>CM053613.1:38717364-38746064 GCA_028646535.1 Procyon lotor
ACTTTACTTAATCTTTTCTGTATGTAGTCGTACTTAATTTCTCTTTCAAACTTCTCTCTTGGTTTCCATGACACTAGTCTTCCCAATTTTCCTAATATTCAGACTGCCCCGGGGCGCCTGGGTGGTTCAGTGGGTTAGAGCCTCTGCCTTTGGCTCAGGTCATGATCCCAGGGTTGTGGGATCGAGCCCCGCATCCGGCTCCTTGCTCGGCGGGATGCCTGCTTCTCCCTTTCTCTCTCCCTCTGCCTGCTGCTCCCCCTACTTGTGCTCTCTGGGTCTCTCTGGCAAATAAATAAATAAAATCTTTAAAAAAAAAAATATTCAGACCGCCCCTTCTTAACTCTTTGTTGCCTGCACTCTTTCCCTTAATTAGTATTTGTCCTCAACTTCCACGTGTCTGGAAAAAGCGGGATTCTTTGCCCTGACATCTGAGTTGGAATTCTGGCTTTCCTACTTACCAAACTGAGCTCCTAACTTATTTAACTTACCTCAGCCTCTATAGTCTTATCAGCGAAAAGGGGACCTCTCTCTGGATAATCATCCGAAAAAGAATCATTGTACTTCCTGTTGGCATCATGGATTGGTAGCCATAAATTGGAATTCCAGGCCTGGAAACCTAGCTCATATCATAAGAATGCCAAAACTCAAAACAAATAAGATGCTCTTCAAAATATTTATTAACCATATAAAACTAAACAATATGAACTATGATATAAATGTTCCTTGAGGTATTTTTCTTCATGGGCTGGACTGGCCGAGGTTTCTTAGACTCTTAGTTTAATGGAGTTTGGACAGAACATACCATCTTTTCCTGGTAAATCTTCCTAGAGCATACATAGATATTTTTCCTTATTCCAGAGACCTTTGAACTGCATTGAAAATTAGGGTCATCTGCCACAAAGAAAAAAAAAGTTCAATGATGTTCAGATGAATGCTTCTCAAAGTTTTTAAAAAGCTAAGTGCTGGGAAAGGGACAGTTTCAATGATGTCTTATTCTTCCATTTTTATAAAAATCTACCTTGCTGAGCTTCTGAGAAGTTTCTAACAATATAATTGGGTTTGCAGGAGAAACTTCTAGATCCACTCACTCTGCAATGTCAAATCAGTTTCAGTGATGCTTTTTACAGTTATACAAATGCCTCAAAATACTGAACGAGGCAGTTTCCTCCAAATTCCTAGTTCCAGGCTTCACTTATGATTTTCACAATATCCAACACACATCCAAAATTCTTTTTTGATCCATCCTCTTTGTTGATTGCTTTAATTGGCCTTTAAAAATTTCAAACATGAAAATACCTTAGGGGGACGCCTGGGTGACTCAGAGGGTTAAAGCCTCTGCCTTCGGCTCGGGTCATGATCCCAGGGTCCTGGGATCGAGCCCCACATCAGGTTCTCTGCTCAGGGGAGCCTGTTCCCCCCTCTCTCTGCCTGCCTCTTTGCCTACTTGTGATCTGTCAAATAAATAAAATCTTTAAAAAAAAAAAAGAAAATACCTTAGGGATGTGATCACTTATTTGATCTGTTGGCTAAAATCAGGGAGATGCTTTGTGGAGATGAATTGGGGAGGAAGAAAACTACTCTAATGTCAGGATGCTGCTGCTTTAAGAATTAGGAGACAGCTAAAAGCAGTACCCAAATCCAGCTGTTAGCAATATGTTAAATGCCATTATTTCTTGACCTCTGCAACAGAGTGAAAACCAAAGCTTCAGAACTGGTCATGTCAAGTTGAAGGTAAGGCAACAATTTCATTTGCAGTCAACTGCAATGTATGATTCCTCCTACCTGCCTACATAGTCAATATTTAAAATTTTTCTTCCTTACTGAAGTCAGCTTTCCAAAACAGTAGTTTTATCAATGTTAGATATCTGTCTCAAATAATAACAGGCCCTTGCATTTTAGTTGACTTTTCTGGAAAATTCTTCAATGCTTCCATATTAGCACTTGTAGTTTCCTCCTGATGTTATGCTAACAAGTTCTCATTCTATTATATAAAAACAAAAACTGCTCAGTGTACAGTGCTCCCATCTAATGAAATCTCTATTCTCTTGTGTATGTCCACAGGGGTCCTAGTTCAGGCCCTCTTTACTTTTACCCTGAGTCAGTACAATGCCTTTGAAATAAATCAGTCTAAATGTAATTCCCTAGATCTACTCACTGCTCTACCACCATCTTTGCAAGCTGTGTAATTGTCCTTTGAGAGATCACTCTACCTGCAGAATCCCTTAAACATAGCACTTAGCACATTTTATTGTCATTTTGCTTACATGGGTCTCCTCTACTTTATCCTGAGTACTGAGGGGCAAAGAGTATTTCTTACAGGTCTTTGGTCTACCAGTTAGTACAAAGAAGGCATTCAACCTAAGTATCCTGTGGTGAATATGAGCCCAACTCTATCAGCTTTTAGATGGCTTAAGAATTCCTTCTTGGAAAACCAGACTTTTTTTCTACTTAATCTAATATTAAACAATATGTGAAAAATTTACTACAGATAACAACTTGGAAAACACCTGATTTTTTTCTTTGAAGCTAGTGCACTAGAAAAATGCACTTTAATGACTTTGAGTGACCCTAATGTACACCAATTATACTTTTTATAGTTTTGTCTTCAGTGACTACTGACATGTGTTACCTACTGGTCTCTGCAGCTTGTTTTCTCTCAACCCCACCTATCAGAGTTTTTATCTAATTTACCTGTCTGCACTAATTCCTCTCACACCTCTAAAATGTGTTTTTTACCATGCCATAGGCTTCAAAGCTTCAAGCTTATTAGAAATGTCTATAATGGGAAGAGACCCTAATCAACAAATTATGTACCCACAATCAAAAAGCACAAGGATCTTGTGAAATCCTTTTTGGGGGGCAGGGGAGGTGGGGAACATCCACTTTAAGCTCTAAGGCCTTTGCTGCTTTACTCTGCTTCTAATCTATACCAGAAAGATGTCACATAGAATTAGCACTTAAATTTGCACTCTCAGTTCTTAAAAAATCCAGCCTAGTTGAGTTACAACCTTACTTTGAAGCTCTTACGTGACTCAGCTTGAATTAGAAAGCTGAGTCATTATATCCACTTAATAATCTAAAGCTATTTTAAACTACATTATCTTACATTTCTAGCAGATCAAATGCATAATATGCAATGTGATATACAAATATTAAATATTTAGTGACAAAAAGTATTTATGGTTGATGGACAAATTTTTCTCCAATTATAAAATATAACTGATGTAAGCCTAAAAAACTCATTATTAATGCTTCATATTCTATCAAAAAATGTGCCCTTTTAGTACTTTATATACATTATACTCTAAATGTTCAAATGTAGTGATATTAGAGGGGCGCCTGAGTGGCTCAGTGGGTTAAAGCCTCTGCCTTCAGCTCAGGTCATGATCTTGGGGTCCTGGGATCGAACCCTGCATCAGGCTCTCTGCTCGGCAGGGAGCCTGCTTCCCCCTCTCTCTGCCTGCTTGTGATCTCTCTCTCTGTCAAATAAATAAAATCTAAAAAAAAAAAAGACAGAACAGAGAAATGGTTTAAAAAAAATGTAGTGATACTAGAGATAAAATGGTAGAAAACAGGCATCACAAGGATTTAGACAATTAAGGTAAGCTCAGAGTGACTTTTAATATGCCAATCAATGTTAATAAAACACAAGTCAAACAGACAAGTGCAAACATGTTGTAAACCAAAATTAATAGGAAAACAAACAATAGACAAATTCTATGTTTTTGTTTTTTGCAATGTCTGGTTAGCCAGTATTATTAGTTAAATGGCTTATCATTGATAAAATATATTTTGTGAAAAGCTTGGAATAGTCAGAAGTCATTCTGGCATTTCAAACAGCTATATACACTATCACCAAAATTAGTTTATATACACAAATATTGAAGAGAAACCGGGCAAAACATTTAAAAACAGACTAACAATACAATCAAGTACAAAACTTGGGTAGAGGGAGGAAACATTTTAAAAAAGAGTCAGGGAAGGGCATTATCAGGAAAAATTACAAAACCAGTAATAATTATACTACATTAATACAGCAATCCAAAAGGGAAAAAAAGGTGCATTACTCCAATGCACTAGCTTCAAAGTTCAAAGAAAAAAAGGCAAATAGCTGCTTGTCATCAAGAGCAGCCATACATTTCACATAATTGTTTTCCAAAAAAGCCTATTAACAACAATGATTGTTTAATGCTACAATTTTACAGCAAAGACAAAACTAAAATAGCAGCAAATTCACAAGGCAAGACTTCCACAGAATTATCATTCCATGGTTCATGCAATGCCTACAAAGTGCTCCCAGTTGGATATACAAGTATAATTCACAATTTAAAAAAAAGAAATATAAGATTGACACAGGTACATTGAAGGCTGAGTAGTACTGAGTCTCTTAGCATTCCCCTTTTCAAAGGGAGAATATGTTTGTAATAAAGCCCTTGCGTCCCTTTTACAGGTCACTACAGGGAAAGACACCTTTTATTACAATGCAACAGCAAACCATAAGCAGCACACCACCACAGTGGTTAACCCTGGAAAGGCTGGTGTAACATCCAACAGTCACCGACATCCTACAGAAGACAGACTAGTAAGACTAGATGAAAGCCTGATATAGCACTGGTCAAGATACAGCTTTCAACTGTAATTCACAAAAAAAGTTCTAGAAGGTATTTCAGTAAAACTACTGACACCGATTGAGAAAGTAATTGCAAACTGGATTCTAGCAGTGATTTCAACCTAGCTTCCTCTTGTCACAGTTTTTTGGGGGAGGTGGGAAATGAGTAGTTCAGTATATGGTAAGGCTGACAGAGCGGTTCATTTTCTTTCCAATAAGTCGAGATGTTCTATTACTCTGGGTGGTGGACCTAGTGGTCATCCGATCAGTGAAGAGTGCTCTTTCCTCAGCTGCAGCTTTTGCCATCTGAGCTTTCTTGAGTTCTCTAAGAACATAAAAATAAGGAAACAAGACTTTTCACCTATTGTATTAATCCTAGGAAGGGATCCTAAGAGGTCAGACTATATTATCAGCTGGGAGATCTTATTAGCATGCCATCATTATTCTAAGATACAATTGAGGAAAAAAATTACAGTATGAAACTTTAGCTTGTGCTCAAACAACTTATTTAAGTTTTTATGAAATGATTTTATTTTATGCTCTCAGAATTAAAATATCATATACACTTGGACCCAAGTAATAAAGATGCTAGTAATGACTTTAAGTTGTAATATAAAATAATTTCAAACAGAACTCTAATTCGTATTGTGAAAATATCTTTACATAACAGAAATGAAAGGAAACTTCTACTTCCTATTTATACGAACTATGATGGCTATCAAACTAGTGGCAAATAAACCTTTTATATTTCAAGTCAGTTTTATTAGGTTAAAATCAGCAATAAAGCAAATGAACTAGAATTATCATTCCAATCAATTTTCTGAAATGTCAAGTCATTCAAAATATGAGACCCATCTACTAATTTAACTGATGCTCATTTAATCCCTCCATAAAAAATAAACAGAAAGAATGAAGGAAACTGTTAATTTATGGTGAGAATTTAAGGGGGGGGGAAAAGCCTATACAGGCTCACTTAGCTTTTGCTACAATTTAAAGATTGGAGATTAATACCACTTGCTAATACATGCTAGTCTTAAAAATTTTTAGGTCCATAATTTCAAAGTTTAGGAACACCACCAAGTAACAGGTCACAAATAATTAATTTAAGGCAGAAATCCCCAAATTTTAACTGTGTAACATACCAAACCACCACAGCCTTCACTGACAGAAAACCTAAATTGTCGCTCATTAAAATTTAAGAATAAAAATGAGAAAGTTAAAACATTCCAAAACACTCTCACTTACTTCTGCAAAAGCGAATTTTTGAATTTTTCAGCATTCAATTCTATTCGTAATTGTTCTGCACTTTTTCTAGAAGCAGACAGCAATACTGAATGCTTTACCAATGCCATTGCTGAAGGTCTTTTCTCTGGATCTGGATGAATCATAACCTTTGAAAGAGAAGTAAAAATAAGGTAAAGACATGCAACTTAATAAAATATAAAACCATGTCAATAAGAAGTGCTTTATATACAAAAAATGCTCACTTTTAGCAACTCGGTAAACTCTTGGGAAAGCACTTGAGGAATCCGAGGTAATCTACCCTGTCTGATTTCATGCCATTGGTCTCCATTTCTGGGAAGAGGTTCAGCACCAGCAGCACATACCACTGTGAGGGCAAGGGCAAAAATATCCGCTTTTGGTAGATGAGTATAGTTCTGTAAAATTAAAAAAAAAATTTTTTAAGGGAATATAAAAATGGCCAAAGTAAAGTAAAAATTACACTTTAGTGATAACTTAGGTGAGAAAAAAGACTTAATTTAAAATATCCGATGCCACATTTAACCTTTAAAACCTATTCAGAGAATAAGTTAAATTTAAGGAGCTTTTTAAAATCACACACACACACACACACACACACACACACACACACACACAAAATCACAAATACATACATATTCTGGGAGGTGAGTGGTAAATACATTTCTAAAAGTAAATGCCTTCTCTTTTTCACTAGCCCAATTCATCTCTCAGAATAAACTCCTATCCTCAGGCATTCACATGAATACAGGAAACATACATACATTGACAAGTTACAAATACACATATACATATAAAAAAACAATGGGATCACACTATTTGTTCTTTTTCTACTTCCATTCTAAACTCTTTATCAAGAAATATTTTGTCACACTTTTTTTTTAGGCCACACTTTTTTAAACAGTACTATTAATTATATGCTGTAATTTAATCGTTCCTCTGTTGTTAAACATTTACATTGTTCTCTGTTTGTATATGAACACTCCTAGAAATGGAAATTCTGGGTCAAAGGGTATAGCATTTTAAAATGTTGATAGAGGGGCGCCTGGGTGGCTCAGTCATTAAGCGTGTGCCTTTGGCCCAGGTCAGATCCCAGGAGTCTGGGATCGAGCCCCGCATCGGGCTCTCTGCTCTGCTGGAAACCTGCTTCTCCCGCTACCATTCCCTCTGCTTGTGTTCCCTCTCTCGCTGTGTTTCTGTCAAATAAATAAAATCTTTAGGAAAAAAAAAAAAAGTTGATAGAGGGGCACCTGAGTGGCTCAGTGGGTTAAAGCCCCTGCCTTCTGCTCAGGTCATGCTCTCAGGGTCCTGGGATCAAGCCCTGCATCAGGTTCTCTGCTCTGCAGGGAGTCTGCTTCCCCCTCTCTCTGCCTACTTGTGATCTCTCTGTCAGATAAATAAATAAAAAAATAAAATAAAATAAAATAAATTAAAATGTTGATAGAGGGGCACCTGGGTGGCTCAGTGGGTTAAGCCTTTGCCTTCGGCTCAGGTCATGATCTCAGGGTCCTGGGATCAAGCCCCACATCGGGCTCTCTGTTCAGCCGGGAGCCTGCTTCCCCCCACCCCGCCTGCCTCTGCCTACTTGTGATTTCTCTCTGTCAAATAAATAAATAAAATCCTTATAAATAAATAAATAAAATGTTGATAGATACAAATACTTTGATCTCCTAAAAAGCTATGCCATTTTACAGTTCCACCAGTAGTGTATGAGAACTTCTTCTACAACTCCATCATTGTTGAATACTATAAATCTTTGCCTTTACTGAATTTTGCTAGATTAAATATCCCCAGCTGATGGTTTAGGCTTTCCTTAAGATTTTATTAGTTATTAGAGCTTAAAATTTTAATATGTCTGCATTGGTATAAAGCAAATAGCATTATTAAAGGAAAAAAACTACCTCCTGCAAAACTTCATTTGCAAGAAAACGGCTATCACCCTCTTCGACTTGTGGACTAGAGATCCTTGTTACATGGCCAAGATCACCTGTAAGTATTGAAAAAAATAGAGTCAAGAGTTAAATAGGCTCTTACTTTATTTTGAGGCAATAATCTAGTTATCTTTCTTTCTTACCTATTTTAAACATAACCTTGTTGGAAGCCCAGTCATCTTCATCTCCTTCTTCAGAGGCAGCATTTGGGATTGAGGTTCGAGATATGAAAATATTACCTGTCAAACAGTTAGTTATGTCAGCTGCACTAACAATTAATAGTGTAACCGAAACTCATAAACAAGGCCATACATCAGAATCATCCCAGAAGCTTTCAAACATAGAGATTTTCATATGTTCTACCCTAAAACCCAATGAGAATAACAATCTTGGTATAGGAAATGGGTTGTATTTTCTAAGGAACGTATTTTCTGGCCTAGTACTCATCTTTGAACACTTGGAAACCACTTCATTAGACCCTTGTCATCTACAAAGTGATCTTTGGTTTTAACTACATAGAAACAATACAAAAAAAGGCAATAATGTAGTAATCTGTGGTGCTTCCAAATCATAAATTTTAACCTAATGCTATGGGCTGGTATGAAAAGTACAAGTAATGTAACTTTTGAGTTTGGCTATATCTACATCCCCATGTGGCTCTGTGGTTCCTCTGCTGTACACACACTTTTCTTCTTCAAATTCAGGTAAGTTCATGATTAATATAAGCTTCAGTGACAGATTTCATTTTAACAGTTTTACCAATGTAAATAAATAATGTAAATATAAAATGTACTGTAAATGTAAAAAAATAAACTGTTGAATTTATGTTACACTCATTTAAGTCATCTTTCCAACTTCGCTTTATTTATAGAATAATTGTTTTTCAATGGTATTTACAAATTTGTAATTTTAAAACTTCATGTCTTAATATTTTCAACTTTTGTACTTATAGGGGTCTACTATGTTTGTCTGACACTTAAACCAAGATATGAGTGAGTACAGCCAAACCTTACTAATTCCTATTTACTGCCATCAATCCAAATATTATTTTTCCCCTTTTGAAAAATAAAAATTTTAGTGAGTTTTTAACATACAGATAAATTCCTCACATACTTGTGTAAAATGATTTAAATTCTCATGAATCACACATTTCCAGACAAAAACAAAACAAAAAACCTTCATTAAATTCAAGTTAGAAATACCTAGCCTAAAATTCATACTTGAATTCATCAACCTGTTAGTTTTAACTTCCAATTTATAGGGAACATAGGGAAAAAGGAATGAGATAAATGATGCAAAGGAGCAATCAGTCAAATCCAGAAGAAAGGACATCTTATAAGACAAAGTCCATATTAGTATTATTTTTTTAAGGTAGAAGAGGGGTAAAACCTGAAGGAAAAAAGAAAAAGGCAGCAGATAGGATATATGGTCCTGAAAATGGATACTAGTTTGGACAAGTAAACCAAAAGGACTTGGGTCACCTGGGAAAAATTTCAATATGAACTAGCTATTGGAAGAGATGAAAACTTACTGAAACAAAAAGGTAGAGTTGACTTACAACAACTTTTAAAATAGTGCGTACATTATGAGATTATTTTAATAAAATGAGAGGGACGTGCATGAAGAGGGACGTTGCAGCATTTGCTTGCAACCTTTTTAAATGCAAGATAATCATACTGCAAATGCTACTTGTTTTCTGAATAATTCAGTAACACTTTCATGGTATATAGGCTAGAAATACCACCATGTTTACACAGCACTTAAGTTTCCAAAAATATGTTCACATATCTCATTTTATTCTAACAACCCTGTTAGCAGCACCAGCATTATTTTGTAATTATGGTTCTATAACCTAGGAGAGAGAGGCTTTAAACAACAGGTTCTTAGTCTCCCCATCACAGTCCCACTTCATGACTATGTGGTTTCCATAAGATTCAGCAAATTTTTCCAACTTTTAATAAAAATGAATTGCCTCAAATATTTTGGAATAACAAGAAGTGAATGGATATCATTAAACAATATAAATATGTGGCTCAAAGATCTTTTAAAACCAATAATGAAAAAACATAGTAAGATGTATATGTTTTCATATAGTTTTAATGAAATCATTTATTCTCTAAAACACTAAAGAACACAGGTCAGAGAATTTGTAATACTTACTAGGCTTTATATCCATATGAACCAAAGACATGGAATGAATATACCTCAAGCCCCGGCCAACTTGCAAAAGGAGATCCTTCAACTCTGCTTCTGTAAAGTAACTCATGCTTCTATAGTTTTCACTTATGGCATCAGCTAAACTTCCACCTAACAAACATGGGAAAAATTAGCAATTTCCTCTTCATAAGATCTTACTTTTCTTCCCTCCATCTTTACTGAGAGGCCACAAACTCAACAAAGAAAGTAGCATTTTATACAACCTATTCTCTCTTTCCTGCTTGAGAAATCTAAATTTTATTTATTCTTTAAAATATAATGTAACATTTGTTTCATCCATATACCCCAGCATCCTACCTGGTTTTTTCCCAGAACCAATGTTATTGGTTTCTTATATATTTTTTCCAACTCCTTTTCACACCGATGATAACATATTTTCATTATCTTGAAGATCATTCTTTACTAACATACAAAGACTACCTTGTTCTCTCTCGTGTCTCTACAGAATTCCACTGTATAATTGAATGGTAATGTGTTGCCTGATCTCCTAATTGATGAACATTTTAAAGTGATTTCCAAGCTTTTACTACTACATACTATAGTCTAAGGAATAACTTTGCACATTGGTCATTTCACACACATGTAACATTTCTTACAGAAACAAATTGCTGGTTTAAAGGGTATATACAGGGGCCCCTGGGTGGCACTTGGCTGAGCATCTGACTTTTGGTTTTGGCTCAGGTCACGATCTTGGGGTCGTGGGATTGAGCCCTCCCTCAGGCTGGCCCTCAGTGCAGAGTCTGCTAGTCTCTCTCCCTCGGTTCCTCTCTGTACCCCGCCCTCATGCTCATGCACACACTCTAATAAATAAATAAAATCTTTTTTTTTTTTTTTAAGATTATTTATTTATTTATTTGTCAGATTGAGAGAGAGAAAGAGCACAAGCAGGCAGAGGCAGGCAGAGGCAGAGGGAGAAGCAGGCTCCCCGCCGAGCAAGGAGCCCGATGTGGGACTCGATCCCAGGACCCTGGGATCATGACCTGAGCTGAAGGCAGCTGCTTAACCAACTGAGCCACCCAGGCGTCCCAATAAAATCTTTTTTAAAAAAATATATGTTCAGTCACAAAACAATGTTAATATGTGGCTCAAATTTGTGTGTGAAATACTATCTTATATATAGAATATATTTTTATAGCTGAGAGGGACATTTCTCTATTTATCCCGCTACAAAACAGCTTAGAGTTGGTATTCACACCATCACATGAAAATTTACATAAAAGAAGTAACAGCATATTCAGTTTCTGATTTCAAAATGGCTGGTAATTAAACTCTGCTAACATGCCTTATGTGAATCTGGGGCTTTGGAAGACAAATATGGGGCAATTTTACTTACACACACACACACTCACACACACACACACTCACACACACACACACACACACACACACACACACACACACAGTTCCCCATAGAGAAGTCTGTACCAATTTACACTCCCATCATTAATATATGAGAGTAACTGTTTTCCCACACTCATGACAAGTCTATAAATTTTATAGGTAAAAACCAGTATTTTAATAGTTTTAACTTATGCTACTTTTACTAGGAATGAGAATAAAACCTGCTTTTACAGGATTAATCAAACTAATTAGTTCATTTGGGTTTTTTTTAGTTCATTTGTTTTTTTTTTTAGTTCATTTGTTTATACTTTTTTAAGTTTATACTTTTAAGTTTTATTAAAAATATTGTAAGTTTATAACTTATCTCAGGAAAAGAGGAGTTATGTAAAACAAAACAAAAATCAAAAACCAAAACCAACCAATTCTGTTTAAAGCTTAGTTAGCAATAATGAAATCAGAGCCAGGGTAATAAAATCAGGAAGGTATTTTAATATATGTTAGTCAGGGAAGGAAGTCCTACAATTTGAATAAGACTAGGTAGCAAAATGTCCAATGTGTTTTAAAAATAAAAATAAATCACACACCTCAGTATTTTAGACTTAAGTATGTTCTCCACACTTGTACAAATCTTGAACTGCAGGAAAAAGAGGGCTCTAGAAGGGAGGTCTATAAACGGGCTTGAAGTCCTAGTCCAAGTTTAATAAGCATTTTAGTGGATCTACCAGCTATAGCTAGGCCAGTTCCTTCTATTTCACTGCTGAAAGGCAAAGAGAAGTGAGAAGAGCAAGACACTCATCTGATATTTCATATTCTCTTCTCCTACCCATCAACATTTTTCCATACTTGTTTTCCGGGTATAAAAATTTCAGTCTATCACCAAACCAAGATAAAAGGCTTAAAATCCAAATGACCGTTTGAGATAGTAAGGAAACTTAGTCACGATAAAGGACATCAGTTAATCACCATGTATAAATGAAATAACAGAATCATTTCCCTGTGAAACTGTGGAAAAGGATCTGAAGATCAGGCCTATTATTAGGACATTCAAAGTTTGATGTAGAGAGAATGATGGCAAAAGGAAATAGAAGAGTTCACGAATGTATTTAGATAGCCTCATTTCCTTTCATCTAAACAGAAAAGACAACTATTCTAAGAGGCAACGCTGTTTCACACAGGTCTATTTATTTTTAAAGATCTGTGTATTCTTTAAGAGTTTTATAGTGTTCCAAAATAATAAACTGTTTCAAAATATTATTTCATAATCTAACTACCTTACAAGACAGCGTTTTTCTGTTTTGTTTTAGGACAAGGTCTTTATAATCTGAGACGGGTAGGAAGTCAACTCACTCTTCCCTATCCCCCCAGGCCCAAAGTTTTCTCAAAATCATATGAATTATACAACAAAAATTTTTTGTTGGATTGTTACAAATGTGTGATCCCTGGAGTGCTACTGAAATACTTGTTAAGAGGACCAACCACATCAACAAGGGGAAAGGGAGAAAGAAACCGGAAGATGGCATCTAGCAAACATCAAGTGGAAAAGACACGGTCAAACTGTCCTATATTAAGTGCAGTAACTGAAAACTGAAGGTTAAGAAACAGATTAGTCCACAAGTCATGATAGCTACATAAATATTCTGATGATATGAATAGAAACATTTCAAAAGATGTGTGAAACAAATTAGCAGCAATGCTATATACTGAGCACTTAGTTCTTTCAAGTATAGAGAATTAATATAATGACAACTCAACAAAAGTTAGGTGTGAGAAATGGATCTTTTACTTCCTTTTTGTTCAATGTTTTTAAATACTGAAAACCTGAATCCATTACCTATACCACTTATTTATTCACAAACCATGAGAAGGCTGGTCTTGAAGGAAAAAATAACGAGAATAAAAAAATAAGTAACAAACAAATCTTTGGGGCGCCTGGGTGGCTCAGTAGGTTAAAGCCTCTGCCTTCGGCTCAGGTCATGATCTCAGGGTCCTGGGATTGAGCCCCGCATTGGGCTCTCTGCTCAGCAGGGAGCCTGCTTCCCCCTCTCTGTCTGCCTCTCTGCCTACCTGTGATCTCTCTCTGTCAAATAAATAAAATCTTTAAAAAACAAAACAAAACATAAAAACACAAATTTTTGCTATCACCTTCCAACTGCTCACTGAATTCTAAATTCTTTAATATTCACAGAAAATATAGAGAAACGGAAACGCAGCATATATAAAGACTTATGTATTTAATAACAGGTATTTACAAGAATCAGAATGGAGACTAGGGTTTTGATAAAGGTTTAATTAAGAAGGGGGGAACCAAGTTGGTCCTTGAGGGACTTTTTGAAGTTGAAAGCTCTCCAGAGGTCCAAAGTTAACCCTCTACAGATGCTTGTTTTCTTGGTTTTGGGGGGAAATGAGGGAGAGAGGCACAGCTAGAGAACTAAAAGCATAACTTAATAGAAAAGTGTGAGTGGATTCTAGTGGTGAAGTAGGTTGGAAAAATGGGAATGGGGGCAAGATTAAAGAATACTTTAACAAATGGCTTAAGTTAGAACAATGCAGAGTTACTGTCACTTTATGAGTAACCTGTATCAGTTTTAACAGCACATAAAATAAAATGGAAAGGGAAGGCTAAATGCTTTGAGCCTGTATTATGAACTACCATACCCCACATATACTATGCTACATGCTAAGGATACCAAAATATGTATGGCAAGACCACTGTCCTCTCAAGATTAGTTTGACTAACAGACACACTACCATGCACACAATTCTACTACTGAGTAAAACGGACAAGGTTTTCAATCTTCACTTAATATCCACATAAGCAATGAACTTCAATGAAACTCATGTTAGGCTTCTTGAATTTATAAAAGATAGGCTCTCTTTGAATTTATAAGAGATAAAAGAGACATAGAATTAGAGCAGGATTTCAGATAAAAACTGTTTCCTCTGTGCTCATTTTTTTGAGCTCACAAGTTTGTAAGAGAACCAACATATTACTCACCATTACAATATTCATTCTGTATAAGCATATGATCATCTTCTGCCCATGCAGAGAAATATCGAACTACATGAGAATGTTGTCCAAGCACTGCATGAGCATATACTTCCCTCAAAGCATTCTGCCTGGGAGAAATTTGAGATTGATAGCATGGTAAATCATTTTTATTCAAGCCTAAACTGAACTAATTTATCTGACTTCATTAAGAGAAACTTGACCTCTGTTATCTATCATTATGATGAAGGATAACTTGCTTAAGAGAGAGGGGGTTAGGACTCTGTACCAGATTTTTCTAAAGGATTCCATTAAAGAAGAATGTTAGTAACAGAGAAGGAACCATGCTGGCCCTAGGACTTGGGAAAAATGAAACTCCATTTTACTGTGAATTCATGGATGCTATCAGAACAAAGAAATTTAAGTTAGGTTTAAAAATCAGACTACTCATATAATTTTCCCAAGCCCAGTAAGAATTAATGGCAAAAAATGAAAGGGATCTGATTAATTATCGCTTCTCAAAAGTGAGAGAATTTTAGTGCTTGATTATATAAAACTGTAAGGTGTGCAACACCACAGGGAATAAAAGAGCAAAAGACAAAATTTTAATACATACTCATCAACAGAGCCAGCCAATGGCTTTTTTGATCGCTTAATGGCATAAATGCATCCATCCAGCCTCTTCACACACTTAAACACAGAACCAAATTCTCCAGAGCCAATCTTCTCTAGCTCATGAAATTCTGTTGTATACCGTGACTTCATATTGCTTTCAGTAATTGTAATTCTCTGTAATAAAAAAGTGTACCCATATACACAATACAAAGATAGAAAAATGATTTTTTGCTATGATGATAGGACTATATGTGAAATTTAAAAATCATTATATCTTATATTTTAATGGATATTTAACATGTATATATGGTAACTTGTTAAGAAGTAGAAAATGAAACCTCGGAAACAATAAAAAGAAAATAAAAAGCTATTTACTTTAGCAGGTCTTGTTTCATCTTCAAACTCATAATCACTGGCTTCCATGTCTTCACAAGAACTGAAAAATATTATGTATTTTTCCATCAACAGATCTGACAGACACATCAACTAGAGATCCAAAACATTATCTGATAGGTGTACAGAGAAATTATATTTTAATGAATAAAAGCAGACAAGAAAGGGCGCCTGGGTGGCTCAGTTAAGCATCTGCCTTCAGCTTGGGTCATGATCCCAGGTTTCCGGGATTGAGTCCCACCTCCAGCTCCCTGCTCAGTGGGGAGTTGGCTTCTCCTTCTGCCCCTCCCTATGCCTTGTGTTTATGAGCGAATGCTCTCTCTCTCCCTCCCAAAAATAAAAAAAAATTTTTTTAAGGATTTTATTTATTTATTTGAAAGAAAGATCACAAGTAGGCAGAGAGACAAGCAGAGAGAGAGGGAGAAGCAGGCTCCCTGCTGAGCAGAGAGCCCTGATGCGGGGCTAGATCCCAGGACCCTGGAATCTTGACCGGAGCAGAAGGCAGAGGCTTTAATCCACTGAGCCACCCAGGCGCCCCCCCAAAAATAAATTCTTTAAAAAAAAAAAGATAACAAAGTACTCAATTTTATAATCACAAGATATAGCTCAGGGGATGAAAATGCTGTCCCTGCTGAAATATACTTATTGACTAACTACAAGCCAACACCACCACACATATCAAAATTAAAGTCTAAAGCAACTCTCTCTGCCTGCCTCATTTTTGACACCAGCAGATTTTCTAAAAGCTATCTAGGCTTTTTATTCCATCCTTTTTCACACCACTACTTTTCCACAGCTGATTACTTTCCACCTACCTCTCCCGGGAAGTGGGTGCTAGCAACAGAAAAATTCCAGAGCATAAACTTCCATGTCATTCAGATGAAACTGAACTTTGATAAGTACCACAAACCAATTTTGAGTGGCTGGGGACCAGACTGAGGAGTGCTAAATAACTTACTCATTCCAATGTGTTCGCTTTCTTCTACGACATTGTCCTGAGGAATGAAGTAACACAGAATCTGGGGTAAAAGGATTAATATTCACTTGAGGAGTCTGTCGCATGTCAAATTCCCTTTTTCCTGATTTTTCTGTATCCATGAATAGAGAACCACCTCGGAGTTTAACAGAGCTGGAATCGATTCCTCGAGCTTTGGAGAGCAAACTCTAAGACAAGAAAGAGAAAACTTTTAGTTTCCAAGTCCTACAGACAGCTTTCTCAACCTAACCTTCAACAAGCCTTTCACAGGTCTGATAGTGTAGATCAAAGCAACACACCAGCCCCTGTCACACCTCTAGCAAAACAAACAGTGGTTAACTATAGCAGTCTGAAAGGTAGATACCAACCACTTTTCTAAAAAAGATTGCCACATAAAATAGGTCTCTGACCCTAAAGAGTAGGGACGCTGACTGAAATTAAGTTTATTCTAGAGTCCAGAAGTTAACAAAACCTTTCACTCCATCTAAAAATAGAAAGCAGTCAGGGAGACCCATAAAAGCTCCCTTCCCCCCATCCAAATAGGGCTTTGAAAACTACCTCCGGCCGACTCCTCCCCTCACTTCCAGAGGGATCGTGTCTTGGACAAGTCTCTAATAAACAGTAACGCTCAAAAAACACACTTCTTCGTTAAGTTTACGACCAATGACACTGAGAGGGACTCAAAAGGTAGATTTTCCATATTAGTCTTATCAACGCGATACTTGTCTCAATTTCGTGACGGGTCCGCTTTTTGAAATCTGCTGCTATACCTAAATTTCCAGAAGTACTAATCTGCATACTCACTTGCTACTCAACAAACAGGTCCTCCTTCATTGTGATATGTTATCAGCAATATGAAAGCACAAGAGTCCAAGAAACTCCACCAATGCTGGCTTTTAACAGCTGGATATCCCTAATCTTTACACTTAGGCTGACCACACATGGGCGCTGCAAACCCAAGGGTGTAAACAAACGCTCACCCAATAAATAGCTTCTACGGACAGTAGCTTAAATGCGACTCTGGGTTAAGGAGTCTTTAAGACTGGAAATGCTTGAAAGGCCAGCCTTTTCTCCCAAGTCGAAGCGCAGTCCCTCTCCATACCTCAAACTTAACCCCTTAAGGCCACATGACATGAAACGATAAGCGCATTAAATTTTTTTAACCGAACTCCTGCGTGCGCCGCCCCAAATTACAGGGCCCATCACTGCGTTTAAAAGGCACCATATGGCTGCGGCGCTCAGGAGTGTCAGGTGGCCGGGCCAGCAGCACTCCAACATCCTTCCAAACCACGTTATCAGTGCCACGCTCCGGGCTGACACTGTCGGGAAGGCCCCGACTCGACGGGCGTGAAATCATCAGCCACCTGGACGGCGCCGATCATCCCCTTTGAAAGATGAAGAAGTTCCAGAAGAGGCCCATTGTTCAGTTACATAATCTTAACCGACAACTTCTGGGCAGGGCCAAAAAGAGGGGCTGCCAACTTTTTGTTGCGGCTCAGGGGAACGAGTGGGGGTGCGGCCGGGCGGTTATGTAACCGAACCTGGGCAGCGCCGCGCTCGGCTCCCGGCGCCGCGGCCTTTTTAAAAGGCTGGGCGGGCGCGGGCTCGGGGCGCCCGGGGCCCCGCGTCCCCTCACCTTGGGCGTGTGCGGCGTGTCGAAAAGCCGCAGCTTGCGGAAGGTCTTGTGCGGCGGGGTGCCCGGGTGGTCCGGCAGCGGCGAGCAGGGGCCGTCGCTAGCCCGGCGCGCCCCGCAGCGGCGCGGGGACGCGTCCCCCGCGCCGCCGCAGCGCACCGGCGAGAACGAGCTGCCCAGGAAGTAGGCGGCTGCCGGCGACTTGACCGGCGACGAGGAGCCAAAACCCTCCTCCTCCCACGAGTCGCCCTCGGCCCCGCCGCCCGGCGCGTCCGCGCCCGGACAGGCGCCCCGCAGCAACATGTCCTCCTCCAGCTCCCCGGGGCTGCCAGGGGCCGGGCCGGGCGAGCGGCGGCGCTCGGGCCCGGGCTCTGTGGGGCTACGAGCGGGCGGCAGCGGCGAGTCGGGCTCTTGAAAGGCCGAATCCTCTCCGGTGCTGTGGCCGCTGCCCTCCTCCTCTTCCTCCTCTTCCTCCTCCTCACAGTCGCTGCAGGGCGAGAAGATCAGCTTCTGCCTCAAAGTGCAGGAAGCCCCCGGGCGGCGGGGCGGCGGCGGCTGCTGCCGGCTCAGGAAGCTCATCGCGCCCCTGGGGCCGGGGCCGAGGACCGGAGAGCCGGAGCCCGCGGAGTCCAGGACGCGGACGGCCCAGGGGGCGGGTCCGCCACGTGCGACTGGGCGCGCCTGGTCGCCGCGGCGGCGGACCTGCGCGGTGGCGGGCTGCGGCTCCGGAGCGCTCGGGGCTGCGGGCGGCGGTGGCGGGGGCGGCGGTGGTGGCTGCGGCGGCGTGGACTGTCCAGCAGAGGCGGGGCGGCCTGAGCACCGAGGCTGGGGTCTCCGCAGGTCCAGCCTCAGGTTCGGGCTCCGCGGCTTCCCGCGACCGTTAACCACGTGAGTGCCGGACCGACCAATCCCCGCCCAGCCCCGGGTTTGAAAAAAAAGGAGGGCGCGACGTAGCCCGCGGGGGAGGGATCAACTACGCGATTTTGGCGCGAACCCGCTGGCTCCGCCCCCCCAGCCCCCCCAGCCAGGCCTGGGCGGGCGCGGCGCCGTGGGCCTATGAGGGAGCCGGGCTTCTGGGAGCCGGCAGGGCACCGCCCGGTCGGGGCCAGGCGGGAGGGCCGAGGCTGCCCTCTGGGAGGGGCGCAGGGTGGCCGCCCCGCCGAACGCCAGCCTGGAGGCGACCTGCTCGCTGTCCCTCTAGGCGCTCTGAGGTCTGAGGTGGGGGCTGCGGAACACTTCTGGTCCCCACCGGGTCGGAGCGAACGGGGAATCGCTGTGGCCCTCGGGCTCAGCCGGGGGAGTGTGGCCTCGGGGTCCCGCGTCCTTTTGGTGCGGGCCCCTGGGGCGTTGGTGGGCGTGGCTGTGGGTAGTCACGTTCCCCCCGGTAGAGGTTGGAGCCAGAAATGGTGACTCGGGCCTCAGGAGCTTTGCCAACTGAGCCGGTTGCTTATGGTGGACACCGTAATCAGCAGGAAAGCCAACATACGAGAGCTCCCGGCGGAGGCATCGGCTGTGGGGAAGGCCTCTGGAGCCTCAGTTTCCCCCCAGGGTGGCTGTTAGGGTCGAGTGTGTCCCCTGCGATGTGCGCTTCCCCTAGGTCGTGGCCTCCTATGCAGTCTTCTCCCCCATCACACACTTGTCCAGAGTGAACAGCAGCACCGCAGTTGGCCCCAGCATGAAACCCAGCGCCCACCACGCAGCCACGGTGTTTATATTTGTTTGCCAGCACGTGGGCAAGTGTTGGCAAAAGAGATTGGCACATCTCTCTGCAAACTTAAACGCAACTGGAGAAAGCAATTCCTCCAGGACTCTGTCAAATAGTGATTTTATCTGCCCTTTATCGTCGCACAGACCAGTTTCTTTTTTCTTTTCTTTTTTTTTTTTTTTCAGACCAGTTTCTTGTAATTTTTCGGATGAATATTCTAACTTCTCGTGTGTTTTTTTTTTTTTCTGTGTTTTTTGAGGTTTTGGTTTTTTTTTTTCTAAAGAGGTTCATAGAAGTGAGAATTACTGGGTCAGAGGATATGAACTGCCAAACTGACCTCCAGAAAAAAACAATTTACATTCTCGGTAGCAGTGGATTAGAGTACACTGCTCATGAATTCTGGACTACTTGGATATTTAATGTTTGCTAATGTAATTTTGTTGTTTTGATTTAGGTATCGTCGACAGTTTTCATGTGCCAGTGGCCATTTATATTTTTCTATTGTCTTTTTCTTATTGTAGCACTTTATGAATATTAACACTTGGCCATGGTATGTTGTTCTAACACTTTTCAAAGGCTAAACTGAAGCTGGATTTTTAATAATGGAAACACATTTTGGGGCGCCTGGGTGGCTCAGTGGGTTAAAGCCTCTGCCTCCGGCTCAGGTCATGATCTCAGGGTCCTGGGATCAAGCCCCTTATTGGGCTCTCTGCCCAGTGGGGAGCCTGCTTCCCCCTCTCTCTCTGCCTGCCTCTCTGCCTACTTGTGATCTCTCTCTGTCAAATAAATAAATAAAATCTTAAAAAAAAAAACCAACCACATTTTAATACTTATCACATGGGAAATTCCCTGAGATCACATAACTGAAGATGCAGTGAAGGGTAGACAGCTGTCTTCTCCAGACATTTGCTAACTGATATATGTATCTCTTTTGCATGTTAATCCAAATTCAATGTTAAGCTCTTGCAAGACAGGAACTCTATCTGCCCTTTTGAATGTTTCAAGGAGAGGCATTCTCTGATGCCTGGTGGCCAAAGCCAAAGAATGGTTTTTAGTACTCTCCCTCCAACACCTCCTCTCCTTCACTCCTAATGGCAAATATGATTCTTTAATATGCATAGTTGACCATATTGAGTTGATTTTCTCAATTTCATGTGCATGTAAATAAAAATGACTTGAGAAAATGACTTTTTATTGATCTTTAACATGAATTGTATGTAAAAATAGTGTGTTTCTTAAGTAAACTCTAAAGGCCTGTAGATAACCTCTCCCCAACTATAATGTTGTCCCTAAGTCCCTTAGGAACTAAGTTCCTATACAGGAATTCCTCTGTTGCTTTCCATGCATGCTCACATCCCCTGCCCCTTCAACTCTTTCACAACACCCTGCTTTATTCCCCTAACAGGCTTGTATCTATCTCAAAGTATGTTGATTGTTTGTCATTCCGGAAAATGAGTTCCTTGAGTGTAGGGACCTTTTCTATTTTGTTTATTGCAGTGTTCTAGCATGGCTTGGGCACTCAATATCTTCTGAATGATAACAGAGCCCTTATTTAAATATTTGTTGATTGGTTTATTTTTCTCTCTAAGTATAAAGTCAAATGGTACAGAACCCTCCTAGTTATCCCAGTATAGCCTGTTCTTGGAGGTAAACTGTCTCTTAACATTTTTTTTTCAACTCTTTAACTATGCCACCTGTCTGCCTCTCTAAACTGGGAAGTCTTTGAGGTAGGCTGCAGCAAAAAGGGCCTGGCTTCTGAACGGGAAGGGAAGAGTTCTTGGTACACAGCCCAAGTACTTAGAATACTTGGCACCCAGGTCCACCCACAGAATGGGAGAGATAGATTTCCATTGAATGTAGAGAATGACTGGAGGAAAGAAAAAATGTCTTTAAAAGTTGGGAACAAGGCTCAGATGGAGAACCATTTCTTCTATAAAGCCCTTCCTTAACTTTCTCCACTTCTACGTAGAAGAGACACTATGCACCAGGTTTTCTACCACACCTGTAATGGACTACGTAAACAGTCTTTGTTTACTTGTCTGGCTTCCCTTCCACCTCAGGGCTGAGATCAAGTTTTATTTGTTTTTAGCTCCGGAACCAGCAATGTGCCTTGGCCCCTGGCAAGGTACTTAAATAGATGTTTCTGGAATAAAAATCACTGTGTGCTTTAAAACAAAAGTATCAAAATAAGTAAGAAACTCAGGCCCCACCTCCTCCAGCTGACAACATGGCACCGTGTTATGGTTTAACTGCAGCAGTGTCCTAACTGAAATTCTAAATGATTGTTCTGGTTTTTTAAATTTCATGCTCCTCCAAGTACAGGACTCACTGTACTGGAGGGATGGGGTTACGCCCACCTGCCCCAGGGCATATATAATTAAAATTTCCTGTTCTTTCTCCACCCAGTGTTGTTCCTAACTGTAATGTTGCTAGGCAACTTTTGCAGAATCCACAAGTTTGTGGTAATGTTGTAATAACTGAGTAAAAATCTTGCCTCTAAGTGTTGGGAGAACAAACTTAACCAGTTTATCCCTTTAGACAGATGACTTAGCAAGGATAAGACTTTAATACCACTATTGTTGGCACATTCACCTTCCTTAGCAGCAAAATAAGCAATATTCCTGCCCTGAAGATTTATAATTGAGATTCCTAAATCACCCTCTCAAATATTTGTAGTGCATACATGCACATAAATACATATGCATATTCTTGTTAACATAAGCCTGTACTTTTGAATGAAAGATCCTACAGAACTAGTAACTAATTTTCATTCTGTAGGAGTGTTTCATAAGAATAGCTAGGCTTTACCCAAAGCTGAATCTTTTCTAGTTTATGTTTTTGATTCTGGGAAACAATAACTCTCTCTAAACAAGAGCCTGCTCTGATAGACTTCTAATTTTTTTTTTTAAGATTGTATTTATTTATTCTAAAGAAAGAGAGAGAGTATGTGGGCTCTGGGAGGAGGGGCACATGGGGGTAGAGAGAATTTCAAGCAGACTCCGAGTGCTGAATGCAGAGCCCAGCCTGAGTCTCGATTTCATAACCCTGAGATCATGACCTGAGCCAAAACTAAGAATGAGACCTCAACTAACTGAGCCATCCAGGTGTCCCTAGATTTCTTATTTATTTATTTATTTATTTACCCCACATATGTTTTATTTTTTCAGTGTTACAAGATTAATTGTTCATGCACCACACCTAGTGCCTAGATTTCTAATTTTAAAAAAAAAAAAATAAGAAGAAGCAGCCAGGGGCTACTGGGTGGCTCAGTTAGTTAAGTGTCTGCCTTCAGCTCAGGTCATGATCCTGGGGTGCTGGGATCGAGCACCACATTGGGCTCCATGCTCTGCAGGGAGACTGCTTCTCCTTCTTCCTCTGCCTGCTGCTCTCCCTGCTTGTGCTCTCTCTGTCAAATAAATAAATAAATAAAACCTTAAAAAAATTGTAAGGGAAAATACATTTTCATTAGCATACTGTATTAATAGAAAAAAAATCCATGTACTAGTGGGCCTGCCCAATTCAAACCTATGTAGTTCAAGCATCAACTGTATTTTATTTTTAAAGATTTTATTTATTCTACACAGAGAGAGAGATCACAAGTAAGCAGAGAGGCAGGCAGAGAGAGCGGGGAAGCAGGCTCCCTACTGAGCGGAGAGCCAGATGTGGGGCTCTATCCCAGGACCCTGAGATCATGACCTGAGCTGGAGGCAGAGGCTTTAACCCACTGAGCCACCCAGGCGCCCCAAGCATCAACTGTATTTTTTTTTTTTTTTATATTTTATTTATTTGACAGAGAGAAACACAGTGAGAGAGGGAACACAAGCAGAGGGAGTGGTAGTGGGAGAAGCAGGCTTCCTGCCGAGCAAGGAGCCTGATGCAGGGCTCGATCCCAGGACCCTGGGATCATGACCTGAGCCAAAGGCAGCCGCCCAACGACTGAGCCACCCAGGCGCCCCCAACTGTATTGGTATAATAAGAACTTGAGAAGTATAGTTCAGGAAAAGTAGCCAGTTGAAAGCTTGTATTTTAGTGAAGTAAACATTATTTCTTGTCATGCCTAATTAATCTTTAAAGACTACTAACATTCCATTTCTATTTATCCTTTTAACATTTATATCAGGAAGATCAAGGGCACATTTCAATATATCCTTTACCTGCGGATTATATCAATTGTATGGACTGCATACAAAAAGTTCGAGGACCTAAGATTCTCATTCAGTTTTTGCTTTAGTGTCTTCAGCTATGAGAGATCCTGCTGGGATACTCAGAAGTTGTATCCAAAACCGTGACTGTAACCAGTCTTATTTGTGAAAGAAGCCTTCAGGCCTGCTCCCAGTTATCTTAGCCCTTACGCAGGCCTCAGAATCTTGAAAGACTCGATAGTCCACAGCAATCAGGCCTGTGGCAATGATACTAACTTCAGAACTTTTCCCAAAATACTGACCACTGATTATTATTTCTAGATGAAAAAGGAGTTCTCAGTTAACATATTTAAAACTATAGCTATGTAAAGTAGTTAGCCAAAATATTATGCTTCCTCTTTGCTCTTTTAAAAATCCTTTCTACTGAGATGGAACTGAAGCCCCATTTTCTTCAATAATACTTTTTTTTTTTTTCCCTATACAGAAACACAAAGGGTTGTTTTTCCCTACATTCTCAGTGAGTTTCAATAACTGAAAAGGTCACTTCACAGAAATGTTATAAACAGGAGGAATCTTGAATGCGCAAAGAAAGCTGGTGCTCAATACACATTTGAGTAATTGATTAATTGCCTCTCCTCTTGGGTTAGTGACATACCCAGGAAATGACCTGGATGACCACAAGGACTACTGTTGTTTGCTGACCACACTGTGATTATTTAAGCTGGCTTTGTTCTTATTACTGCAGCACAAAAGATGCGATGACTCTTCTTCAGTGAGTCAAGGGGTTCAGTCCCATTAGAAGAGGGAAAGGAGATAAGGCAGACATCCCATGCTGCTCTTTTGTGTAGCAACAGGAGCGTGTTTGGGTATTGCTGTTTCGATGACTCAGTAGTGAGTCAGTTTTAAAGTTCTGTAAAAGGCCTTGTTCAGCTCAGACAGGATAACGATGAGCTCATTTGGTAGCTCATTGGGTAGAGAGGACTGGGTGGTGTGCGATCCGATCAGCTGATTGGTGGTGTAAATATGCACATGGAAAAAACATATCGACAAGGATGAAACTAGTTCCTGAATGCAGAAATCAACTGTCCTTGACAGTCACCTGTTGAGTACCTGCTGTGTTCAAGCACATCCATGTCCTACCCACTCCCTATTACCTTTATGAAGGTTAGGATATGAGAAATGTGTTAAATGCTACAAAGATCTGGGGTGCTTGAAGGAGCTGGGAAAGGCAGGTATACTGCCAGCTCTATAATGGGCACTGAGCCAGGTGCTTTACATATTTATCTTATTTACTCTTTAAAGGAAATCCCTGAAAGAGATATTTTATTCACATTTTGCAGAAGGAAATGAGAACCAGATGGGTTCAATGCCTACATACACAGCCATAGGGCTAGGACTACTGAGACAATATTCCGGGGACCGTATGACTACTGGCTTAAGGAGTAACTCTTTCTACCCCAGCAAGAGTGGGGTAAGGTGAGGGTGAGAACTAACTGTAAGACTTGATGAAGGTAAGGGCGCTGGCCCCAGCTGGTGAGCCAGACAGTCATGCAGTGTGACTAGAATCCGGACAGCAGGGCACACACCTGGTATGTGTGTCTGGTATGAATAAAGGAAGTGGAATCCGGAGAGAGTTAGACTTGCACCCTTTACTTTTTTGTTTTACCGTAAAGCCCGCATGTATTTAAATTCTAAACTCATGAGGAAACATTACAAAGATTGATATTATCTTATGTTGTGGAGGGTGTAAGGAAATGCATTCTTGTCTACTATGGGGGGGTGGGTATAAATTGGCACCATTTTTTAAAAAAAGATTGTTTTGGGGTGCCTGGGTGGCTCAGTTAGTTAAGCATCCAACTCTTTTTTTTTTTTTTTTATGATTTTATTTATTGGGCGCCTGGGTGGCTCAGTGGGTTAAAACCTCTGCCTTCAGCTTAGGTCATGATCTCAGGGTCCTGGGATCGAGCCCCACATCAGGCTCTCTGCTCAGCAGGGAGCCTGCTTCCCCCTCTCTCTCTGCCTGCCTCTCTGCCTACTTGTGATCTCTCTCTCTATCAAATAAATAAATAAAATCTTTCAAAAAAAGATTTTATTTATTTATGAGAGAGAGCACACATGCATTAGCAAGGTGAGAGGAACAGAGAGAGGGACAGGAAGCGACATGGGGCGGGAGAAGCAGGTTCCTCGATGAGCAGGAAGCCTGACGTGGGTCTCCATCCCAGGACCCAGGGATCATGACCTCGGCCGAAGGCTCAGCCCAAGGCAGACGCATAAACCACTGAATCACTCAGGCACTCCTAAGCATCCAACTCTTGATTTCAGCTCAGGGTCCTGAGATGGAGCCCTGCATCTGGCTCCACATTCTGTGGAGAGTCTGCTTGAGATTCTCTCTTTCTTTCCCCCTCTCTCCCTCTCCCTCTGTCCCTCCTACCTTTTCTCTCAAATAATCAGTCAATCTTTGGTTTGATGATTTCTGTTATAATCTAAGTATTTATACTCTTCGACCTGCAATTCTACTGAAACGTTTACATAGATTTGCAAAAAGTATGTAAAAGAATGTTTATTGCTCTGTTAGTTCATTAAGGGAATATTTAGGGAGATTCTCCTGTGAGCTTGGCACGTCTCCGGGCACATCTCTAGGCACACAGCAGTGAAACAAAACAAAGTCCTTACTTGCATGAAACTTTTGAGGCCTCTGGTGGAGAAACACAATACATAAGTACGCAAATGTATAAAAAAAATATCAAGTAGTGATAAGTGCTATTAAATAGGATAAGGGGTTAAGAAGTGGTAGAGGGGGGCGCCTGGGTGGCTCAGTCGTTAAGCGTCTGCCTTTGGCTCAGGTCGTGATCCCAGGATCCTGGGATCAAGCCCCGCATCGGGCTCCCTGCTCAGCGGGAAGCCTGCTTCTCCCGCTACCGTTCCCTCTGCTTGTGTTCCCTTTCTCGCTGTGTTTCTATCAAATAAATAAAATCTTAAAAAAAAAAAAAAAAGAAGTGGTAGAGGGTTGGAGGGAAATGCTTTTTATATTGTGTCATCTAAGAAAGCCTTTTTGAGGAGGCAGCATTTGAGCAGGAACCTGCATGAAATGAGGGAATCAGCCAAATGACCTTGGGAGCACATATATTCTAGGCATTGTTTCTAATACCAAAGACTGCAGGCCACCCAAATATCTGTCAAATACCTAGTAACCACAGTCTGCAAAATAATGAGAGAGCTGTATGTACAGAATGAAAAGATATCTAAGATGAAAAATATGTTACAAAAACTGTAGAATGATACCATTTAAAAAAAGTACCCTGAGCAAATATATTTATCACAGGGAAGACATCTAGAGAAATACACAAAAGTGCAGAAAAACCAAACCAAACCAAACCAAACCAAAACACCTGTTAAGGAGTTGTTGTACGAATTGAATGAGAGAACAGGTCGAAGTGACTAGGTACCAACTAAATAAAGAGCCTAACTAAAGAGTAAGGAAGGCCTTACTGCAGTCTCTAAAAATAGGATGGGGCAGACAGGATTACAAGAGTCCTGAAGACTCTTTGCCTTTTTTTTTTTTTTTCAATCAGGGGAGAGCACGAATGCAGTCCCCCTCGACCACAAATTATGCAGTGGAATTGCCCACATCTGGGGGAATCACAGGGGTGCAACAAATAAGCCTCTCCTGGGAAAACCACCTTCATGATCATGGTCTTTCCAGGTAAGCATACCCTTGCCTTTTCTGATATACTTGGAGCTCTCCTCCCAGGTTGCTGATGTCTGAGCCCTCCTCACCTCTCCTCGCTTCCCCACACCCTTATTCACCTCCTCTCGCTTTGCTCTTGAGAAAGGATCCTGTACTTCTGTTTTCTTAGCCCAGTTACTCCATGTGGACTGGCCTGCCTTCCCCTCCCAGACAAGCAACCTTGTGCTCTGGCTGCAGTCTGTGGCAAGGTGCTGATAAGGAAGAGGGTTTCCAGGACCCTCTGATTTATTATAGGCTCACTTCTTCTTTTTTTTTTTTTTAATTTTATTTATTTGACAGAGAGAAACATAGCGAGAGAGGGAACACAAGCAGAGGGAATGGTAGCGGGAGAAGCAGGCTTCCCGCCGAGCAAGGAGCCCGATGCGGGGCTCAATCCCAGGACCCTGGGATCATGACCTGAGCCGAAGGCAGACGCTTAACAACTGAGCCACCCAGGTGCCCCTATAGGCTCACTTCTAAGGGCAGAATAGAAAGGCTTCATCCATGGTTCCCAGCTTCAGAATATAACCGAGCCAGGTGCTCAGTTTGGGGGTTGGGGTTGCTCACACACATTCCTGCCAGTGTTGACCAAACCACCTGTGTGGCCATCAAGGGTTCTGAAGTAGTTAACCCTTAACGGTTTCATGCCCACCCCTATTCCCACCTACTACGACCAAGCTCCACTGACTTTCAGGGCCCTGTGTATCCGTATGCTTGTCAACCAATTGGTTGTTGTTGTTGTTTGTTTGTTTGTTTTTTTAAGATTTTATTTATTTGACACAGAGTGAGATCATAAGTAGGCAGAGAGGCGGGGGGTGGGGAGCAGGCTCCCCGCTGAGCAGAGAGCCCGATGCGGGACTCGATCCCAGGACCCTGAGACCATGACCTAAGCCAAAGGCAGAGGCTTTAACCCACTGAGCCACCCAGGTGCCCCTTGTCAACCAATTGTTAGAAACAACACAAGAGCACAGAAAAACGGTCAATGTGAAATACTAAAAAAATGTTCTGTGGCCTTACACAGTTTCTAACAATTCTTTAGTTGATTATTTTGGATTTCTAGGCAGACAATCCTATAATTAATAATAATTCTTCTTCTAGTAGTTATGACTTCTTTTGTTGTATTGTTTAATTGTATTAACTAGCATTTGCAGAACAACATTAAATA
>CM053613.1:38746564-38869602 GCA_028646535.1 Procyon lotor
AAAAAAAAAAAATCCTCAATACTAGCAAGAAGAGTGCGGAAGAACAAGGAAGCTTTTAGACCCGTGGCATAATTGTTAAAACTTTTCGGAAAATAACTTGGCAGTGTGTAGCAAACAGCTTAAAATACTTTATACCATTAGTTCAATAATTTCATGTCTAGAATTTATTCCTATGAATATAACCAAAGGCTTGTACAACAATTTGTATATGTGGAATGAGTTAATAAGGTCCATTTGATGGATTATTTTACAAATGATAAAAATCCTTTTATAAGACCATTTAATTGGTATGAGAAAGTACTCAGAATATAGTGTTAGATGGATGACAAGCACAAATTATAATCCTAACTCTACACACACACACACACACACACACACACACACACACACAAAGTAAGTGGTCCTAAATGTTGACAGTAGTTATTTTAACGTCAAAAAAGTATAGTAGATTTTTTAAAAAGATGTTTTTAAGTAATCTCTATACCCAATGTGGAGCTCGAACTCACAACCCTGAGATCAAGAGTTCCATGTTCTACTGACTGATCCTGTTAGGCTATAACTAGGCCAATTATAGCAGATTATAACCTATAATTAGGCCAATTATGGCAGATTTTTAGTCTGAGTCTCTATTTTTAATTCTTTTGGATATATCACTACAAGTGGAATTATAGGATCGTATGTAATTCTATGTTTATTAAGTAGGCTCTGTGTCCAATATGGGGCCTGAACTCATGACCCCAAGATTAAGAGTCACACACTCTACTGACTGAGGCGACCAGGCATCCCATTATGTTCAACTTTTTTTTTTTTTTTAATTTTATTTATTTTAGAGAGAGAGAAAGTGTGAGCAGGGTGAGGGGCAGAGGGAGAGGGAGAATTGCAAGCAGACTCCATGCTCAGCATAGAGCCCGACGTGGGGCTCTATCTCACAACCCTGAGATCACGACCTGTGCCAAAAAAGTCAGACACTTAACCGACTTGAGCCATTCAGGTGCCTCTATGTTTAACTTTCCGAGGAACTGCTATACTGTTTTCCACAGTACTTGCACCATCTTACGTTCCCATGAGCAATGCACCAATGTTCCAATTTTTCCGCATCTTCAGCAACACTTGTTATTGCCTGACTTTTGGATAACAGCCTAACCTAATGGGAGCGAAGTGGTATGTCAGTGTGGTTTTGATTTGTATTTCCCTGATGACTAATGATGGTGAACATCTTCTCATGAGCTTATTGGCCATCTCTAAATCTTGTTGGAGAAATGTCTGTTCAAGTCCTTTGTTCTTGCTTAAATTTGGTTGCTTAGTTTTTTGTTGTTGAGTTATAATAACTTTATCTTTATTCTACATATTCATCCCTTATCAGATATAAAATTTGCAAATATCTCCTCTCATTATGTAGATTGTCTTTTCACTCTCCTGATCCTGGCCTTTGATGCACAGTCTTTAATTTATTTTATTATATTTTTTTCTTTTTAAAATTTTTCTTTAAATTCTAATTAGTGAACAAAGTTCTTAATTTTGAACAAGTTTGATTTATCTATTTCTTTCATTGCCTCTGCTTTTGGTATCATACATGAGAAATAATTCCCTGGGCACCTGGGTGGCTCGGTCGGTTAAGTGTCTGCCTTCAGCTCAGGTCATGATCCCAGAGTCCTGGGATTGAGGCCTACATCGGGCTCCCTGCTCAGTGGGAAGCTTGCTTCTCCCTCTCCCACTCCCATTCCCCCTGCTTGTGCTCCCTCTCTCACTGTGTCTCTCTGTCAAATAAATAAACAAACAAACAAACAAATAAATAAAATCTTTAAAAAAAATTATTTCCCTAATCCAAGTTGTGAAGATTTTCATCTATATTTTCTTCTAAGAAAGTGTAGAGCTATAGTTTTAGCTCTTAAATTTAGGTCTTTAATACAGTTTGAGTTAATTTTTATATATGGTTTAAGGTAAGGGTCCAACTTCACTCCTTCTCATGTGGATATAGTTTTCCCAGCACCATTTGTTTAAAAGACCATCCTTTCCCACTGAATGGTCAATTTTTAATTGTTGAAATGTAACTATCTATGTGAGGGTTTGTTCCCTGACTTTCTATTCTATTACACTGGGAATATATATTACTTTCATAATCTCAAATTAAAACAGATGGAGAGCACAGACTTTTCTGTCTATAGCTGCTAACTAGGCTTCCAGAGGCACATAGAAAATGGAGTCTAAGAAATCCAATTACCTTAAAAAAAAGCCAGTGAAGGACCAATTGCTTTCTTCTCATGCATGTAAAGAACTAGGCAGTTTAAGCATTACAGCTAATTCACAGGTGGTGTCTGGACACCCCAAGTGGACAGCCGACATTTGCCCAATGGCCTACAGTTGCAGCAGCAGGAGCAGCGGAGGCATCTGGTCCTCCAACGAAACCCCCACTCCTGCTGTAATATCCCTGGTTGTTGGAAGCTGCCTGGCTTCATTCCAGCCCTCAAAGCTGTCTCTCCTGAAAATTTTCCTACTCCCCAGGCTACAGATAAACTACAAAAGAATGTTTGCTTTAGGGTCACTCCCTTCCAGACCTGAAACTTTAAGTGGCATAAGGTGGATATACCCACGCTGTACCGCGCACCCATCCAGGGATCTATAGCCACGGAAATGACGGGGACCACTCTGGAAGACAGCCTGAAAGCTAGTAGGTGGGCTTTGCTTTTGTTTCTGTGTTTGCACAGAGTATACTTAACAAAACAATAAAAATGCACAAATCTATTGGTGTTTTGCTGAGTTCTTACAGTCAGATACATCTGTGGAACCACCACCTAAAACAAAATAGACAACAGTTCCTTCATATTCCATCCCATCAGTTTCCTTCCCCCTGGCAAGCAGCATTTTCTGATTTCCGTCACCATGGATTCGCTTTGTCTGTTCTTGGATTCCATGTAAGTGAAATCACATAATACATATTCTAGTGGAATTTCTGGGCGACAGGGTATAAGAAACCACCAAACAGTTCTTCAAAGCAGTTATATCATTTTACACTCGCACTAGCATGTACGAATGTTCTAGTTGCTTCACATCTTTACCAGATGTTGTTAGTTTTTTCTGTTTTAGTAATTTCCCTGTGTCTGAAATGGTGGTATCTCATTGTGATTTTAATTTGCATTTCTTTGATTAACTACAAATTTGAGCACTTTTTTTTTATGCTATTGGCCATTCTTATATCTTCTTTTGTGAGAGGTCTGTTCAAATGAGCAGTCAAATGATTTGCTCATTTCAAAAAAATTACAGGGGTGCCTGCGTGGCTCAGGCACGCCTAACCATCTAACCTAGATGGTTAGGCGTCTGCCCTGGGCTCAGGTCATGATCCTGGGATCAAGCCCTGGACAGGGCTCCCTGGTCTGTGGGGAGTCTGTCTCTCTCTCTCCCTCTTCCTGCTGTTTCCCCTGCTGGTGCGTGCACTCTCTGTCAAATAAATAAATAAAATCTTTAAATAAAATAATTTAAAAATTCTATTTATTTTGCTCATTTTTAATGGGCTATTCATGTCTTTATTGTCGATTTGTAGAAGTTTGTTATATTTTCTCAATATAAATCCATTGTCAGATATATATAGTGTAAATATATTTTTCCCAATCTAAGGGTTTTCAAATCTTTTTCTCAATGCTGTCTTTTGGTGAGCAGAATTAATTGTGATGAAGTCCAATTTATTGTTTTTTTTCTTTCATTGGTAGTGCATTTTTTATCCTAAGAAATCTTTACCCTAGGGTTATAAAAATATTCACCTTTCTTTCAGAAACTTTATGATTCTGAGTTTTGTATTTCAAGGTGTAAAGACTTTCAACTCTGTTCTTTTTTCTAGGTTGTTTTATTTATCAAAGGTCTTTTCATTTTCATGTACATTTTAAAATGAGATTATTTAATATCTTCAAAAAAGCTTACTGGAATTTTGACTGTGATGGTATTGAATTTATAAATGAATTTATGAAGAATGAGAGCTACTAATTTTGACAGACTCTTTCACTGACCAGGGTGTAAGGCAGTGGCAGCGAATCTCAACATTGCTTTCAGCATAGCACAAGAACAACTGTAAAATGTGTTGATAGCGTGTATTTTGAGGGAAATGAAAAATTAAAGCTACAAAGAGATACATCAGACTGGCAGAAATGCAAAAATCTGATACCACTGTGTTGACTCTACTGAAGGGGAAGAGGTGGTCTCAGATGCCACTGGCGGTCATGTGGATGGGCCGGGCCCTAGAAGGGAAGCTTGGCGCTACTTATCACAATTATAAATGCACTCTAGGATTTGCCTAGCAGATATACACACGTGCAAAATCACATGAGCACAAGGTGACATATTGTTTGAAACAGCACAAGTCTTGAATTACGGTGTTCATATAGTGAAACATGATATAGTTTTTAAAAACGAGGAAGCTATCTGTATAATGAAATAGAAATATTACCTAGATGTATAATTAAGTTAAACAAAAAAACACACAAGGTGAAGAATAGTATAGTTTACTACCATGAGTAAAAAAGGAAGGGGGGAAGATGACTGTTTGTATTTGTGTATGCTTCATGTATTTCTGGAAGACTACGCAAGAAACTATTAAGAGTGGATTATCTCTGTGGGGGCAAGAACTAGGTTGATAGAGGCAGGGCTAGGAGGAGGACTTTTCACTGCATATCTGTATATACTTTTTGATTTCTGAACTATGTGAATATATTACACATTCAAAATATTAAGTAAAGTAAATTTTGCAAATGAACTGTTCCTAACTATCTGATGATGATCACAGGAGGGGGCTACCATTAATGAAAAGTTACTACACACCTGGGCTTTATATTAAGGACTTTATACACACTATCTCATTCAACCCTTATCTCAACCTTCTGGTATGGATGCAACCATCACTCCTCTTTTACAAGGAGGAAAAACTGAGACTCAGAGGGTTGTGTGGCTAACGAGCTGTAAAGCTGGGATTCAATCCAAAGTTTGTGTGCTTCACACCACCATTATCACACTGCTTATCTATGTAACGGTTATGATATTGACACGGGTACTGATTCATATACAAAGAAAATAGCATTACCTGCTGTCCTTCTGTGCCCTCGGCTGTAACCATAGCAACAGAGTGTGTTCCTGCTGAGGAGATGACTGCGTCGTGAGCCGGGACCGTAATGGGTGTGCCATCCTGTGTTACCATCGTGATGGTATTGCCAATGGCTTGCATGTCAGCTTGAGATATGTTGACCTGCGATACAATGCATTTTACAAATCAGTCTGTTTCTTGTATTTGGCAATCTTTTTTTCCAATTTTTTTAAGTAAGCTCTACACTCAGTGTAGGGCTTGAACTCATGACTCTGAGATCAAGAGTTGCATGTTCTACTAAGCCAGCCAGGCGCTCCAAATATTCAGCAATCTTTATTGAGGACTAGGCCTGATCCTTATATAAATCTATTCCGAAGGAGCAAATAAGAATTCTATAATGGAATAAACTCTTTTAGAAAGAGATAATGAGAAAAACTATTTCTTTTCTTTTTTAAAGATTTTATTTTTAAGTAATCTCTACACTCTAGGGTGCCTGGGTGGCTCAGTGGGTTAAGGCCTCTGCCTTCGGCTCAGGTCATGATCTCAGGGTCCTGGGATCGAGCCCCACATTGGGCTCTCTGCTTGGCAGGAAGCCTGCTTCTCCCTCTCCCACTCCCCCTGCTTGTGTTCATTCCCTCTCTCGCTGTGTCTCTGTCAAATAAATAAAATCTTAAAAAAAAGAAAAGAAAAGAAAAGAAAACAAATTTCATTATGCTCCCTGCTTACATCCCCAGTGACGCCTCCATCACTAGAGTTCAGACTTCTTACATGGCATTGTGATCTTTCGCAACCTGGCCTTTAACAGCTTCTCCAGACTCATCTTCTACTACTTCGAAACCAGCATGTGGCACTCCTAGCCACAACTAATCGTTCGCAGTTCCAGAGTGTCATATTCTTTTTTTTTTTAAAAAGATTTTATTTATTTGACAGAGAGAAACACACGAGAAAGGGAACACAACAGAGGGAATGGAAGCGGGAGAAGCAGGCTTCCTGCAGAGCAGGGAGCCCCATGCGGGGCTCGATCCCAGGACCCTGGGATCATGACCTGAGCCAAAGGCAGACGCTTCAGACTGTCATATTCTTTTATATCTTCGTGACTTTTCCCTTCCCTTCATTCTGCCTGTCAAACTATGAAAATTCTTCAAGATCGAACTAAATGGCCATTCTCGGGGCGCTTGGGTGGCTCAGTCGGTTAAGTGTTTGACTTCAGCTCAGGTTGTGATCTCAGCCTCGCACTGGGCTCCCTGTTCGGCAGGGAGTCTGCTTCTCCCTCTCCTTCCGCCCCTTCCCCCACTCATGCTCATGTGCGCGCGCTCTCTCTAGTAAATAAATAAATCTTAAAAAAATAAATAAATGGTCACTCTCTATAAGGGCTTCCAACATTCTTTCAGGAGGAATTATTTACTCCTTCCTCCAGGCTGACACTGCACTTTACACATCCCTCAATTATATATCCATCATTACGAGAAGTTATTGTTCATTTAGGAATAGCTCTCTCCTACTAGACTACGATACCCACCGCCACTTTCTGTATTCCTCACTTGCCTACCAAAATATATGGCATTGGGTAGAATTCAGTAACTGTTTACTATTTAATTGACTAAAGGAATGGACGAGAACTCTAATCCCTGAAGGAAACAGGAAGGCTACCTCTGGAGCAAATACCTCCGGATAAGGAAAATAGCTGCTCTGGAACATAAGAAGGGGGATGAGGCTCATTTTATCTGGTCAGAGAGGAGGTAGGAGTGGTTGACCTAACAGTAGGTTCCAGTCTGATAAACAACAGAATCATCCAACAATGGAACAGGCTGCCTCTTACGAAAGAAACTGCCTTATCTGTTTGGGGGCTGCTGTGGCGGGAAATTCTCCTGTATCAGGAGGGAGGGAGGTTATGTTGCACTACTTCAAGAGGGTCTCTGTGCTGATCTGATTCAAGAAAAAGGCTTAGGCTTGAGACTAAATTAAAGCTGCGTTAGTATGTTTCATCTTTCATGGCAATCAGCGGACAAAGAACACTGTGAGGAAGTAGTGCTGTGAGGGGAAAGGAATGAATGGGATGATACTAACACCTTAAAATCGCCAACCCTGAAAATGTTGTCTCCTAATTAACATCAGCATAGTAACGGTTATCAACACAAGGGCAGACTCATCATGGGAGGTAAGCTCTGAGAGAGAAAGGGAAAGAGAGAGCTCTCGATGGAAGACAACAGTAATAGGGGGATAAAGAGTCCCATACGACTACTTCTACAAAGTACTAAGACAACCTTAGCTGAAGCTTAAAAATGAAATCAAGCCTGGATTATTTTAGGCTAGCGGCATCTAGAAACTAATTGGAGAATTAACAATTATGTTGCTTCTCCTGGGGAAATCAAGATATTTGGTCTATTAATTCTGGGAGGTAAGTTAAGTGAACTCCCATTAACTCCAGGTAGGGAGAGGGTTACCCGCTGGAAATTTTAGTTTTGCCCATTGCTGACTTCCCAGGGTCTTTTTTTTTTTAAGATTTTATTTTTAAGTCATCTCTATACTCAATGGGGGGCTTGAACTCACTACCCCAAGATCAAGAGTCCCATGCCCTACTGACGGAGCCAGCCAAGCACCCCTCCCAGGATCTTTTAATGATGATTTCATATCCTCATCCCCTCAGCCAAGGCTCTGCTGGTTTCTCAGTCTCACCTCCTGGATTGAATCAGCTACTAAATAATCTACTAAATCTACTAAATAATCTAAATAAACTAAATTTATTTAGTTTCCTAGCCCTTCTCCGATTTATGTTTTCTCACGGATCCTTTACTTTTCAAGCCCTCGATTTCACTGTGGGTCTGACCTGTATCACCTTACCTTTGAACTATACCAACAACACCATGTGAATGCTGGAGTCACAAGCATCCTCTCTCTCCTGATGCCCCTGTACGTAGCCTCTCTCGGCAGCCCACTGGAAAACCTTCAGCTCTAGCAATGCCTAGGAGCTGATATTCAAGGCTTTCCTCAGTTGGGGCCGAACCTGCCTTCCATGTACATGTTCAGAGAAATATTATTTAACTCATTTGGCTTTTGGTGGATACTCACATGCTGAGTCCCATCCTGGGATATGAGTGTAACTTGTTGACTCAACCCGGACTGGGTCACCGTGGCTACTTGTGTGGACACAACGTCATCCCCTTCCACGCCTGTAACATATGTGATCTGGGACCCTTTAAGAACATCTTCACTTTGACCTATTTAAAACAAATGAATCATTTATTTGACCGACCAACAAAGCTGTTTAGAAAACAGAGGAATATATTTTTTCTTTTTTTTATCACTTTGAATATTTCTTATTTATTTTTTCCCAAATTTTTATTTTAATTCCAGTTAGTTAACATAAAGTGTGATACTGGTTGCAGATGTACAACAGAGTGATTCATCACTTCCATACTTCCTGGTGCTCGTCACAATACTCCTTAACCCCCATCACCTATTTCACCCATCCCCTCCCCCCTACCTCCCTTCTGGTAACTGTCTGTTTGCTCGGTGTAGTTAAGAGTCTGTTTCTTGGTTTGTCTCTCTTTTTTTCCCTTTGCTCGTTCGTTTTTTTTTTCCTCGTTCACTTTGTTTCTTAAATTCCACATGAGTGAAATCATATGGTATTTGTCTTTTTCTGACTTATTTCACTTAGCATAATACTCTCTGCCTCCATCCATGTTGCAAATGGCAAGATTTCATTCCTTTTTATAGCTGAATAACATTCCATTTTGTGTGTGTGTGTGTGTGTGTGGTGTGTACATTTTCTTTATCCATTCATCAACTGACACTTGAGCTCTTTCCATACCTTGGCTATTGTAACTAAGGCTGCTTATCAACATAGGGGTGAATGTATCCCTTTGAATTAGTTTTTTGTATTTTTTTTTAAGATTTTATTTACTTATTTATTTGACGAGAGAGAGAGCACATGAGTTGGAGGGACGGAGGGGGAGAGAGAGGAAGAATCTCAAGCAGACTCCACACTGAGCAGGGAGCCCGACTCAGGGTTCGATCTCACAACCCTGAGATCATGACCTGAGCTGAAACCAAAGGTCAGATGCCCAACCGAGCCACACAGGCGTCCTTTGTGTTTTTGTATTCTTCAGGTAAATACCCAATAATTCGAAAACTGGATAACAGGGTAATTGTTTTTAACTTTTTTGTGGAACCTCCGTATTTTTTTCCACAGCGTCTCCACCAGTTTGCATTCCCACCAACGGTGCACAAGGGTTCTTTTCTCTCCGTCCTCACCAACACCTGTGTGATTTTAGCCATTCTGACAGGTGAGAGGGGATGTCACGGTGTAGTTCTGATTTGCATTTCAAATAGAGAATATTTTAAATATGACAGAAATACTTATATAGATTAAAGTGTATATGTATTACATTCCAAATCATAAAAATGGCTTCCTTCCAATTCTTCCACTTCCACGTTTGTAGAGCCAAACCAAATCAGAGCAGACCAAACCAAACCTTTCCACATCAAATTTAAATGTTCTAATTTCGAGGGCACCTGGGTGGGCTCAGTTGGGTAAGCATCAGACTTCCGCTGGAGTCATGATCGGTCCTGGGATGGAGCCCCCCCCCATCGGGCTCCCTGCTCAGCGGGGAGCCTGCTCCTCCCTCTCCCGCTACCCCTCCCCCAGCTCATGCTCTCTCCCTCTCTCAAATAAATAAAATCTTTTAAAAAAAAAGTTCTAATTTTGGGAGACCTCTTTTATTCGTACTTGGAGTCATTCTGTGATACTGTGCATGTGTGCCGGGGCATGGGGGGTACGGGATGGGAAGACTGTCTGGCAAACAACGCTTCCAACAGGGCAAGTGCGCATGAAGTTCTTGCAGTCACTTAAGCTGTTAAAAATGATAAGACAATCTTCATAAACATTAACCACAAAACCAGAATGTGGTGTCAACAGAAACTACTAGTAATACTAAATTACTTGCTCTTTAACACAAGTGACTGATTGCAAGCCATCTGTACACAATGACCACATTGTGTAAAGACAAGGTAATGGCATTATTATCAAGGGTAAGGTTAATCATTTAATGCGGGACAGAACAGGAACCCCCATCCACTTTTTTATTTCATAAAGAACCAGCAAGTAAACAGCAATTTCAACAGTCCATTACTGCTATACTTGGCAACCAGGAAGCCTGCTGATCCCTCTCTTCTACAGCTTTCTACCTCCCACGAAGCCAGAGAGAAGGTAAATATGGGGTATTTTTTTTCCTTCAAGGAAGAACTTCTGCTAATTTAAGAGTACTTCTCCATGCTAGTGGCTGACGCTTGCACGCATATGGCTTGGGTTGCAGGGGTGTAATTTCCACGGTTACTTCACGCCTGTCTATTCTGTGTCACAGGCGTTTAGATACTGTTATCCTAGTGGGCTACAAAACCTCAAGAATCACATGAGAGGAAAGGAATGCGAACCCATCCCTATTCTCGGAAAAACAATCTTCATGGATTATTTTTTTAACAAAATGTGCTTTAGCATATTACAGGCTATTTTCCAGAATATGAGAAATTCAGACCATCCGCAAGATCAACGTTGAAGAAAGAGACTGAAGAAGCTTAGAAAAAGAATTTTAAAACTTGAGCTTGTCCTCATTAAAGCCTGTTTAAAAACAACAAAGCCTGCTTTCTAACTGCAAGGACCCAGCGGCTGGGGGACTACGAGGCCGAGAGCAACCTCACAGAGCTCTGCCCCAAAGCCCCGCATCCAAGACTGAAGGAGCGGTTACTTCAACCACATGACAGACAAACTAGAACTACAGGGAGTCACTGCAGCAGGGAGTGAATGATGTGCTCTTCCCCTTATTCTCCAACCAACTTTTTTCACCTAAAGTTTTTTCAACACTTCACTCTAAGAATGGGAAAATATGATTTCTTTTCATTTCCAAATCTACCTTGTTTAGGAGGTACGTAGTGAGACAGGACAACCTAGGTTTTGTTTTGTTTTTTAAGAAAACCTTCATCTACTTTACCTACTTACCTATGAAATCACAGAATGTAATCCTCTAATGTTTTTTTCCCAAGAGTTTATTCTTATCAAAATGAATGCTTTTGTCTCCTATAACACTACTGAATAGCACATGAACGAACGAAGAGTTATTTGGGTGTGCTACACCGCTCTAGTGCTTAAGATCAACATCGTCAGGGCCCCCAAATAGTCTAGCTGCTCCTCCCTTGCTCTCTGGGGCAGAAGTGCCCCACTGGTCAGACTTCTTTTAACCTCTTCAATTTACCTTGCTTTCTCTAATCTGAGGGTTTTCTGTATATGCCCTTCCCTCTATTGGAATATCCTCTTGACTTTGCTCCTTACTTCCAAATTACACCAAAAAAATCCTTATACCAAATTAACCCCTATCCACTTTCTACCATCTCTCATGGTAGCTGTTACTTTAACTTAAGAAGTGTGCCTTGCTAACCTGCAACAAACTTTACAAAACCAGAAAGCTCACATGGCTTGTGCAAGCAATTTACTGCAACTCTTTGCCTTCACACTCTATTATACCTAGAGGTCACTTTATTAAGCAGCAAAAGAAGTGATGTCACTCAAACTCAGCTCGAAGCAAGGCGGAGACTGCTTTAGACACCAGGGAGGCAGTGGGTCCCTCCTGTGCTTCCCGCCATTGGAGACCCCTCTGCTCCTGCCACTCAGGCCACTGTCACTTGAAATAAGCTTGATCTCCAAGCTGGCAGGATCCAGGGCTTCTTTAGTGACAACTACAGCTTTCCTTGCCGAACAGAAGGCACAGTCAAGAGCTAAAACCCTCCATGTATATACAAGTGCAACCACAAGACAGAAGAAAAACTGCCATTTTGAGCTAAGCCGCGTGCCCTAAATCCACTTTATTGCGATCCTTCTGTTTAATAAGAGGAGAACTAAACAGGGAAAAAACAAAACAAAACAAAATGAAAACACCTCCCAGACCAGACTAACTTCCCTTCTTAGATGTCCCAGAGCACCAAGTCCCTTTCTTTGATTGCAGCTGTAAATTCTATGTCAATGTGATTACTTGACTAAAGCTCTGTGATCTGAGAAAATGCTATGAATCACAAATTATGATGGCTGTTGATTCCCCAACACAGACAGAGCCTTACCGGAAAGAGTACTCACCTGGAGGAGGCTCAAAGAAGGCTTCCTGCTCCTCCTCGATGGGCTCAGTGTCATTGTGGGCCGTCCGTTTGTGCATGGCCAGCGTGGAGATCTGCTTGTAGGTCTTCCCACAGTGGTTACAGTTGTATGGTTTGGAATGAGTGTGAACAACATGATGTTTGTACAAACTGGAATATTCTGTAAACCTTTTGTCACACCCAGGGACTGTACAAACATATGGCTTTTCACCTAAGTAAAGAGCACACCACAAAATCAACTTTTACATATGAAGGCATAATCATTCCATTCCCCCTATGGGGGAAAAAAGCATCTAATAGAAAAAACAGATAGTTGTCAGACCTCTTTCTATACCGCCATAAGGCAGAACACAAGACAAGACTCCCCTGACTATGGTTTTGTCTTGGCTCAAAACGTAGTCTGAATTCTGAGTCTTATCTCATCCCTGAATACCACTTGTCCCTTAATTTCAAGGAATGAGAAGAGGATGGAGATGTTCCCCAGTTTAACTCTAAGCTTTAATAAAACTCATTTATTGTTAACTACAACTAGATAAGCTAGATATTAATACTATACTAAAAAAAATAATACTATACTAAAAATAATAATAAATGCAATTATGACTATAAGAAATGCAGTTTTCCCTAAGGGTTTTATAAGAACAATAAAAAAGGATTGCCTACTAGACATGGTCTGGACACTTACAAATCTAAAAGGACATACCCATATAATTTCTAAAATGTGCACATGCATACACGCACATGTCTTACTTTATTCTCATTTTGAACCCTTCCTTGGGTAATCACATTTTATTGCATGTTCTTTTTTTTTTTAAGATTTTATTTATTTATTTGACAGAGAGAGCTCACAAGTAGGCAGACAGGCAGGCAGAGAGAGAGGGGGAAGCAGGCTCCCTGCCGAGCAGAGAGCCCGATGCGGGGCTCGATCCCAGGACCCTGAGATCATGACCTGAGCCGAAGGCAGAGGCTTAACCCACTGAGCCACCCAGGCACCCCTCTTGTGTGGTTCCAAACACAGTAAAACCACCCTTAAATAGTAAAAATCTCACCCTAATGTCATCTGTAACATAAGTCTTAAGCATAAAGTAACTGGAAACTGCTTCCTTCCTCTGCCCAGTCTATGTTCGCAAAGCAGGGTAGGTTAATGTTCTTATCTTGGTAAATGATTGTGGGACAGACTGGCAAGGCCAGGCAGGGAAATGGCAGGCAATTCCAACAGAAAACCTGCCCCACTGATATTTAAGCTGGAGCAGAAACTGCCACTAGGTGGCACCAAACCACAGTCAAGACAGAAGTGGATCTGAATTGGGCTTTGGTGCTCCCTACTGGCTATCGGCACAGCCTCGGCTGCCTCCTCTAACCAAACCTGAAAGAATGGGCTGCATTTTACATGGCTGAATATGTGCACTCCACTCAGAGCATAATGTGGGCATTTACTGTATCATCTACTTGATGATCACTAGCCCATTTTTTTCTTCCACTCCAGACCTACCTCTTGGGTCAGACCGAAAATCGTAACTATGTACTGCATCTCTCTACTTCAGTGATTCTCAATCACGTAGAAGACTGGAGTAGGTGGATGGATTATTTATGTGTTTTTATACACACACACACACACACGGAACTTTTTAAATATATACTGATGCCCGGGCCTCATTCCATAAAATTATGTCAGAATTGTACAGAGAGAATATGGGGAGTAAGTCTATTTTAAAAAGTGAATCCAACAAGCAGTCACATTTAAGAGCACTGCTTTATTTAAATGTTCCGAAGATTAGTATGGCTAAAATTAATGTAGGCATCCCTCTTACCGGAATCTAATTTGCCCATTAAACATGTGGAACAGTAAATTTTTAGGTAATGAGTCTATATTCCACTTGCTTTAAATGGGAAAAATAATGTTTTCCCGGCCCATCTAAAACTAGCCAGTGCGTGCCTGGGTGGCTCAGTTGGTTAAGCGTCTGCCTTCAGCTCAGGTCATGATCCCAGGGTTCCTGCTCAGCAGGGAGTCTGCTTTTCCCTCTCTCTAGGCCTGTCTCCCTACTCTTGTGCACTCTCTCTCTCTCTGAAATAAAGTCTTTGAAAAAAAAAAAAAAAAAATCCCAGCCAATTTCCCCAAACATCACACAAAGGCTCTTAAGCACCTGTGTTATAATCCACCAAGAATGTCTATATAATATGAAGCAATTCAAACAATTATCTAATTACCTAACATTCAATGGACTCAGTAATGGGTATACGTTGGTGTGTAATACACAATGATACAGTATAGTATCAGACAGGAATTCTGTTTTCCTTCTACAACACAAACGTACTATAATCTAAAATTCAATTATCTTGGGGCGCCTGGGTGGCTCAGTTGTTAAGCGTCTGCCTTCGGCTTGCTTGGGTCACGATCCCAGGGTCCTGGGATCGAGCCCCGCATCGGGCTCCCTGTTCGGCGGGAAGCCTGCTTCTCCTGCTACCATCCCCTCTACTTGTGTTCCCTTTCACTGTGTTTCTCTCTGTCAAATAAATAAAATCTTAAAATAAATAAATAAATAAAATTTAATTATCTTAAAGATGTAAAAAATACAAATTATACTAAGAAAATCTAATTTTTCTTCTAATCTATGCTTTTCTTTTCCATTTTCTTAGAGAACATTGTAATAATGTAGGGAACATGATGGCAGTAATGCATACTACACAATGTAAGCATAAGACACAACTGTATCAGAAATATGACCTCAGTGTGCCCTATGTTTTCTCACTTAGACCCACACAAAACTTAAAATTTTTTTTCTTTCATAGCAAAATGCATCACAAGTAGATTCATTATAGTGGATTCTCAGTTTGGATCATAAATTTTGTGCAAAAATTTTGCAAATCATGACAGTAAATATACAGATAGAGTTCAAGCTGGGAGGGAGACCCAGAGACCATAGATTCCAAACTGACAGAGCTATCCTCCCTTTCCAATCTGCTCTCCCCCACTTTATAATTATCATCTAATCCATTACACAACCTAGACTGATAGGTTCTTCTTTACACCTCATGACTAACCAAGTCCGGTGCCAATACCTCTTCAATGTCTTTTCATTTGTATCCTTCTCTATCTCACTCACTCTGAATACTTTACCAGCTCTCAGTTTCCTCACCATTGGTCTCATTTCCCTTTAACATCTTTCTATAATATGAACTGAGTGATTTTTTTTTTCCCTAAGAAAAAGCCAAAGTTTGGGTGTCTGGTGGCTCAGTCTGTTAAGTGTCTGCCTTCAGCTCAGGTCATGATCTCAGGGTCCTGGGATCGAGTCCTGCATCCAGTCCGGCATCCTGCTGAGCAGGAAGCCTGGTTCTCCTTCTCCTCCCCACTTGTGTTCTTTCTCTCTCTCTCAAATAAATAAAATCTTAAAAAAAAAAAAAAGCAAACCTTCTTTAAATCCTCTTAAGGTTTCCTCTCTTCCCATAGTGATATTCAAATTATTAATGTACTCTCTTCAAAGGGAAGGGATTTATGTGGATCCCCGGAAAGATTTACAGAGATGCTCAGTGATCTGAGGAATGCAGCCGGAGAAACACTGCAACTAACGTGCCATTCTGTAAAAATGTCTTTTAATTTTTTTTTTAATTTTTAAAAATTTTTTAAAAAAGATTTTATTTATTTTTTATTTGATAGAGACCACAAGTAGGCAGAGAGGCAGGCAGAGAGAGACAGGGAAGCAGGCTCCTCGCTGAGCAGAGAGCCTGATGAGGGGCTCTATTCCAGGACCCCGAGATCATGACCTGAGCCGAAGGCAGAGGCCCAACCCACTAAGCCACCCAGGTGCCCCAAAATATCTTTTAATTTTGAATTAATGCAAAGTTACTCTTAATACCAGTAATCAAGACAATGTATTAAACAACTTTTAAAAAACTAATGCACATTCTGCCTTAGCCTCCCATTTGCCTTTCCCTTCCCTACCACTAAAAATGTTTGCCAAGTGCGGCATCAAAATTGAAAACCGTTGTACTATAAATGGTATCACCAAGAAAGTGAAAAGACAACCCACAAAATGGGAGAAAATATCTGTAAACCGTGTATCTGATAAGGGACTTGTATCCAGAATATAATAAAGTATTTTTACAACTCAACAATTAAAAGAACCAAATTTGAAAAATGGGCAAAGGATCTGAGCAGACAGTTCCTCAAAGAAGACCTACATAAGGTCAATAAGCACAGGAAAAGATGCTCAACATCTTGAGGATGCAGGAAAATGCAAATCAAAAGCACAATGAGAGGCGCCTGGGTGGCTCAGTGGGCTAAAGCCTCTGCCTTCAGCTCAGGTCATGATCCCAGCATCCTGGGATAGAGCCCTGCATCAGGTTGTCTGCTCAGCAGGGAGCCTGCTTCCTCCTCTCTCTCTGCCTAGCTGTGATCTCTCTCTCTGTCAAATTAAAAAAAAAAAAAAGCACAATGAGATAGATACCATTTCACACCTGCTAGGTTGGCTATAAGCAAAAAGACAGATAATAATTGTTAGCTGCATTGTGGAGAACTGAAAGCTTCATAGGTCGCTGGAGAGACTGTAAAAAAGCAGTTTGGAAGTTCCTCAAAATGTTAAACACAGAGTTACCATACGAAGCAGTAATTCCAGTCCTAAGTATACACCCAACAGAAATGAAAACAGAATTCCATGCAAAAACTTGTACACGAATGCCCAGAGCACCATTATTCATAACAGCCAAAGCAAAAGCCACTGGTCAATGGAGAAATAAAATGTGACACATTCATATAATGGCATACTATTCAGTAATTAACAGGAAAGAGCTATGGAGACATGCTGTGACATGGCTGAGCCTCAAAACAGCATGCTAAGCGAAAGAAGCCAGATGCAAAATCCCCTAGGTTACAGGATTCCATGTGGATGAAGTGCCCAGAACGGGCAAATCCTTAAGGACAGAGTGACAACTGCTTACAGCTGGGGGCGTGGGAGGAGATGGCTAGTAAGTATGGAGTTTCTTTTAGGTGGAATAAAAAGGCTCTAAAATTGGACTGTGCTGATGGTTGAACAATCCTGTGAATATACTAAGTAACAGTGAATCATATACTTTAGTTAATGAATTTATTCATTTTTACTGAAGTATAGTTGGCACACAATGAATCGTGTATTTTAAATGGATGAATTGCACAGTATGTGAATTCTAGCTCAATAAAGCTGTTTTTTAAAAAAGAATACAGCCACAGACTGCCCTCCCCCTCTGCCCCACAAACACCACAAAGGCCAGTTTAAGAGACACCCTTACCGTGATAGTGCATATGCAAGGCCTCCGCCTACCCCTTCAACCTCACATCACACTAGTCTTCTACACGTGCCCTAAGCCTGCCATATTCCCCAAATAAATCATGCTTTCCACACCTTTGTGCCTTTAACCGTGACATTCCCCTGTCAGGAATCACCTGCCCCCTGCCTTCTACCTAGCAAACTTTAGGACTCAGTCTAAAAGTCAATTTCCCCTGGAAAGCCTTCCCTGAATGCTTCTCCCTTCCCACAGAGATGGCTGCTCCCCTCTCTGCTCCCAAAACATCTTGTTCAAGGAATGGGAGACAGTCTGCCCTCTGCAGCAATTAGAGGTCTATCATCTCTCTCTGGTTCAACTGCCCTTGACCATGTCGTATCTGTCTCTGTACCTCGGGTGCCCGGAAGGGGAACACACAACAGATGTTTAGTAACTTTCTGTTGAATAAATGAATGTATAAATGCTAATGTGAAGGTTTTTTTTTTAAGTTGCTTAATCCTCCTCTACCATGCCAAGTGGTAGAAGGAGGGAAGGAATGACTGGAAAATGGTTTATGGAAGAAAGCAGAAGATAAAGAAACGAGAGGCAGTTACCTGTGTGTATTCTCACGTGATTTTTATAATTGGTGGCACTGGCAAATGCCCTCCCACATCCTGGTTCTGTGCAGTAATACGGTCTTTCTCCTGTATGTGTCCTAATATGCACTTTTCTGATATTTGATGTTGTAAAAGACCGACCGCAGCCTTCAAAGGGACATTTAAAGGGCCTTTCTCCTGAAAACACAAAAAGGAATAAATTACATGGTGGAAAAATACATAGAAAACTGAAATATCTTTTTTTTAAAAACCTCTTATTTATTTATTTGAGAGAGAGAGAGAGCAGGGGCAGGGGTAGAGGAAGAAACAGACTCCCCACTAGGCAGAGAGTCTGATGTGGGTCTCAATCCCAGGATCCTGGGATCATGACCTGAGTCGAAGGCAGATGCTTAACCAACTGAGCCACCCAGGCGCTCCAAAAATTGAAATGTCTTACCCTTCAGTTCTGCTTAGGATCACACTTAAGACTCTAGCCTTCCAGTATGGAGTTTCCCTTTCAGGGTTTTTTTCTTTTTTTCCCCTGTAAATGGTATCTTCTACTCCAAATTTAAATTTCTATAGGAAATCTGAATATTGTTCAAAACTTATCACTGATTGCATGATTTTCCAAGGTGGAGCCATCCAGATGGGCATATTAAAAAATGAACTAAGAAAAGTAGAGGGGCCCCTGGGTGGCTCAGTGGGTTAAAGCCTCTGCCTTCGGCTCAGGTCATGATCTCAGGATGTTGGGATCAAGCCCCGCATCGGGCTCTCTGCTCAGCAGGGAGCCTGCTTCCCCCTCTCTGTGCCTACTTGTGATCTCTCTCTCTGTATCAAATAAATAAATAAAATCTTAAAAAAAAAAAAGTAGAGAAAAAATATCATAAAGATACACAAAAGAAAAATAGAGTCAATAGTAAGAATTAGGGGCGCCTGGGTGGCTCAGTGGGTTAAAGCCTCTGCCTTCGGCTCAGGTCATGATCCCAGGGTCCTGGGATCGAGCCCCGCGTCGGGCTCTCTGCTCTGCGGGAAGCCTGCTTCTCCCGCTACCATTCCCTCTGCTTGTGTTCCCTCTCTCGCTGTGTTTCTCTCTGTCAAATAAATAAAATCTTCAAAAAAAAAAAATAGTAAAAATTACAGGGAAACCTGGGTGGCTCAGGTGGTTAAGAGCATCTGCCTTTGGCTCAGGGCATGATCCAAAGGTCCTGGGATTGAGTCCCACATCAGGCTCCTTGCTCAGTGGGGAGCCTGATTCTCCCTCTTCCTCTGCCTGCTGCTACTCTTGCTTGTGTGAGCCCTCTTGCTCTCTTTCTCTCTCTTGTTCTTTTTCTGACAAATAAATAAAATCTTTTTTTTTAGATTTTTATTTATTTATTTGACAGAGAGATCACAAGTAGGCAGACAGGCAGGCAGAGAGAGAGAGGGGGAAGCAGGCTCCCTGTTAAGCAGAGAGCCCGATGCGGGGCTTGATCCCAGGACCCTGAGATCATGACCTGAGCTGAAGGCAGAGGCTTTAACCCACTGAGCCACCCAGGCGCCCCACAAATAAACAAAATCTTTAAATAAATTTTTAAAAAGAACAAGTATTTGAATAATAAAAAATAAAAATTAAATTAAAAATTGAAAAACTGCAAAAAAAATTATATCTGAACACTAGAATCCCCCAAGATATTCAATAATATCTTGAAAAAATTTTTGTTTTGTTAAAAATCTAGTGTCTAGGGGCGCCTGGGTGGCTCAGTGGGTTAAAGCCCCTGCCTTCGGCTCAGGTCATGATCTCAGGGTCCTGGGATCGAGCCCCACATCGGGTTCTCTGCTCAGCAGGGAGCCTGCTTCCCCTTCTCTCTCTGCCTGCCTCTCTCCCTGCTTGTGATCTCTCTCTCTCTCTGTCTCTCTCGGTCAAATAAATAAATAAAATCTTTTAATATAAAAAAAAAAATCTAGTGTCTAGCACATAATACATATCACATATACTTGCTGAATATATTATTATGCTCATAATCTAAGCTTATGAAAAAGTCTATTCTGCCAATTATGTTCCTCTTCTTCATACTTGCTTTATACAACCTCAGAACTTAAAGAGCCTTTAAACTGTTAGGCAGGAAGTAGTCGTTGGTTTTGATTCCCATGTGCCCTGTTTACAATAAACTCAAATTAAGCAAACAATGTTTGTGGTTAAAAAAAAAAGTATGTGGGGGCGCCTGGGTGGCTCAGTCGTTAAGCGTCTGCCTTCGGCTCAGGTCATGATCCCAGGGTCCTGGGATCGAGCCCCACATCGGGCTCCTTGCTCGGCAGGAAGCCTGCCTCTCCCGCTACCATTCCCTCTGCTTGTGTTCCCTCTCTCGCTGTGTTTCTCTCTGTCAAATAAATAAAATCTTTAAAAAAAAAAAAAAAGTATGTGTAGATTAACAGATATTTATATTTACATTCACACACACACACACACACACACACATGTTGGTTATTTTTCTTTTGGTCCAGTGAAATTATGATTCACCTGCTGGTAAAAATCATTCCGAAAGATTTCTGCCTTAAGTACGAAATCATTTAAAAAAGAGCAGGAACCTCTGATCCTTTCTTTAGAGAAAGTTTTTTTTTTTTCTCTCAATATGTTAATCTAAGGAAAACAGTTTGTCTTGGGTAAGTCCTTTCTCTCTGGATCTAGATGACCTTAACATTTTCCCAGCTCTGACAAGCTGTGATAAGGAATCTAGCATTCCAACAATTCCCATGAATACACTACTCCTCTGACCCTGTAGCACCTTGCTTTGTTTTTGTACTGAAATCATTTGTGTTTGTAACAGACAGCCCTGAAGCCCGCTTACTCAATCCAGCGTTTTACCAATGAAAATACTCACGATTTAAAAACTGATGCATGACTCTATGGTTTGCTAAATGAGTACTATCAAAGGAATCACAATTCTAATATTTTGACCAAATATTAATAGAACTAGATTGTGTTTTTATGTAACTTATATAACAGGTTGGCATTATACAGCAAATCCAAATAGAATTTGTAAGAATTTGGAAACACTTGCATCTGATAACAATGGATAAAAATAAGTACATAAATAAAACAGAAGCAGAGATCTACAGCTTTGTTCCTGAATACTGTAAAGCAAAGCTTATCTGGGATCATATAGGAATTAAAAGCTAAACTTTAATGACTAGACAAGTCCTCGATGGAAATTTGCTGAACAATTTTAGAATACTTAGAAGTATCTGGGGACAAAGTTATCACACTATGTTTAAAACATCTGTGGTAAAATTTCAAACTAAATTATTAAGCTATAAATAAATTTAGTCAATAGCTTATGACAGCATCTCTTATCAACAGTTTCTGAAATTCTTTCAGCTCTCATCCAAAGCAAATAATTAAGTATAAGAAAGAGAGGGGAGGGGCGATAAAAACAAAGTACTCTTTAGGAAAAGGAGAGGAGGAAATTAAAGGGGGCGAGAGATGATCACAAGGAAGTAACAAGCCTTTGTTTCTGTGGGGCTGTTGGGAGTTCATTGTCTTTAGCAGCTGCTTAACACAGGAGAAGCAATGCTCAACTGAGAAGGAAGAGGGTACCTTAGGTTCTGGGCTCAGCTGGGCTACTAAGTAGATGTACAATCCTAGGTAAATAAGCCTGTCGCTCAGATAATACCTACAAACTGAGAGGGTTGGTGATCTATGACTATTGTTCATCTTTTTTAGGGCATGGACCCTTTGAGAATCTAACAAAATTATGGGCCTTCATCCTGGAAAGAAGTAAATGGCAAGGTGCATGGAATTTCAGGAACTTAAGAGAAACCCTTGAAGCTAACTGAAATTTCCAGAGACTCCTTCCTCAAGTCCCCTCCCTGCAGATTAAGAATTCCTGGCCTCAGGGCACCTGGGTGGCTCAGTCAGGTAAGCTTCTGACTTCAGTTTGGGTCCTGATCTTGGGGTCCTGGGATCAAGCCCCACGTCGGGCTCTGTGCTCATCGGGGAGTCTGCTTAGTCTGCTTGTCCCTCGTCCTCTCCCTCTGCCCCTCCCCCCAGCTCATGGGCACACGTGCTCTCTCTCTCTCTCAAATACATGAATAAAATTTAAAAAAAAAAGGAAGAAGAATTCCTGGCTTTAAATCAATCAATTAACCAATCAACCAAATCCTGGCCTACATATGGTATTTGTTCATACCAGTACCTGTATGAGTTCTGATATGTTTCTGTAGATCTCCTGAAGTTTTGAAAGATTTAGTACAATTATCTTCTGAACACCGATATGGCTTTTCTCCTGTATGAGTTCTGACATGACTTTTTAATCCATAACCTTTAAGAAAAATATAAAATAAATTTAATTATATGAGACCCCTCTAAGCATGTCAACTGAGATCAAACAATTTAAAAACATAGGAAACACCAAGGATGTAACACTGGCAAACACAACAGAATAGCTATTAACAACGGACAAGAGTATGACAGCTAAGGGCCATCATGTTGGAAATTCCAGTTTCATCTCTGTCTAGAAGAGGTTGTATGTGTTTCTTTTTTTAAAGTGCCCCAATCTTATTAGATGTTCACAACTCCTACCCCAAAAGCTTGAGATAGAGTCGAGACATTAAAGGAGGAACAGGGTGGAAGTCAGGAGGCTCAGTCCCAAGGCAGGCCCCAACCCCTGCTGGGTCCCAGTTGCCCATGGTTCCCTCAGGTCTGTCCTAACATTCAATTCTGTGTCTGCTTCTAATACTTGGCTTTTATTTTTCTGCTAAAAGAGAGCAGAGTGTGGAGTGAAACACCAAACACAGTAAGCAGAAATAGGCCTGAGGAGAAAAACGGAAGCAGAATGAGAAAGAGAGAGAATAGCGCAAGTAGGACAAGAAAAAGTTAAGGGAGAGACCGAAACCCGGGTTATTGTGCATCTACTAATTCAGACAAAGGCAAGGGGTCAGTTTCTGCCCCTGGCCAGTCCCTGCTTGCCCCCTAAGTGGAGCTACGAAACGAAGAAAATTCATGTTTTTACCTGTTGCAAATGCTTTCCCACAGCCTAGGTGCTCACACTGATAAGGCCGGTCTCCCGTGTGTGATCGCTCATGGACCTGTCATTAAAATGCAGGCATGAGTCTATTTTCTTAAGGCATCCCTCAGGTAGACGGTCTCAAGAGAGACCTATTTCTTTTTCCCCTCTGTTGAATTACAGTTGACTTTCAAACCATGCGGGAGTTAGGGGTGTTGAACCCCACCTCTCGTGTAGTAAAAAACCTGCGTATAACTTCTTGACACCCCCCAAAATGTAAACTACTAATACCCTACTGTTGAACAGAAGAAGCCTTACCAAGAGCGTAAAGCTGATTATCACATATAATACATATATTTCATATATGTACTATATACTGTATTCTTCCAATACAATAATCCATAGAAAGTGTTATTAAGAGAAAATCCATTTACAGTACTATACCATATTTATTGAAAAAATTCACATATAAGTGGACGGCGCAGTTCAAACCTGAACAAACCTGAACAAACCCTTGTTCAAGCCTGAACTGCAGTTCGTTGTGTGTATGTTTTTTTGAAAAACAAAAGATGGGCACCTGGGTGGCTCAGTTGGTTAAGCAACTGCCTTCAGCTCAGGTCATGATCCTGGAGTCCCGGGATCAAGACCCTCATTGGGCTCCCCGCTCAACGGGGAGTCTGCTTCTCCCCCTGACCTCCTCCCCTCTCATGCTCTCTCTCACTCTCTCAAATAAATAAATAAATAAAATCTTAAAGAAAAAGAAAAACAAAAGACAACTTTTATAAAAAATTATGGCCCAACAATTCTCAATGTAGACCTAAATGCTGTATGTTAAGAAGTACTCGTTTTAATTACCTAACAGGAGTACAGGAGGTGGTCAAAGGTGTCCATACAGAACACAGACACGATGAGAGCCAGGAGCAAGAGTGTAGGGAGAGGCTACCCATTGTAAGGTGAAGAGTGTGGGGGCTGCCGTGAGAGGGGCCTTGCCCCGAGGCAAGGCTTCACCGTGGACTAGTGGGATGGCCACGGCAGGTGCCTTCTCTAAGCCTCAAATCCTTTCTGTAAAGCCAAGACATAACCACATGTACTGTAGAGGGCGGCCGTGGCAAATGAAGAATCATGACAGTGGCCAACATTTACTCAATCTCCACCACGCCATTCTTTTTGGAACTTTACAAATATAGTATCTACTTATTTATTTCTCGCAAGCACTCTATGAGGGAGGTGCTTTTACCGTAAGGAAAATAAAGCCCTAAGACGCCAAGTAACACACCGAAGGGTACTGGGGACTGCTATTCTAAACAGGCTAAGTGCCCGCATCCTGACATACTGTAAGTTATTCAGTAAGGGTTAGCTACTGAGTCGTGGTATGCTGTGTGTAGCTGCCATCAAAATATTTGGCCCATATATTTGAAAGACAGGGCACAGTAACGGCAACTTCTGCTAGACTTCAGCACACCACCATTAACAGAATGATTATACATCCAGCTCTCCTAAACTTATATAAATTTCACATCTGACAAAAATATGTTCAAATACATGGAGTATCTACCACGTGCCAGGTAGTATCCCAGACATGAGGGAGACAGAGAAGAATAGCCCAAGTTCTCAAAGTCTTGACAGTTTCTAAAATCTGCATACAGTTTTGCATGGCCCGTGTGTAAGCGTGAACGTGTGTCTTTATCCTGGTAAGTGAGGGACAACAACGGCTTTTGAATGCTATCAATATATCGCGTTGGCATTTAATGTCCTAAGTACTGTCATAACTAGATAGAGCATTTCCTTTAAATATACCTTAAGATGATGAGCTGTTGTATATAATTTCCCACATCCATCATATTCACAGCGAAATGCCTTCTCTCCACTCTGCTGGGATTTAGCAGTTACTCTTGTCGCATGTCCTTGTAAGACAATCTAGAGGAAACAAAAAGTACGGCTTAAATTATTCATACAGAAATAAGGTAGGTGACATTGTTTTCAAAATAAAAGAGAGAAAAAACTCTAATGTGGGTTTCCAGACTCAGATTATTATTTTACAAAAATTCTATTGTGTTGAGCCCGTTAGGTTATTTCTGTTCCAGAACTGAAGTCAGCAGATGGAAGAAGTCAAACGATGAGATCCACGAGGGGGCAGAGCTAGAGCTCACAGATCTATTCCCATTCTAGAAAAATCAACCCAGGAAGCATCACCATTGTAGGCAGGTAGTCCATGACATGCTCAAAGGATATATATATATATATATAAATATATATATATATATATAAATATATATAAATAAAGTAGTCCATGACATGCTCAAAGGAGATATTTATATATATATATATATATATATATATATATATATATATATATATATAAAGGATATCTGTCCTAAAAACAATGTAAAGAGCATTTTCAACTTCAAAAGCCTTTCAAAACACTGAAAAAGAGGGGTTTATGTCACTAGGGTCACCTGCGGGAGACAGTACAGTACAGATCCTAGTCTGTACTTATATTCAGGAGATCATTTTTCTGGGCCTCAACACCACAAGATCTCAAACACCTGTCCTGATTTTAGAAGCTTTTAAAGATGACCACCTGTTTTAGAAATTAAGATACCATAAAAATGGAAGAAAGACTTTCTACTCTGTGGGCCCTGGGGTGACAGAGTTGTAGGTTAGGGCGACTTGTTTCAAAGGGAAATCTGAAGGCTGAAACTGAGGAGTGGGGTGAGCAGTCCAGACAGAAGAATATGACCAAAAGTATGGAAGTGTGCCTGGCAGAACTGGACACTTAGTATGAGAGGATTATGTCTATAGGACAGTGAGTAACGTGAAAAAGAAAGGGAAGTTGAGGATCACATTCAGGAAGAGTTTTCGAAGTCATTCTTCTTTTTTTAAAAGATTTTATTTATTTATTTTGTCAGAGAGAGAGAGAGCACAAGCAGGGGGAGCGGCAGGTAGAGGGAGAAGAAGCAAGCTCTCCATTGAGCAAGAAGTCTGACGTGGGACTCGATCACAGGACTCTGGGATCATGACTTGAGCCAAAGGCAGACACCCAACCAAGTCACCCAGGCATCCCTAGAAGCCATTCTGAAGCATAAACCTAGATAATGAAAGCAAAGGCAGGCATTAACATTTGTCTTTAAGTTCCTTTATTTATTTAACTAAGCCCTACACCCAACGTGGGGCTTGAACTCCCAACTTCGAGATCAAGGTCACAAGCTCTTCTGGGCCCCCCAACATTTTTAAAGTAAGGGACTGACTGAGATCAGCTCTGTGTTTTAGAAAGAGAACTCTGGTAAGGGCGTGCAACAGTGGAAGACAAAAGAGGCAAGGAGACTAAAGTCTGTGTAGTCACGAATATGCAGGGAAGAAATGGTGAAAACTAGCCTAGGACAATGACCACAGAATAAAAAGCAATAGATGATTCTGCAGATATTTAAAGGGTGAAGGTGGGCAGAGTCCAAATTTCAAAAGCTAAATGAATAGGCAGGGCTGTATTGGTTATTTCACTACAGGACATACATAGTTTTTGTCCAAAGAAAACCTGATGTATTATCACAAGGGAAAAGCTCAAGGGCAAGAGAGAAGCTAATACCAGTGAAATGCTAATCAGCCTCTAAAACCATCTACAGAAAATGACTTCATTACTATTTTGCTTAATGTATGTTCTGGGAATGAAGAAAGAACCTCAGCTCTGCCATAAATTCACTGTGTGACCTTGTGCAAGTCAGTAGGGCTTGTTTGTCTGTATAAAGAACACATTGTCCTAAAGCAGTGGTTTTTTTTCTTTTTTAAACTTTTTTTTAAGGAGTTAAATTCCTTTGCCAGATGAAATCTTACACAGCATTCTACTGTGCAAAACAGATGAAAGCATTCCTGCCTCTACTGGCCCAGGCAGGTGTGGGTGGCTCAGAGCTCTGCTAGGCCCAGAGGGACCAAGGGACCGCAAAGAAACCCTAGGACCACCCCCCCACTGCAAAATCAAGAGTTTAAAAACCACCTTACGAGAAGATAATGCTAAGTCCCTTGTAGCTTTAACATTCCAGGGTTCTGAGGAGGTGCAAATCCCACTGGTAAATAAACGGCTGAGCCCGAATGAATTCCAAAGTGACTTCAACACGAAAGAGGTTCACTACTATTCCCAGAGGAGGTGCACTTATGTGCTACACGGCGGTGGGTGCTTTGCCTGTGTGCTGCCTTGTTGGTCCTCCATGACTATCCAGTGAATTAACCATTTCCTATGATTTACAAACTAGAAAAATGAGGCTGAGGGCTGTTAAGTAGTGTTACTTGCCCAAGGTCAAAGGCTGGGATGTAGACTTGAAGCGAAGAGCCCTAGAGTTCACGGTAGTCAGCCATCAGGCTTCAGGCTGCGGCTGCTCAGCGGTAACTAACGGGCAGTGCTTCTTGGGGCACAAAGTGAGAGAGCTGACAGGGCCGAGGAAAACTGGTGCTTTTACTGCCGACTCAGTACTTGAAATTCTGTTTACTGTAATGGTCTGATGCACAAGGAAGATAGAACTTTTGTCATCTGACGTGGGTAAACCTGTATATATTAGGATGTAAATCATTTATACTCTTGGGAAAGGAGAAAATGCAAGTGACCTTAAGAATTTTCAAAAGTATGCTCTCTTTCTTTCTTTTTTTTATGCTCTCTTTCAAGAAAGGAATTAATCGAAGAAGTGTGGCAACAGAGGGACCTTTAGGGAACATGGGACACATCAAAATTGCTGGGAAGACTTAAAAAAAACAAAGGGGCTCCTGGCCGACTCAGTGGGTAGAGCATGTGACTACCGATTTCAGGGTCGTGAGTTTGAGTCCCACACTGGGCACGGAGCTCACTTAAACAAACAAAAATCCTCCACAGACATTCTAACAATGATTATTATCGGGTAGTGGTCCTTTACTTTTTATTTTTACCTCTCCGTACCACTTGGATTTTTTTTAAGGGTACAGTGAGATAAGGTTTTTTTTCATCTAGTTTTTTTACTCAAGTATAGTTGACACACAGTGTTGTATTAGCTATGGGTGTACAGCATGGTGGTTCAACGTCTCTATGTGATATGCCACCCTCTGCACAGTGTAGCTTCTGCCTGTCACCGTGCAACACTGGCTAGATTCCCTGTGCTGTGCTTTTTATTCCCTCAATGTATTCATTCCATGATTGGAAGCCTGTATCTCCCTCTCCCCTTCACCCATTTTGCCCATCCCCCCCTCACTCCTCCACCCGGCAACTATCGTTTTGTTCTCTGCATTTATGTCTGATTCTGCTCTTTTGTTTGTTGACTTGTCTTGTTTTTTTAGATTGCACATATAAATGAAACCACATGGCCTCTGTCTTTCTCTGACTTATTTTACTTGGCATACCCTCTAGGCCCACCCAAGTTGTCACCAGTGGCAAGATCTCATTTTTTTTAATGCTGCAAGATGTTCCATTTTATATATACCATAAATTCTTTATCTATTCATCAATCAATGGACAAGTGGGCTGCTTCCATATCTTCACTACTGTATGTAATGCTGTAATAAAGATAGGAGTGCATATATCTTTTTGAATTAGTATTTTCAGGTCCTCTACTCATTTTAATCTAATTATTTGTTTTTCTAGTGTGGAGTTGTGTAAGTTTTCTAAAATATATATTTTGGCTATTAACCCTTTACTGGATATATCATTCACAAATATCTTCTCCTATTTAGTAGGTTGCTTTTTTTGTTTTTTGTGGTTTTTTTTTTTTTTTGCTTTTTTTGTTTTATTGATGGTTTCCTTTACTGTACAAAAGCTTTTTATATTAATGTAGTCTAATAGTTAATTTTTGTTTTTGTTTCCCTCGCCTTAGAAGATTTGTCTACAAAAAATGTTGCTATAGCCAATGTCAGAGAAATTACTGCCTTTGTTCTCCCTTAGGAGTTTTATGGTTTCAGGTCTCACATTTAGGTCTTTAATCCATTTTGAGTTTATTTCTGTGTACAGTATAAAGAAGTGGTCCAGTCACAGCAGTCAGACAAGCAAAGAAATAAAAGGCATCGATATTAGTAAGAAACAAGTTAAACTGTTACTGCTTGCAGATGACATGATACTATACATAGAAAATCCTAAAGATCCCACCAAAAAAAACTATTAAAATAAATGAATTCAGTAAAGTAGCAGGATACAAAATTAACACACAAAAATTTGTTGTGTTTCTATACATTAATAATAAAATAGCAGAAAGAGAAATTAAGAAAACAGGTACATTACCATTGTACCAGGAAGAATAAAATACCTAGGAATAAACTTAACCAAGGAGGTGAAGACCTGTACTCTGCAAAGTATATAACACTGATGAAAGAAATTGAAGGTGGGGTGCCTGGGTGGCTCAGTGGGTTAAAACCTTTGCCTTCGGCTCAGGTCATGATCTCAGGGTCCTGGGATCAAGCCCCACATCGGGCTCTCTGCTCAGCGGGGAGCCTGCTTCCCCCTCTCTCTCTGCCTACCTCTCTGCCTGCTTGTGATCTCTCTCTGTCAAATAAATAAATAAATAAAAATTTTTTTAAAAATTTAAAAAAAAAAGAAAGAAAGAAATTGCAGGTAAGACAACAAATGGATTTTCTAATAGTATATGGTTATCTTAAAAAAAAAAAAGAGTATCAGTAGCTATATACATAGTAAGATAATTGGTCGTTTTGTTGTTTTTTTTTTAATGTACTTTTCTGAAATAAAAAAAAAAAAACTACTGAAAATATTTTTTTAAAAAATCCTGGGTTCCATCTCAGACCTACTGATCAAATCTCTGGAAACTGATCTTAGTCATGGGTTATTTTTTTTTAAAGATTATTTATTTTAGCGAGAGAGAAAGTGTGAACAGGGGGAGGGGTAGAGGGAGGAGAAGCAGACCCACTGAGTGTGGAGCCCAACTCAGGGCTCAATCCCATGACCCTCAGATCATGACCTGAATCAAAACCAAGAGATGGGGGCTTAACCGACTGAGCCACCCAGGTGCCCCAGTCAGGGGTTATTTTTAAAAGTTCTGTAGCTCAGTCAGTTTGCCTCTGATTAATAATCACTGATCAAATACCTTCCTCTTAGAGATAAAAAAAAAGAGGCTTAGAAAAGCAAGGCTCGTTTGCTCAAAATCACATGGCTCGGTAAAAGTACAGAAAATATGCATGAAGTAGGATCCACATTCTAACTGCCTATATATACAGGCAGGTTTGGGGGTAATCCAACCCATGTTCTGGGAGAATCTGTCACACCAGCCACAGAGCCTGATAACCAGAACGGATGGTGTATATAAGGCTGACCAGTAACCAATGCCTTACGAGGCTCAACTTAAAAATCAAGCTAAGTCCACAAACTTACCATCCCTGGAATTTTACCTAAGAAATAAAGGAAAATCTTGAGTTGGCTGTGGGTGGTAAACCTGAGAAAGCATGACTGTGATGAGCCATATGCAAATTCAATGAAGACATAGAGGACACCTGTCTGCAGAGAAGAGAGCAGAGATGCCACGGAAGAGGGGAGGAGTAAGAAAAAGGAGTGAGATTAACGTCCAGTCCTGACTTCTTTGCAATTCTGGTTCCTGTGAAGCCTGGTTGTCCATCAGTTCACGTTCTTGGCTTTTTATAAGCTCTGCTGTATCCTTACAATCTCTCTTTTTTCCTAACCTGGCTTCACTGACTTTCTGTACTTTCTATTAAAGTTCTGATTAAAAGCACGAAACCAAAGCACTTTGATCCCCAATGTAAATAAAATTAGTTTCAAATGAAGTTAAAATAAACTAATGGCTACCATGAAAAAAAGTCTTAGTATTTTAGGAGAACATGTAAAACATGAACGATGTTGTATAATACTTACATAGTTGCAAATTATGTTCTCATGTGTTACCTAAAATGTCAACCAAATGAAAATCTCATTTGGTTTTCATAACCTCATGAGATGGATAAGGCAAGTTATTCTCATTTAGCGGATGAGAAAGCTCAGATCCAGAGAAATCAAGTAATTTGCTCAGTCACACAGCTATTACATGGCAGAGCAGAAACTACGTGGACTTTTTATTATACATGTGTACTACTTGAATACCAGGCTGTTTTCTACTTAACTAAGGGTGGTACAGCATGAGGGCAATGAGAGCAGTCAGAGTCTCCCCCAAATACCCACCCCATCAGCCTTACAGTTCTCACAAATGAACACTTGGACATTCTTTTTTTTTTTTTTTTTTAAAGATTTTATTTATTTGACAGAGAGAAACACAGCAAGAGAGGGAACACAAGCAGAGGGAGTGGTAGCGGGAAAAGCAGGCTTCCCGCCGAGCAAGGAGCCCGATGCGGGGCTCGATCCCAGGACCCTGGGATCATGACCTGAGCCGAAGGCAGACACTCAACGACTGAGCCACCCAGGCGCCCCACACTTGGACATTCTTAAATAGAGTACTTTTAGATCATGGTTTTCAAAAATTTGGCACTACTGATAGTTTGAACAGGATAATTCTTTGTTGTGGGGGCTGTCCCACGCCTTGCAGGACATCTACCCACTATATGCCAGTAATATTCCCTCAACTGTGACAACCAAAATTGTCTCCTGGGGTACCTGGGTGGCTCAGTGGGTTAAAGCCTCTGCCTTGGGCTCAGGTCATGACTCTGGGTCCTGGGATCAAGCCCCGCATGAGGCTCTCTGATCAGCAGGGAGCCTGCTTCCCCCTCTCTCTGCCTGACTCTCTGCCTACTTGTGAGCTCTCTCACTCTCTGTCAAATAAATAAATAAATCTTTAAAAAAAATTGCCTCCAGACATTGCTAAATGTCTCCTGGTGTGGGGGAGGGGGATAAAACGGTCCCCTCCCCCATAACCATGGGTACTTTAGATCCTCTAGGTCTTTCTTGTCTTATGAAATTGGGTTTTATGTAAGAGATCAACTCAGCAGCACAATTAGTATGTTTATGTTAGAGATGAAAGAAAGAGTTCTAAAACTGTAAGCGTCAAAATGAAAAAAAAAAATCTAGAGCTTTGAAACAAGACTATTTACCAAAAATCTACTGTATTAGCTACAGATTTCTTTATTTAAAGTTCAGCCACAGAGTTACAAGTTCTTAAGCATTCTGGCAGAAGGAGGAGTACCAAGAGGAGGCGCTGTTTACTTGCAGTGGTTCTTTTACGATATTTTGACCTTTTAATACCATGTACTGGGCTCTCTATCTCAACTATGGTACTAAATTGTACGAAAGGATGGAGGATTCATGAACCTCTGGTCTAGCACTAATGAAGAGAAATAGGAGTCACAAATGCAAGCCACATATATAATTAAAAATGTTCTGGGGGCACCAGCATGGCTAGGTTGGTTAAGCATCTGACTCTCGATCTCAGCTCAGGTCTTGATCTCAGGATTGAGGTGAAACCTGGTGTTGGGCTCCACACTGGGCCTGGAGCCTAATTAAAAAAAAAAATAGGTTCTACTAATGATGAACTATATGTTGGCCAATTGAACATAATATGTGTGTATATATACGTTCTAGTAGCCACATTTAGAAAGTAAAAAGAAACAGCTGAAACTAATTTTACTAATTCTTTTAGTTAACCCTATATAAAATATTATCATTTCAACATGTAATCAATATGAGAAATTTTTGAGATATTTTACTTTTTTTTTCTCAGATTTCAGTCTTTAAAATCCAATATGTATTTTATACTCGTAGCACATCTCAATTCTGAGTGGCCACATTTCAATTACTCAACAGCCACATTTGGCTACCATATTGGATAGCATAGATCTAACCTGTAAAGGAGAGGGACAAAAGGCAAAGAAGAAAAAGCTACAGTTACAAAAACAATTCTATTCAAATTCCTTCTGTTTCTTTGTCTATTGGGATCAACACCAAATGGTTGTACGTCTGCAGTAAAAGAGCTTTTTACAACATTTTCCTCTAACAGTACTAAATTCCTAGTTCTGTTTCTGGATTCAGAAATAATTATTGATGGTAACAGACTTTTTAAAAAAGATTTTACTTATGTGAGAGCGAGAGAGAGAGCGTGAGGGGCAGAGGGAGAAGCAGGCTCCTCACTGAGCAGGGAGCCCAATGCAGGGCTCCATCCCAGAATCCTGGGATCATGACCTGAGCCAAGGCAGATGCTTAACTGACTGAGCCACCCAGGCGCCCCAGTAATAGACAGACTTTTATGATAATAGTATGTTATACAGCCTAGTGATAAATTCATTCATTTTTTTGTTAAGATCCATTCTATATTAATTACAAGTGTAGCTACAACTGTCTCTCTTTAAAAATACTCCATTATTTAAAAACTTAATTGTTAGTCACTAATAAGAGACAGACTCCAAGGCACTGACCTACATGTCTTGAATATATTTATACTACATTTGCATTTTAGTAGAGCTTGACTTGGTGGATTTGACATACTGCAGTACAAAAAATATTTCTCATTTTATGACTTCACAGACTCGAAAATTTCACCAAGAATCACACAGTATCAAAGCTGATGGGCTTGGTGAATTGCAAACTACTGTTTATACTACAGCCCCTTCATGATACCACTTGAGAGAAGAAACAGAAATGCTGGCTCTTTAGCAATGTTTAGAAGTATCACATTTCTGGGGCGCCTGGGTGGCTCAGTCGTTGAGCATCTGCCTTTGGCTCAGGTCATGATCCCAGGGTCCGGGGATCGAGCTCCACATCTGGCTCCCTGCCCTGCAGGAAGCCTGCTTCTCCCTCTCCCACTCCCCCTGCTTGTGTTCTCTCTTCACCATGTTGCTCTCTGACAAATAAAGTCTTAAAAAAGGGGAAAAAAAGAAGTATCACATTTCTACCAGCGATTTCAGTGATTCCTGTTATCTTATCATTTACTATTATTATAAAGGTAAAATCTCAATAACTTCTAATAGTATCACTCCATGTTATGAAGTGGTGATGCTAAAGCTCAAGTTAAAATTGTGGCCCTGAAGGAATCACTTTAGAACACGAGCTAAGTACGATAAAACTCTCAAAGAATGCAAACAAATGCCACGAGGGAACGATCGGCAAACTATTAGAGGTGACTGCTGAGAATATAAGGAGCAGCACTAAAGCAAGAACATGCTACAATGATTATATAACTCCCAAACACCCACCCAAACACCCACTCCCCACACAAACATGTAATTCGAAGCAGAATCCTGAATTATGCCAGTTTGGGATTTTTGACTTGTGTACTTCCAGAAAGCATCTGCGACTATTTTGCACTTATATAAAACTTTTAGAGGCACTGCTGCTTTGGGCTGTTGTTTGGGTAGTGGATACCCAATGACTGGACCCAGGTCAGCATCGGAATCAAGGACAGCCAGCCTTTGGCCCTGTGCACCCGGCACTCAGTTTGGTACAAAAAGCATAAAGGGCTTTGCCCACTAGGAATGATAATGATCAGCCAGGCTGGACCTTCTCTATGGAAGCTGAAGAGGAAAGTATATAGGGTGTCAGGTGGAAGCAGAAAAACAAAAAGACATAACGAGCGAAGTAGGGAGGGTGACTGAGTCACAGTAATGGTGAGGCCCCAGAGGAAGGATCCACAGCCTGCCATGGTGGAGGCAGTCAGAAGATCCTCTGGCCTCCAAAACTGCCTCAGACTCCAGAACACAAACTTCTTGGGATTTCTGGAATCCTTCTATTTCTTTAGTGCCACTGTGCATCCATAATAAATCCTGAGACTGGAGGCAGTTCGAGAAAGCTACTGCCTAATACGTACACTCTTTCCCTGGAAAGATTTTCCTATAGAGGTATTGAGTTCTCTACGCTTGCTTTCATTCACAGAAGGGCCTTGAAATGCTAAGGGAAAGAAATTCTTCTGTAAAAAAAAAGTAGCTCCACACACCTGCATTTTTTTCTCTTGCTCGTTTTCTCCAATCAGCCCAGTACCTGTAACACTTTCATTTCCATCAATGGACACCTAGAGGAATAAAGTAAAGCTTTAAAAAGTTTTACCTTTTGACATGTCTTTAGGTGATAAGTACATAGGGATTCATTATCATTTATTTTTGTGTTTGTCTGAAATCTTCTACTATAGAAAGTGGGGAGAAGAAACCTCTTAAATCATATGAAAGAAACATGTTCCATGCAAGGAAAACACCCAGTTCTTTTGATGGAAAACTTAACTGAGACTTTCCTTCACTTTTTCCGATCCCTAATTTCTGCTTAATTCAGAAGCTGTTCCATCTATATTTTATTATTTCTTGTATGGCGCGAATAGATCTTTCTGTGACTTATCAGTCCCTGTTTCTTTTCTATAAGCTCTTATTCCATTCTCGTTATCTGTATTCAACTAGTTCTTCCTACGCCGCACTTCTTTTAAGATAAATGCTGATCTTCTCCTTAAGGCTGTCTGATTTTGACTCGGAATTGCTAGTTTCATCTTTGCCAGAGTAGACTTTTTTTGTTTTATTTTAATGAAAAGCAAAGAAGCTGCATCTGGGATGTTCTTGACACTGTCAAATTGCTGTACCTTCGCTGCATACTGCTCCAGAGCACTGATGGTGTCAGGGTCAATTGTGGCATCCCCAGTGTGCAGACCGGCCACTGTCCCATCAGCCTGGATCGCCAAGATGGTGTCAGATGGCGGGACCTGCACCGCGTGGTGGATGTACGCGGTGGTGCCATCTTCCAGCTGCACTGCCTGTAAGGCGCTCTGGTCATAACTGTCTGGGGGAGGGGAAGAGAAGGGCATGAAATTATAGGCAGTCTCACTCTGATTTCAAGGAAGAAGGGAAGGAACTTTGCCTGAGTGGGTCCATGTGCCTTTCACGTGTGATTTCCTTCAATCCTCACAATGATTCTGTGAGGTGGGTGTATAGGTACTACCCTCATTCGGCAAAAGGGAAACTGAGGTTTGGGGGAAGTAAAGTCCCTTTCCTTAGGAACCAGAAAACTGAGAAAACTAACAATTAACAGTCAAAGTCAGTATGTGGAGGAACCAGGATCTAAACTCATGCCAGGATGACTCCAAAGTCCATGGGCTCTTTTCCCTTCTAAATAAGTACGCCAAGATATATAGACCATCATGAAATCATAAATCTAGACGATCACAATGAACCTGTGATTAAGTCCCACTGCTAAAGAAAAAAATTCAGAGTTTACTTCTTTTCAACTTTAATTAAATTTACTTACGAATTTAAGTATTCCAAATTTTAAAAAATTTCCCCCTTTGGTTTCACAACTAAAGTCTTTCTAAAACATGTAATGTCATTCTGTAAAATATTCTATAAGGTAATAGTAACTCACATTTTTTTGAGCCTTTACTATGTGACAAATAGTGTGCTTTACAGATGTTTGCACATTTTATCCTCATAACTACCGTATGATGTGGATACTTACTTATTTAACACTTATTTTACTGAGGATGAAACTGAAGCACAGGTTAAATAATTTGAACAGGGTCACACAGCTGAAAGACAGCAGGCCCAGATTTGAACCCAGACAGTCTGGCTGCAGAGCTATGCTCATTACTCCTATGCATTCCACCTCCAACCCCTGGGCCTCCCTACATGAAGTCAGTAAGCGTTAACATTTTTGCCACCTTGGCTTCAAATAAATTTAAAATTTTTATTTCGTCTTAAAGACCAACACAATAGGCAAAAGATCTTGCTTAAACATTATATTTAAGGGGCGCCTGGATGGCTCAGTCAGTTGAGCGTCTGCCTTCTGCTCAGGTCATGATCCCAGCCACACATCAGGCTCCCTGCTTAGCACAAAGCCTGCTTCTCCATCTCCCCCCTGCTCATACCCTCTCTCTATCTCTCTCTCTCTCAAATAGATAAAGAAAATCTTAAAAACCATATACTTAAGAGGAAAAAAAAAATCAATTTAACTTTCAAAAGTTTAATTTCATATTCGAATAGCAGTCTCTATTTGAAGTCTCCCTGAGACCAGGAGTTTGCTCTTCCAACCTTTACTGGACAGCTCAAATGATGAGAAAGCTTTTCCTTAGACTGTGCCCAAGTCTGCCATCTTGTATTTCAGAGAACAAGTACAAATCTTCTTTTACGTGACAGCATTTCAGCAAATACAGGCAGGTCTTACTTTTCCCACACTCCCACTCCTCCCTTATTCCTACTTCCAAAGTTAGTTTACCTTTGGAGGTATGGTGAATAAACGCTGTAGTTCCATCTTCTAGCTGCACTGCTTGGCCATCCTCTAAACGCAAACTGTCCCCTGCTCAAGAACAATGCTTACATTTAGATCTCATGTTTCCTAACAATCAGTTAACTCAGCAATAAGAGTCAATAAACCCATTAAACACATTATAAAAACCGACACATGCTTTAAGAGTCCTTGAACACTACAGTATTTTCAGTAAAGCTACTCTAAGTGTTTAGTAAAAACATAGTAGAATACTTGTTTTAGGAATATCTACTAGCAAATAAGGAGAGTTGAAAGAAGAGGGGGATAAAAGAAAATGAGAGACATGTAAGAGTGAGCCCAAGTGATAGAAATATTCACGTAGGACTATTGTCCATTTATCTCCAGAGTGTAGTCCAGTAATTTCTTTTCTATTATTTCTAAGACAAAGTCTCAGTGAAGTCCAAATGGTCTTTAGATCCTCTCTTTGCCACCTACTGATCTCCCCTTTCAAAAGGAGGACTAGAGACCTGAACCAAGTTTACACCAGTAAGAGGTAGCTGGAGGCAGCAAATACTCAAGTATGAGAATCAGGAGTATAAGTATCAAATACTTACTACTTTTAGGTATGGGTACATGTTGAACATAGGCAGCAGAACCATCCTCTAGCTGAATGACCTGGCCATCTATGAGTTTTCCGTCTGGAACAAAAGATTTAAGCCAATAAATTAGCTCAAGCGAACATTTTAAACTTTATACAATTTCAAAATGGTATCAACTATAAAAACATACACTACTTAAGATCATGTTCATCTTGATTCTTCCCTCAATGTTCTGAGGCAATTCAAAAACACATCCAGTGATCCTACAGAAAGCAGAAAATCCTCCCTCAGCCATTCTTCCTCCCCTCCAATTTTCAATTAAATAAGTTCAAGAGGAAGAGTGGCTCATCACAGCAAGCTATGGGAGCTGAATCTCTTTACCTTTCGGAGCCACTTAGGAACAGTGACCCATACCTCAGCGTATCTGAGGCCTGATGTCATTCTCATTCATAGGTGTTATTCGTCCCTTGACTATGTATACATGCGTTCAGTACATTCCCATAAAAACAAGGAGCTGGACAACTGCGCTAGTTCTTAGATTTACAGATGAAATCAGCTAATTCACTGATTTACAGATCAGCTAATCAATTGATCAAATCAGTTGATCAACTAATCAACTTATCAGTTAACCATCTGATTAACATACTCTTATATAAGCAAAACCAAGCGTCTATACTTCCATTTTGTAAAAACATTACATGATAACTTGAAGTAAAAAAAGCAAGAGGGGTCTTACTAGAAAGTACTTGAGGACACTGCCCTACTCCCCCACTAATTTTGACACCCCAGAGTATATTCCAAATGTCTCAAAGGGTGTCCCCAAATTATAAAAACAAATTTAAGTAAACCTGAAACTACTGAAAATTACCATATGCAATACAGCATCTTTAGGATGGGCCGGGAAGGGGTGTAGCTGCTAGATGCTCCAACTTAGGAGGTTATGAATTGCCGGTATTAACCAATGGGCTGTACACGTGGCACGTACCTTTAGAATTGTGTTGTATATAAGCGGTAGAACCATCTGCAAGTGTTACTGCTTGCAAGCTTACACCTTCCATATTTTCTAAATTGTCACCATCTATTATAAAAAAAGTTATTTTCTTTAGATAACTATCATACGTATATGCTATCTAAATTTTTTAAATGAAAATTAGGCATAAGGCAGATTGCTTAACTTAAGACGTAAATGGGATTTCTTCTCACATTTACAAAAAATACTTCCTTGCCCTCTTGCACCCTGTGTCCACAGCAAGGGAACCCACATGATCCCCTCAAATAAAACTGCTCACCTGCCACTGTTACTGCCTCTGTCAGGCACAGGGTAACGTGTTGAGCCTCCATTCCTCCTCCAGGAAACTCTGTCATCCCCTGAGAATCTCGATTTATTTGAGCTAACAACATTTTCTACCTTGAGGAAAAATACAGGCACTTGAGAACAAGGAACAATGCAAATAAAATAAAAAACGACAAAGAATGGGGTGCCTGGGTGGCTCAGTCGTTAAGCGTCTGCCTTCGGCTCAGGTCATGATCCCAGGGTCCTGGGATCGAGCCCCACACTGGGCTCCCTGCTCGGCAGGAAGCCTGCTTCTCCCGCTACCACTCCCTCTGCTTGTGTTTCCTCTCTCACTGTGTTTCTCTCTGTCAAATAAATAAAATCTTTAAAAAAAAAAAAAAAGACAAAGAATATTTAGGAACCACAGAAATTTGCTACAGAAATAAACAGTGTCTGAAATAAGCCGAAATTTCATTTAATATGCAGGGTAAGAGTATTCATCCAAAGTCCAAAGCACGCGTTTCATAATACATTAGTAAACTATTGAGCACACTGACAACTCTTGCCTATCGGTTTTGTCCCATGTCTAGTTTTCACAACTTTGGGTTTAACATGGTGAAGATTCCCACTTATTCCCATAGTCCTGTTGCCTCGATCTGCAGAGAGCTGTCCTGTGTCCGGTCGCTTCTCACTTTGCCATCACTGCCACGTCTTGCCCAGATGACTGCTACACTATAGCAATCCTAACGGGTCTCCCTGCTGGCCCCGTGACCTCCCCGCAGTCTCCTCTCAACACAACAGTCACTGTGTCCTTTAGAAGGGAAGAGTTAGATCATGTCCCTCTTCTGCTCAAAACCTGCTAATACAAAGCCAAACGTCTTTACCCTGGCCCATGAGCCCGATGATCTTACCCCTCACTTCCTACTGCTCTCCATCTCGTTCACTTCATTTCAGCTACACTGGTGTCCCTTCTTTTGCTCAAACATCTGGGTTGATGTTGCCTCATGACCTTTACATTTCATGTCCCTTCTGCCCAAAACATGCTTTGCAGTCTCTTGTCATTCCCTCATTTTCTTCAAGTCTTTGTTTAATGCTGTTACCCCAATGAGAGCTTCCTTGCTCACTTCATTTCAAACAGCACCTCCCACCTCCCAACCATGATATACCCTATCCCTCTTCCCTCCGTTATTGTATTTCTGTGGAGCACTTATTATTTGACATATGACGCATACTTACTTGGTTTCTTTTTGTTTGTTTGTTTTAGAGGGAGAAGGGGAGGGGCAGAGGGAAAAGAAGAGAGAGAATCTTAAGCAGGCTCCACCCCCAGTGCAGAGGCCAATATGGGGCTCAATCTCATGACCCTGAGATCATGGCCCGAGCCAAAATCAAAAGTCGATGCTTAACTGACTTTTAAGCATTAATCTGGTGCCAGATGCCCTTATTTAGTTTGTTTCTTATCTATTTTTACCTCCACTAGAATGCACTAGGATTTTTATCTGCTTGCTCACTGCTGACTCACATGTCTAAAAGGTACTAGACCTATAACAGACATACAACAGGTGCTAAATAAATGGATGAATGGCTCTTTTACCAGTCACCACCACAGCCTCCTTCCTCTTTTCCTACTTCCAGGTCCTATTATCTCTGTGGGCCGTGAGTTGCTTCAAACAGGAGATGGGATAACTTAGCTGCCTTGTGCCAAGGAATCGGACCAAAGGATGTCCTGAGGACTCTCCAGGTCTAAAGATCTGATTTTGGTGTCAATATTTAAAACAATAATGTGCAGATAGTAATAATTTGCAATTACATTTATGACTTCTTGAGGATTTTTGTTTTGGAAACCCTGTGGATTAAAGCCAGGAACTGTAGTTTAGGCTCACAGAAAAGTATCACCACTGTGATAAAAGTCAATCAAGAGCTGACTTTTCGGGGAGTCCTGAAAGATTCACATCCACAATTGTTCATACAGCAGACTGAAACTTCAACACTTCCTTGCTGCCTCTAAGGGCTAACAGAGAAGCCTCAAAGTAACACGAGTATTCTGCTGTTAACACGCCTGATGAGAGTAGGATGAAGAGAGGTTAATTTTCAGAACAAGTTGTCACTCCGTAACAGAAATAAATTAAGATAAGGAAATGGAAGGAAGGGAAACACCTATAAAGATGTAGTAAGCAGGGGCGCCTGGGTGGCTCAGTCGTTAAGCGGCTGCCTTCGGCTCAGGTCATGATCCCAGGGTCCTGGAATCGAGCCCCGCATCGGGCTCCTTGCTCGGCAGGAAGCCTGCTTCTCCCGCTACCATTCCCCCTGCTTGTGTTCCCTCTCTTGCTGTGTTTCTCTATGTCAAATAAATAAAATCTTTAAAAAAAAAAAAAGATGTAGTAAGCATTGTGATTTCCGCAGTATTCTAGGAGATGAATTTATTTATTTTATTTTTTTTATTTGACAGAGAGGGATCACAAGTAGGCAGAGAGGCAGGCAGAGAGAGAGAGGGGAAAGCAGGCTCCCCACTGAGCAGAGAGCCCGATGCGGGGCTCGATCCCAGGACCCTGAGATCATGACCTGAGCGGAAGGCAGAGGCTTTAACCCACTGAGCCACCCAGGTGCCCCTAGGAGATGAATTTTTTAAAAGGCAGATTACAAGGCAATTTGGGTCATGATGTTAAGAAATGTCTAAGGTTTGTCACTTTCATTCAATTACTTATAATCTCCAAATAACTACAATATATAGTATCAACAGGTAACTGACACATCTGCAATAAATAAAAGTTCTCCCTTGCCTGAAAGCTGGTCAATTGTTAAATTTCTTTCAGAAGGTTTCAGCACCTATAGTTTCAATCCTAATAGGGAAAAAGAAAAAGCTGCATTAACTGAAGGAAGAGGAGACGACTGTTTCCTGGATACAAACTGCTGGCAAATACATGAAGCAAAGATGGGAGAAAGGGCTTAGAGGAGTTCAAATGGCACTATAATTACCAGAGATAATAAGTGATGGCAGCTGTACAGTGCATTTTCTTTTTAAAAAGAAACGACTGGGATACAAAGGCTTTTGTTAGAAAATGATCACATGGGGGGGAAACATGACAGTGAAGAAAAGGCATAAATGAGCCAGAGACCTAGCACTCTGCCGTTGCTCACATCATATCCATCATCACGTCTTCCTGATCATTTCTATCACTGACATTTTTGGAATGAACATGTAAGGCATATACAATATCTTTCGAAAGGGCCTCCTTATGAAATGTAGTCAACTTCACATGATTTAATAATGAATCGTGGGCCAAAATCAGACACAGAAGAGGCTGTCCTGAAGCACTAAAAGAAACTCCAAGAAGACATTGTATGTAATAAATAAAATTCCCGCCTTTCTGGAAGATGATGATGCAGGTCAGCGTAAGAAAAACGAACATACCACGGGTGCCCGGGTAGTTCCGTCAGTTAAGCCTCTGCCTTCAGCTCAGGTCATGGTCCCAGGGTCCTGGGATGGAGCCCTAAATCAGGCTCCCTGCTCAACAGGGAGTCTGCTTCTCCTCTCCCTCTGCCCCTCCCCCTGCTTGTGTTCTCTTGTGCTCTCTCTTAATAAACAAAATCTTAAAAAAATAAAATAAAATCTTAATAAATAAATACAACCTTAAAAAAAAAAGACAAATACTGCGTGATTCCATTAATATGAGATATCTAAAGTTGTCAAACTCTTAGAAAGTAGAATGGTGGGTGCCAGGGACTAGGGGATGGGGAAAAGGGGACTTGTTGCTCCCTAGAGATGCATTTTTGCAAGATGAAAACTTTCTAGAGGACTGTAGCACAACACTGTGTATACAGTTAACACTACTTTATTATACTTAAAAATGGTTAAAATGTAAATTTTATGTTCTGCTTTTTTACCATAATTGTTTAAAGAAGAACTGGGTGGCTCAGTCAGTTAAGTGTCCTGGGATGGAGCCACGAGTTAAAAACAAATAAATAAAATAAAATGTCTCTACTGATATATAATCCACATACCACAATATTTACCCATTTAAAGTATACAATTTGGGGCGCCTGGGTGGATCAGTGGGTTAAAGCCTCTGCCTTCCGCTCAGGTCATGATCTCAGGGTCCTGGGATGGAGCCCCACATGGGGCTCTCTGCTCAGCAGGGAGCCTGCGTCCCCCTCTCTCTCTCTGCCTGCCTCTCTGCCTACTTGTGCTCTTTCTCTCTGTCAAATAAATAAAATCTTTTAAAAAAATAAAGCATACAATTCAATGGCTTTAGTATATTCAAAGTTGTACAAACATCACCACAACCTATATTCAGAATACTTTTACCACTTCCAAAAAGAAAACCTCATTCCCCACCCCAACCCTAAAGCCCTAGGCAATCATTAAGCTACTTTCTATCTCTACAGATCTTCTGGATATTTCATATAAACGGAATTCCACAGTATGTGGTCTTTTGTGACTGGCTTCTTCCACTTAAAATGTCTTCAAGGTTCATCCATGTTGTAGCATAGATCAGTATTTCATTATTTTATTGCTGAATAATGGTCCATTGTATGAACATACCACATTTTATTTATCTAATCATCCGAGTTGTTTGTATCTAGATATTTGAGCTGTTTTACACTTTTTGGCCATCATGAATAATGCTACAAACACTGGCATACAAGTTTTTGTGTGGACAAAGGTTTCACTTCTCTTGGGGATATGTATGTATGTAAGTAAGTAATTGATGGGTCATATGGTAACTCTATGCTTAAATTTTGAGGAACTTTTCCAAAGCTGCTGCACCATATTACATTTCCACTAGCAATGTATGTTTCCAATTTCTCAATTTCTTGTCTTAGCTAACTGTTTATCAGTCTTTGATTATAGCCATTCTTGTGTGTATGAAGTCGTATCTCATTGTGGTTCTGATTTGCATTTCCCTTACGGCTAATAATGTTGACCATATTTTCATGTGCTTATTGACCTTTGCTATATCTTCTCTGGAGAAATAACTACTCAGACCGTTTGTCTATTTTGGCCTGTTTTTAAAATTTTTTTAAATTCTTAAAAAATTTTAAGTAGGCTCCGTGCCCAACGTGGAGTTTAAGTGTAAGACCTCGAGATGAAGAGTGCACACTCTATCAACTGAGCAAACCAGGGGCCCCTCCTTTGTCTATTTTTTAAAATGGGTTGTCTTTTTATTGTTGAATTGTAAGAGTTCTTTATATATATATTAACCCTTTATCAGATGGAGGATTTGCAAATATTTTCTCCCATTCTGTGGGTTGTCCTCTTATTCAGCCTCTAGGAATACAAGGGATAAAATAAGAGATGCTCACCTTGAAGAATCTTCAGATTTTTAGTTTTGATACTTCTACTCTTGGTATACTTCATTTTCTAAACCACCATTTCAGTCTGGACACCATTTTCAAATTCAGTGCATATTATGGAAACTTTTTATTTTTTATTTTTTTATTTTTTTTTTATTTTAAAAAAAATTTTTTTTTAAGGTTTTATTTATTTATTTGACAGAGAGAGAGATCACAAGTAGGCAGAGAGAGAGGGGGAAGCAGCCTTCCCGCCGAGCAGAGAGCCCGACGTGGGGCTCGATCCCAGGACCCCGAGACCATGACCCGAGCCGAAGGCAGAGGCTTTAACCCACTGAGCCACTCAGGCGCCCCCATATTATGGAAACTTTTAAATCTTTATTAGCAGTTAGTGTCCTTTTTCCAAACTAAATATTATCTTGAACCCAAATATAAGAAATAGCTAAAAGTGATATTTTATTATAAATGTTTTTGTTTTTTTTTTAAATTTTATTTATTTAGACAGAGAGGGAGAGAGCATGAGCCGGAGGAGAGGCAGAGGGAGAAGCTGACTCCCACGAGCAGAGAACCCGACAGGGGTCTAGATCCAGGAACCCTGCAACACGACTGGAGCCGAAGGCAGACTCAAAAAACTGAGCCACCTAGGCGCCCCATAAGTGTATTTTTAAGTGCAACCCTTTGGCTTTGTTCGCTCAGTGAGAATAAGACTGCTTAAATTCAAAATTTCAAATCAAAGTAATATATGCCAATAGGCTTATGCACCCAATATACTGAACAACCAAAAGAAACAGAAAGACAATCATGATTCACATGAGATTAGTTCAGAGTATAACTGGGTTTTTAAAATTCTCATAGTATGCTTCAGTTAAATAGATCTATCAGCATTAAAGAACAGTATAATTTTTACTGTATGTATTCTGTAAGTTAAAAAAAATCTTCACCATGCATGACTTTCAGAGAGTTAATGATTCAAGTTGAATCATCAGTTATAAAAGACTGGGGGGGTTGCACCTGGGTGGCTCAGTCCTTAGGCATCTGTCTTTGGCTGGGGTCATGATTACAGGGTTCTGGGATTAGAGTCCCACAACGGCTCCTTGCTCATCAGGGAGCCTGATTCTCCCTCTACCTGCAGCTCCCCTTGCTTGTGCTCTCTCTCTCTCTCTGACAAATAAATAAATAAAATCTTTCTTCTCAACTCTTTTTTGTTTTTTTAAGATTTTATTTATTTATCTGACAGAGAGAGCGCAAGAACACAAACAGGGGGAGTAGGAGAGGGAGAAGCAGGCTTCCCGCTGAGCAGGGAGCCCAGTGTGGGGCTCAATCTCAGGACCCTGGGATCATGACCTGAGCCAAAGTCAGACACTTAATGACTGAGCCACCCAGGTGGCCCAAAAAATAAAATCTTTTTTTAAAAAATGCCAACGTAAGGAAACTACACATTTCTTCTCACAAAATAATTATGTACACATTTCAATCTCTTATTTAAAAATAGTTTAAAATGGGGTGCCTGGGTGGCTCAGTCATTAAGTCATAATACCTCAGTCATAATACCTCTGCCTTCGGCGCAGGTCATGATCTCAGGGTCCTGGGATGGAGCCTCACATCGGGCTCTCTGCTTAGCGGGGAGCCTGCTTCCCCCGTTCTCTGGGCCTGCCTCTCCGCCTAACTGTGATCTCTGTCAAATAAATAAAATCTTAAAAATAAGTAAATAAATAAATAAACGTAGTTTAAAGCAAAACAGCAACCACTACCATCACAACCTTCTGTTTAAAAAAATAGAAATTAAAAAAAAAAAATGGAAATCTATTACAAAATTACATTTTGTAAGAAGGGACTGCTTTTTCTTTCTTCTTTTTTTAAAAGATCCTATTTGTTTTACAGATAGAGAGACAGAGAGAGACAGAGTATGTGCACACAAGCAGGGGGAGGAGGAGGGACCAAAAGGCTCTGTGCTGAGCTCAGAGCCCATTGTGGGGCTGGATCTGAAGACCCTGAGATCATGACCAGGAGATCATGATGTGAGCTGAAATAAAGAGTCAGACAACTCACTGGCTGAGCCAACCAGGTGCCCCTAAACCCACACTTAAATTCACAACAGAGCAATTGCCAACTCCACGCCTTTTATACTTCAAAACCTTTCTTTTCCATCTCCTCACACATTAACTATTGCAATAACCTCTTTACTACTCTTTTTACTCTAATCTCATCCTTCCCATCTAATAACACTGCCAACTGTCTTATATTGTTTTTGTATACCATTAAAATTTTCATTGCATACAACACTGTAATATAAATGTAAAAGTTAAAAAGAATCATTTCCAATAGCTTAACAAATCAAATCTTTTCACTTTTCCTGGTTTTCTACTCTCTTGCTATCATATGCATACACGATTTTCACGGCATTGTAATTATAGTATACATAACATTTTGTATTCAGCTCTTTTCATTTCTGTAAAGTGTTCCAAGTTGCTAAATAATCGGCACAATGATTACTTTTAATTCACGTTTAACATACTAATTTCCCTCTCAAGACATTTAGCATTTTTCTTATTACATGCCAAGCACATATCATCTTGTCATAAAAAGCACTCTTTTAATTATAAAGATAGTTTTTTGGGCTAGGGGTATGAAGTAGATTACATCTTTAAATTCCCAGGCTGAAGAGTACTAGATCAAAAAATATGAGCATTTTTATGACTATTACAGTTTGCTGTCATTACTTTCTAAAAGTGTTGCACCGACTGTGTTGTCACCAGTAACATAATGAGTACACTCATTTTACCATATCTTTACTGGCCCTGGCTATTTTCCTAGAAGCTCTAAGAATGGATGATTAGTCAAAAAGACTAAAGGGTGGGGTGCATGGGTGGCTCAATGGGTTAAGCCTCTGCCTTCGGGTCATGATCTCAGGGTCCTAGAATCGAGCCCCGCATCAGGCTCTTCTGCTCAGCAGGGAGCCTGTATCCCCCCCCACCCCGCCTGCCTCTCTGCCTACTTGTGACCTCTCTCTCTCTCTCTCTGTCAAATAAATAAATAAAATCTTTAAAAAGACTAAAGGGAAGCATAAAAACAATATATACTTTAAATATTTTAAATATTTAAACATATTCATTCACCAATTTTTGATAGGTCAAGGCCCTTTCTCTGAGAAGTGGGTATGTGGATCCATTCAACATAAACTCTTTCATAAAAATCACTAGCATGATACATTCTAGTTTGGGTTGCTTTATTTTTTTAAAGGGTTTTGTTTTTAGGTTTTATTTATTTATTTTAGAGAGCAAGAGAAAAAGCAAAGAGAGGGGCAGAGGGAGAGGAAGAAGCAGACAGACTTCCTCCTGAGCCGGAAGCCAGAAGTGGGGCTTGATCCCAGGACTCTGGGATCATGACATGAGCTGAAGGCAGACGCTTAACCAACTGAGCCACCCAGGTGCTCCAAGTTTGGGTTACTCTAAAGAAGAGCAAGGATTTAAAAAAAAAAAAAAAGAAGAGCAAGGATTTAAGATCCTTCCAAATGAATCCTGAGATAGAATCCTCCAAATTTGAACATTTTCCCCTATGATCGTTTATAGTTGTATTACTTATAGGTCTAAGTCCAGTTCCTTGGTCTGACATTCAGGTTACTTTCCAATCTGGCTCCCATCTACTTTTTGAATTTCATCTCCTATTTTCCCTTGGGTTTTTACATTTACCATGATCAACTACTGAAAAAAAATATGTCTGTTAGATAAATATCTAGGACTGACATTTTGAGTAGTGTATGTATATATATACATACGTGTATGTATGTATATACATACACGTGAATATGTGTATACACGCATGTATATTATTATGTGTGTGTGTGTGCACACACAAGCTTTTAGAGATACAGAGAAGTAAAAAAGAAGTGTTTTTTGCCTTTAAGAAACTCATTCCATGGTAGGACAAAAATGAAAACAGGTCATTAAGGGCAACTAGGTGGCTCAGTCAATTAAGCTCTGCTAAGTTGGCCTTTGGATGCAAGGTCCTGGGATCAAGCCCCGTGTCAGCTCCTTGCTTAGCAGGGAGTCTGCTTCTTCCTCTGCCCCTCCCCTTGGTCATGCTCTCTCTCTCTCTCTCTCAAATAAAAATAGTATCTTAAAAAAAAAAAAAAAACAGGTCATGAAAACACAACGTGTGGTGGCAGGGAACCCCACAACAATTAGAACAACTATCAAGGGGCGCCTGGGTGGCTCAGTGGATTAAAGCCTCTGCCTTTGGCTCAGGTCATGATCTCAGGGTCCTGGGATGGAGCCCCGAATCAGGTTCTCTGCTCAGCAGGGAGCCTGTGTCTCCCCCCTCAGCCCCTCGCCTGCCTGCCTCTCTGCCTACTTGTGATCTCTCATTCTCTGTCAAATAAATAAATAAAATCTTAAAAAAGAAAAAAACATCTTTCTTATAAAAAAAATAGAACAACTATCAATATTTTAAATGTAAATCTTCAACCAAATAATTCTCCTTGGGATTTATTAGACCCTCTCAAGAGTGCAAAGTTAATTGCAGTATTATTAACAATAGTAAAAATTAGTCAACAATCTAAAAGTGCATCCATGGGAGCACCCGGGTGGCTCAGTTGGTTAAGCAACTGTCTTTGGCTCAGGTCATGATCCTGGAGTCCCAGTATCAAGTCCTGCATCAGGCTCCCAGCTCCCAGGGGGGGGTGTCTTCTTCTCCCTTTGACTTTCTCCCCTCACGTGTGCTCTCTCAAATAAATAAATAAATAAATAAATAAATAAATAAATAAATAAATAAATAAATAAATAAATAAGAAAAAATAAAGGTACACCCAAAAGAATAAATTATAGGACATTCATAAATGAAACATGCAGACATGAAAAAGAATGGGATAGATATGAAATGGTAGGAAATAGATCCAAGATATATTGCAAGTGGAAGAAAAAGCAAATTGCAAAAAGAGTATTTATGCTATGACTATATTCATGTTTTTAAAAATGTATATAAATACTTGCATATGCTAGTATTTATATTTAAAAACTCAAGTGGGATGCCTGGGTGGCTCAGTTGGTTAAGTTGCCGCCTTTGGCTCAAGTCATGATCCCAGGCACATAAGGCTCCCTGATCAGTGGGTGCCTGCTTCTCCCTCTCCCTCTGCTTGCCGCTCCCCCTGCTCTCTCCCTCTGTCAAATAAATAAATAAAATCTTAAAAATAAATAAATAAATAGAATCTACTTTAAAAAAGTTACTATCAACAGAAGCATTAACAGAGTAAGGAGACCTAAATTTGCCTCAGGGATGCAAAGACGATGGTATGTAAATTTAGGCATCAAAAGACAAGTAAACATTTCCTAGGGGTAGGAGAAGTAGAAAGGGCAGTTCAGGCAGAGTCAATAGCTTGCAATTGCCACTGGCTCTTCCATGGTGCTTCAGTCCCTCACTAGCCAGATCTCAGTCGTCATTTAAATCCTACAGTATTTGCAGGTATTTGGCTTGTAGCCCAAGTAACTGGGAATTACGAATCACATTTTTATTATCATACGTTTCATCTGTATATTGCTTAGTAATTTGCTGATATGCTCTGTATTTGAATTTTGCTCAGTTCCTGCGCAATTAACCTGCTGTTGAGCTTCCATTTTTTCCTTTGGAAAAAATGGGAGAATATCCACCTGACAGGTCTATTGTAAGAAAGGAAATAAGTACAGAAAGACCTTGGCACTCAAGATGTACTCAAAACCTGCCAGTTTTCTATCTACAAATGAGGAAAGTGAGGTTTACGAACCTCGTTTGTAGCTGAAAGTCCTGATTCCTGATATCTACTACTCCTCTCTCCTCTTAACAGTCCTTAAAATCCCATGTCCAGTCTGCCCAATTAGACTATCAGCCTTCTAAAGTAGGTACTGTGCTCTGTGGGTCTTTAAAATTCTGACACCTAAGATTATATAATCAATAAATATCTAATGAGTTTAACCTAACTCATGTTTCAGAGTGTTTTACAAATGTCCTCCACTGTATACATCCAGCCATGTTGACCTTCTTGCTTTAGCACTGTTCCGTGTCACTTATCTAAAATACCTGTTCTACCACCATCCCCTTATTCTTTATCACAGAACTCTATCTCCTTCATAGTACTTATCAGAATTTCTAAGTGAACTCTAAGTTCCATCGTGGCTGGGCCCCGATCTGTTGTTCACCCCTGAATTCTCAGTGCCCAGAAGAACGCCTTGCACATGGTATATCCTTACTAAATACTTGTTGAACAAATGAATACAATTTGTATAAAGACATGGCTAAGACTGCCCGAGACAAGTCTAAGACTAGGTCTTCTTTTATTCCAATGCTCTTTTCATCATGCCTCACCTTTTATGTTACTGCACTGTGTGTATACGCATATATATAATGCCATTCATTTAAATGATTCTGACATCTTGTGACCATTACATCTGTACTATATAAAAAAAAACTATTTTTAATACAAGGCCAGGGCATTCATTGTCATTTAAAGACGTGCATAAATAACACAAAACATCCCTGCTTTGCCATATTATGTACAGTACTCAAAATAACTATCTTTCTAGGAACTACAGGCATCTTACATTTAAAAGTTAAAAAAGTTAAAGAAGTAGGTATGTGGTATGTTACTGAATAACTCAGCTAACAGGGTAGATTTGGCCAATCACTGGTTCAAGTCATACCTTTGCTGTATAATAAATGGACAAGTTACTCCAAACTTCAGTTGACCTACCTGTAAAATAGGGTAACTCTGGTACTTTACTTAGGTTCATAATGAAGACAATAGTTCTATGTATATATGTAAACCACTCAACAAATTATTTAACTCAGTGCCTAGTGGAAATGAAATACTAAGTAAAGTGGTATTTTAAGTACCAAAAAAATGTAGTTTGTGGAGTCAAATGCCTGTCTCTACACATTAACAGACAAGTTATTTCCACAGGTTGCAGAGTTCCCACTGCAACATAGTTTTAATAGAATTTATTTCATGAAATAATAGTTGATAATGGCATTTTATTTTTTTTTTAAGATTTTATTTATTTATTTGACAGAAAGAGATCACAAGTAGGCAGAAAGGCAAGCAGAGGGAGAGGGGGAAGCAGGCTCCCTGCATAGCAGAGAGCCCGATGATGTGGGCCTCAATCCCAGGATCCTGAGATCATGACCTGAGCCGAAGGCAGAGGCTTAACACACTGAGCCACCCAGGCGCCCCGATAATGGCATTTTAAAGCTTATTTATTTATAATCTCTACATCCAATGTGGAGCTCAAACTCATGACACTGAGATCAAGAGTCGCACGCTCTACTGACAGCCAGTCAGGTGCCCCTGCAGCACAGTTTTAAACTGTGATTAGATTAAGTGTGGACAATTTTTCTTTTTCTAAATTTATTTTATTTTATTTATTTATTTGTTTGTTTGACACAGAGAAAGACACACACAGCAAAAGAGGGAACACAAGCAGGGGAAGTGGGAGAGGGAGAAACAGGCTTCCCGCCAAGCAGGGAGCCTGATGCAGAGTTCAATCCCAGAACCCTGGAATCATGACCTGAGAGGGAGAAACAGGCTTCCCACCAAGCAGGAGCCTGATGCGAGGTTCGATTCCAGAACCCTGGAATCATGACCTGAGCTGAAGGCAAACGCTTAACGTTACTGAGCCACCCAGGCACCCCCGATTTTTTTTTTTTCTATGAGGGGGATTTCTATGAGGGAGATTTCTCAGTCTAAATCCATCTTAAAAACAAAATAATTTTAGGGGCGCCTGGGTGGCTCAGTGGGTTAAAGCCTCTGCCTTCGGCTCAGGTCATGATCTCAGGGTCCTGGGATCGAGCCCCGAATCAGGCTCTCTGCTCAGCAGGCAGCCTGTTTCCCCTTCTCTCTCTGCCTACTTGTGATCTCTCTCTCTCTCTCTCTCTCTGTCAAATAAATAAATAAATAAATAAATAAATAAATAAATAAATAAAATCTTTAAAAATAATAATTTTGATTGACAGTACAACAAAGTTTAAAATATTGTCCTATAAAGGCCATCCCTTAAAATGAATGCAAACTAAGCACAGAAAGGAGAAACGACACAACAGAACTCTTTAAGAAATCATTATGTCCTAAAAAAAAAAAAAAAAGAAAGAAAAAGAAAAAGAAATCATTATGTCCTGAAATCAAGCCAGGAGCAAAAAGAATCAGAACTAGGTAAAACCTCAGGTTTAAAACAAAACAAAAGAAACAAAAAAAAAACCCTTCAAAATTAAGTAATCACAAAAACCTCAGGACTCAGTTCTCCTGGGGCACCTGGGTGGCTTAGCCGATTAAGGATCTGCCTTAGGCTCAGGTCATGATCTCAGGGTCCTGCTCTCTCAAATAAATAAGTCTCTATTTTTGTTTAAGATTTTATTTATTCATTTAAGAGAGAGAGAGAGCACAAGCAGGGGGAGAGGCAGAGGGAGAAGCAGACTCCCGCTGAGCTGGGAACCTAACACGGGGCTCCATCCCAGAACCTTGAGATCATGACCCAAGCTAAAGGCAGACGCTTAACCATATGAATGAAGAGAGAGAGAGAGAGAGAGAAAGAAAGAGAGAGAGAGAGAAAGAAAGAAAGAGAAAGAAAGAAAGAGAAAGAGAGAAAGAAAGTTAGTTCTCCTAACATGATCATAAACTATAAATGCATCATAAAAAATAATAGCTAAAGTAATGGTGGAGGCAGAATTCCCTAACTTAGCTAGGTCATCATTCCATGAAGAACATGATGAATGCTTATTCCACTGCAATATCCCAACTTGCAGCAAAGGGCTATGGACATTTTACAAATCATCTATTTGATAAAGACTTTTACACACAAAGACGTCTTACAACTCAATAACAGACAATCCAATTTCAAAATGGGGAAAAGATCCACTCTCCAAAGAAGGATATACAAATGGTCAATAAACACATGAAAAACATGCTTAACACCATTGGGAAATGCAAATCAAAATCACAAGAGATACCACTTCATATCCACTAGGATGGCTACCATCAGAAAGACTGATAATAACAAGTGTTGGCAAGGATGTGGAGAAATGGGAACTCTCACACACTGCTGAGAGGAATGCAAAATGGTGCAGCCCCTTTGGACAAATTTGATAGTTCCTCAAAAGATTGAGTATACAGTTATCATATGGCTAAGAAATTCTACTCCTGGGTATATATACATATCTCAAAAGAAAACAGTCTACACAAAAACTTGTACACAAATGTTCATAAAATAGACAAAAAGTGAAAACCCAAATGCCCATCAATAGATGAACGTTTAAATAAAACTTAGGTCCATACAATGAAATATTATTTGGCAATAAGAAGAAATGAGGTACTAACACAAATTCTAACATTAATGAACTTTGCAAATATTATGCCGTGAAAAAAGCCAGGGTCAAAGCCCACATACTGTGTGATTCCATTTACATGAAATGTTCAGAATAGGAAAATCTGTAGATTAGCAGTTGGGGAAGGAGGCAGGCTTAAGGGTAAATGGGGAGTAATTTAACTGGTAATTTCTTTTTGGAGCGATGACCATGTTTTAAAATGGATTGTGGTGATGGGGCACAATAGAATTTATTAAACCTACCTAATTACGTACTACAAATGGGTGAATTGTAAGGTACATAAATTATATTAATAAATATATTATTTTTTAAAAATAAAAGGGTGGTATAGAAAAAAGAGCCACTCAAGTATTTGTAAACTACCAAATAATTACTTTCCAAAGTAGTCAAAATCCGCCCGGATAAAATTAGTTATCTTATCTTGATGATGTCCTTATCACCTGTTCTTACTAAACACTTTAACAACGAACTTAAACTAGGAATCCAGCAAGAGCAAACATTAAATACTGCACAGATTTTTAACTCAGCAAGACAAGTATCTTCTAACACTCAAGAAAAAGACGACCACAACCTTGAACCTGCAATTTTTCATCTCACCCCTACTTGATCACACCAGCTGATTAGGCACTTTCAAAGCAAAGGCTGAAGCTGATTTTAAACAAATAAAGGGTTTAGCAATGGTATTCTTCCTATTTTTTGCTTAGCTTCGTTAGTGCGGAAAAAAACTTAAAATGTTTTTTAAAAAGCAACAGGAGAGGGAATAAGAATTGGTTCACGTTCCACAGTAATATAGTACAAAGTAACTGAAAGATTCGTTAACTCTGGCCAAAACCGAGAAAAAAGGGCAATGATAAAACTGACAACTTCTAATATTCGATGTTAGGCCCCAGTCACCTAAAAATTAAAAAAAAAAAAAAAGAGAGAGAGAGAAACGAAAAAAAAAAAGAGAGAGAGAGAAACGAAAAGAGAGAGAAATGAAATTTGTGCACGATATTGGTGGGAGGAAATTCTGGGTGCGATCTGCAAACGGGATCCCGAGCGGGCCCTGGGCCAGTCCTGCCGCCGGCGTCGGTCTGGGGCCGGGCACAGACCGTGGCCCGGCGTCCCAGCCGAAGGAGCTTTGCCTCGGCGGCGTCGGGGGACTCGCCCGCGCGGAGGTCATGCAGAGAAGCGCCGCCAGGCTCCCGAGGGCTCCACCCTCCCCTCTTTCTCTCCCTCCCCTCGGCGGTCCCCTGAGGGGAACAGGCGGGGCGCAACGCGCAGAGACAAGGGGGGGGGTGCGTCCTCAGCGAGAAAGGCTCCGCCGCCCCAGAGTGGCGGCCGCGGGTTATTAATAAACTCCGCTTCTGCCCAGGCGCCGCTACCGAGGCCGGCCGTAGGATCGGTAGGGCCTGCGGCGAAGGCTGAGCAGCCGGAGTCAGAGCCCGGGCCCGAGCGGGCCCGCGCCGCCGCGCTGAGGGCGGCGGCCGGGCGGAGAATAATGCACACTGGGTAAAAACACATTTATATACGAACCTCCGAGAAAATTTTCCAACAATTCCTTCGTCCGACCACCATGCACCAGGACAGGAAACAGCCGCCCGGCCCCCCGGCCCCGCAACCCGCATAGCGAGTCTCAGGCCCGCCCCCAGCCTCCATTGGGCGGTCATTACGTCACTCACGAGACGCTTCCTACTTGCCATTGGCTCAAATTTAGGCGACGCGGAAAGGATACCGCCTCATTCACGCCCCCTTTTCGTGACGTTAGCCTCGTCTGGTCTTGCAGCCAGCGCCTGAATGGCTTGTGCAAAGTGCGGAATCAAAGTTCCTGTGTCTGACTGGTTGGCAGAACCGCTCATCCTAGACAGATACCGCCTCGCTGACAAGTGATTTATGCCGATTCTGGGGCCCCAGCGGGAGGCGCCATTTTGTAGCGAGGGAGGGAGGCTGGTACTTGTGACTAGCCGGGAGGGAGATGGGGTGACGGGCGCCATTTTCCCCACAGGGGCTAGGAGGTGGCTTTGGCTCTCCCGGTGGGCTTCCTGGAACGCGTTCTGGAAACTGGTTGGGCTTTGCTTAGCGATTGCCGGGTGTCGCCCCGTTGGGAGGAAAGTGGTAGGGAGGGCTAGGACAGAAAAAGACTCCTGACCGCTCTCTGGGGGCTCTCGGTGCTAGCCGAGGCCTTTGGTTTGGGGAGAGGGGCCTGCTCTTCCAGGAGCTGCTGAATGCGGGTCACTTGCTGCCAAGCCTACCCGCACTTTTCAAGTCGCCGGGGCATCATTTGGTGGGAGAGTGAGCCTCCTGCGCCTGCCGAAGCTCCGATGGAGCTTGGCAACAAGGGCGGTCGTCTTAGTCTCTACTGGGAGACACTTCGGGTGCTTTTGTGCTTTCATGTTGTTTATGTTGTAAGTTCGAAGTGGGCTGTAATGGTGTCGCTACCTTCGTTTTTACTTTCCCATTTCTTTGTGTTGCGAATTAAAGGAAAGTGAGGAGAGCAGGACAAGCATTGACTTGGGCTCCCCCAAAGTATTTAAGTAATAGTTTCTTGTAACTCTCAGCTCAGACTTTTTCCAAACTATTGGAAATATTAGTCTTTTCAGGAATATTAAGTATCCATTTCCTTTGACAACAAGGCTGAGCAAAGGTGAGATAGTGTGGAGACAAGATTTACTCAGTCGTGTATTCCAGGTGTAGAATTAGGTAGTTAATGAAGTGGCTGATCGCTTCAACATACTTGTGATCTGCCTACAAAAAAACCCTGGAGAGCTGGTTGGCGTTTGATTTAGTGACTTGCATTTCAAGTGATTATGGAATTGCCAAAAGATTAAAGCAAAAGGATGTTAGAGATAGATAGCCTACTAACTGAGTCTGGTTTGAGATTTTAACGTTACCTTCTTTTTGGTGGGGAGTGGGGGGTCGACTATAACCAAAGCATAGTTGCTTAATTGGTGCCCAAACTTCATTAGAAGGCAAATAGGACTCTGAATTTCTTTTGAATAATACTCTTTAGCAGTTTAAAGTAGTTTTCTGTTTTTTATGTCCTTATAAAGATGAAAAATGTGACACAAAACTGGATTAGGTTACTTGAAGCTGGAGGAATTGGCTTACAAAACAGATAATATACCCAATGGATACAATCTCTTTGTTAGGGAGAAGAGTTCAGATGAAAAACAAAGTGTTTTAATTACTTTCAATACCTTCCAGATGTTCTATAAACATGTTTTATAAACAGATATGTCATTAATCAAAATACTTTTATGTAGTTTAGCCAGTTATTACTGAGTCCCATGCGTTTAATTAAAACACTGTAAATATAAAATCTCATAAGGAATTTAAAAATCACCATGTAGTCATAGATTGCAATTATAGGACATCTTCGTGTCCCCAGAGCCTTCTGAGTGGTTGTAAAAATTAAAGGGTGGTAGGTAGGGGGCTATAATTGTAATTATTCAGAGACAAACCTTAATTCAGATTTTGTCACAAGTAATGGAATAGAACAGTTTAAGTGTACACAGTTTTCAAGGCCATTCATAATCTTCAGGTTTTCCCCACATCACCTGTCTTATATCTTAATACATTTTGTCAAGTTAATGGCTTGTTGAAAATATTTTACTTCCAACCAGTGCTAGTCCAGGCTTAGATAAAACTGAACCATTTCCTCAATTTTAGAATTAGGCTAACGTTTCTTTTTTTTTTTTTAATTTTTTTTTTTTTTTTTTTTTTAAGATTTTATTCATTAGACAGAGAGAAACACAGTGAGAGAGGGAACACAAGCAGAAGGAATGGGAGCAGGAGAAGCAGGGTCCCCGCCGAGCAGAGAGCCCGACGTGGGGCTCGATCCCAGGACTCTGGGATCATGACCCAGGCCGAAGGCAGGCGCTCAACGACTGAGCCACCCAGGTGCCCCACGTTTCTTTTTTTTAAAAGGTTTATTTATTTGAGAGAGCGCGTGTACAAGTGGGGGGGGGGGGAGCAAAAGGAAAGAGGGAAGCAGGCTCTTTGTTGAGCAGGAGCCTGATCTGGGGCTCCATCCCAGGATCCTGGGATCATGATCTGAGCTGAACACAGACACTGAACTGACTGAGCTAACAGTACCCCTAGGCTAACATTTCTAGCCCCCTTTAAAACCTTACCATCAGGTTTTTTAAAACATTCCTTTCAGTACCTCAAAACTTTCCTAGAGAATGGTTTCTTTTGGTATATTTGTATAATGACATGACCATTAAAGAATTACATGTACATAAAAAAGAAAGGATGCATTAAACTATTAAAACTATTAAAAGTATCTCTGGGAGAGGGTTTATCATTTCTGTAATAAATTTTGAATTTTTTCATCATGAATTTGAAGATTTTTTTTCAATACTAAAGAATTTAAAACTAAACTAGTAGCTTGCTCTCCATTAGGAGTTGTAGAATTGCCTTGTCTCAGAACCTGTTAACTCATCTGTAAGGTAAAACCACTTAATTTCACAGTGTAATTGGGAGGATATATGATAATGTAGATAAATGTAGCACACTACTTATCAGAGATGCTTCTCACATACTTCCTTTTTTTTCTCATATACTTCTAAATATTAGCCTCTGATTCTCACCTTAATCGTATATAGCAGTGGTTCTTAAGCACCTTGAGATTTAGATGAAAGCTATGCAACACGCACTAAAAAGCTTGAAGTTCTGGGACACCTGGGTGGCTCAGTTGGTTAAGTGTCTGCCTTCCACTCAGGTCGTGAGTGATTGCCAGCTGGGATCCAGCCCTACATTGGGCTCCTTACTCAGCAGGGGAGCCTGCTTCTTTTTCTGTCTGCTTGTGCTCTGACCAAAAAAAAAAATTTTTTTTAAGATTTTATTTGACAGAGGAGAGAGATCACAAGTAGGCAGAGAGGCAAGCAGAGAGAGGGGGCAGCAGGCTCCCCACTGAGCAGAGAGAGAGCCTGATGCGGGGCTTGATCCCAGGACCCTGAGATAATGACCTGAGCCAAAGGCAGAGAGGCTTTAACCCACTGAGCCACCCAGGTGCCCCTCTCCAACAAAATCTTTAAAAGAAAATAAAAATTAAAAAGAAAAGTTCCGGGGCACCTGGATGGCTCAGTTGGTTGAGCAAGTTTAAGCATCCGACTCTTGGTTTCAGCTCAGGTTATGATCTCAGGGTCCTGGTATCCAGTCCCACCTTGGGCTCTGCTGGGTAGGGAGTCTGCTCAAGATTTTTCCCCCTCTGCCCCTCCCCCTTCTCGTGCTTACCCTAAAATAAATAAGTCTCTTAAAAAACGGAGGGGTGGGGTTTAATTCCATAGGGCTCATGGACCCAAAGTTGAGTCTTTGGTCTGTAATAAACTCATTGAATTAACCTCATTCAGCTTCCACATTAATCAAGGTTTTATTAGAACATACTTTAGGAAAGTATTATTTAAAACATTCCTGTATCAGTTCGCAGTACGTATGCTGATGTAAGCATAGGTTATCATAAAACTGGTAATGGAGCACCTGGGTGGCTCAGTTTTAAGAGTCTGCCTTCAGCTCAGGTTATGATTCCAGGGTTCTGGAATCGAACCCTACATCAGGCTCCCTGCTCTGTGGCAAGCCTGCTTCTCCCTTCTCCCACTGCCCTTCCTTGTGTTCCCTTTCTCACTGTGTCTCTGTCAAATAAATAAAATATTTAAAAAAAGAAAACTGTTAATGTTGTTAGTGACTAACTGCATGATTTCCTTACTTCAAACTGATCATAATGCCCATATGAATGCAATTTTTTCTTTTTACCAACTCTATCCTTCAACCAATTTGTTAACCCCATTTGAAAAAAATCACCCAAGTAGTGAGCTTCAGGGCTTACCAGTTGTGGTTAATGTGTATTGTTTATTTCAGTGGCAAATTAAAAGGAAAATACACTCAATTCACAAATTATGAATCTTCTAAAGCCCCCTTAAGATTTCAGGTGTTCCTTTGAAACTGGCTACCTCGACGTTCTAGCTATCATTTTGGCTTCTAATTAATATTTAAAGTAGACCATTACAGACAGAAAGGAAAACCAGTTTCATTAATATGCATGGTAAATCTGCAGTATTTCAGCAGAATACGTAGATAGTCCAGGAATGAAACCACTGGTTTTTTTTTTTTTAAGATTTTATTTTACAGAGACAGCAAGAGAGGCAACACAGCAGAAAGAGTGGGAGAGGGAGAAGCAGGCTCCCATGGAGTAGGGCTCAATCCCAGGACCCTGGGACCATGACATGAACTGAAGGCATATGCTTAACGACTGAGCCACCCAGGTGCCCCAAAACCACTGGTTTTAACATGATTTTATTTTTCCTGGGAAAACAGTCTTTATTTTTTTAAATTCTTTTTTAAAGATTTTTTTATTTGACAGAGAGACAGTGAGAGAGGGTACACAAGCTGGGGGAGTGGGAGAGGGAAAAACAGGCTTCCTGCAGAGCGGAGTAGGGCTCAATCCCAGAACTCTGGGATCATGATCTGAGCTTTGGAAGGCAGATGCTTAACAACTGAGACACTCAGGCTCCCCAACAATCTTTTAAAAAAAAAAAAAAGATTTCATTTAGAGAGAGCACGCAAGCAGGGGGAGAGACAGAGATAAGCAGAATTCTGTACAGAGCCTGACTTGGGGCTTGATCTCAGGATCCTGAGATCATAACCTGAGTCAAAACCAAGAGTCAGATGCTCAACTGACTGAGCCACCCAGGTGCTCCAGGGAAAACATAATCTTGAGACAAAGTGAGAATTTTTTTTTAAAGATTTATTTTTTAGGGGGGCCTGCATGGCTCAGTCGATAGGTGTCTGCCTTCGGCTCATGTTATGATCCCAGGGTCCTGGGATTGAGCCCCACATTGGGCTCCCTGCTCTGCGGGAAGCCAGTTCTCCCTCTCCCACTACCCCGGCTTGTATTTTCTTATAAATACAAATTTCTTATAAATACAAATAAATTTCTCAAAAAAAAAAAAAATCTTAAATTTATTTTTTTAGAGAGTGAGTGAGTGTGCACACATGGGACCAGGGGAGGGGCAAAGGGAGAGAACATCACAAGCAGACTCCCCAATGAGTGCAGGGGGCTCAATCTTATGACCCTGAGATCATGACCTGAGCCAAAATCAAGAGTCAGATAACTAAGCCATCAGGTGCCCCAATAATTTTTTTTAAAGTAAAGTTCATGTCTTCAAATAAGCATTAAGACTGGTATTATTTTATAGAGAAACACTTAAGTGCTGTAATTTTTTTGAGAAAAAAAGTTTGGCTCAGTCTTAAATTTCTAATACTAGGGACACTTGGGTGGCTCAGTTGGTTAAGTGTCTGCCTTCAGCTCAAGTCATGATCCTGGAGTTCTGGTATCCAGTCCCCCACCCAGCTCCTTGCTCAAAGGGGAGCCTGCTTCTCTCTCTGCCTGCCGCTCCCCCTTCTTGTGGGCTCTGACAAAATCTTTTTTTTTTTTTTTTTAATTTTATTTATTTATTTGACACACAGAGAGAGAGAGAGAGATCACAAGTAGGCAGAGAGTGAAGGGGAAACAGGCTCCCTGCTGAGCAGAGAGCCTGATGCGGGGCTCGAGATCCCAGGACTATGAGATCATGACCTGAGCTGAAGGCAGAGGTTTCAACCCACTGAGCCACCCAGGCGCCCCTCTGACAAATAAAATCTTAAAAAAAAAAAAAAAAAAGATAAAACAGATGCAACATTTACAGTAAAAAAAAAAAAAAATAAGCATCTGCCTCCAAAATTTTGGTACCAATTATAGGAATAGGGCTATTTGATAGGGTGATGGCATTTAAAACATGAATGGGGCACCTGGCTGGCTCAGTTGTTGGAGCTTGTGACCATTGATATTGGGGTCATGGGTTTAAGCCCCACGATGGGCCTAGAGTTACTTAATAAATAACAAAAAAAATTAACTAGTAGCAAACGAAATATGGGGAGACAAAATCTCTAAGACTATTTACTCCCAATCTCTCTCTCTCTTTTTTTTTTAAAGATTTTATTTGACAGGGAGAAACACAGCGAGAGGGAACACAAACAGAGGGAATGGCAGCAGGAGAAGCAGGCTTCCTGCCGAGCAGGGAGCCCAATTCGGGGCTGGATCCCAGGACCCTGGGATCATGACCTGAGCTGAAGGCAGACGCTTAACGACTGAGCCACCCAGGCGCCCCTCAATCTTTTTTTTAAAAAAGATTTTATTTGAGAGAGAGAGAGAGAGAGAGAGAGAGAGAGAGTAAGAGAGGGAACACAAGCAGGGGGAGTGGGAGAAGCAGGCTTCCCGCTGAGCAGGGAGCTCCATGTGGGCATCATTCATAGACCTGAGCAGAAGGCAGACACTCAACGACTGAGCCACCTAGGTGATCCTACTCCCAATCTCTAGACTATTTACAACTATTTAATAACCATTAGTAAAACTTTTTAATTTAGAAACATTTCAGATTACTTTTTAGAGAACTTTAACCAAATATGATTTTTAAGAAAACTGAAAATTGAGATATATAAAATTCAGTGTTTTAAAGTGTTCAATAGTTTAGTATATTCACAAGGCTATACAAAGCATCACCACTATCTAATCCAAAACATCATCATCCCCAGAAGAAACCCTGGGTCGGCCATTAGCTGTAATTCTTCATTCCTTCTCCACCTCCACAGCCACCACTGTCTCTGGACTTGACAATTCTAGACATTTCATATAAATGGAATGTTTTGACTTCTTTCACTCGAGGCTCATCCATATTGTAGCATGTAACAGTACTTTATTACTTTTTATTGCCTAATATCTGACTGTATGGCCATACACTATTTATTCATTCACACTATAGCATCTAACAGTACTTTATTACTTCTTATTGTCTAATATCCAACTGATTGTATGGCCATACATTTTATTTATCCACCCACCAGTTAAGGGTTATCTGGGTTGTTTCTACCTTTTGGCTATAATGCTATCAACAATTCTGTGCATGTTTTTGTACAGACGTGTTTCATTTCTCTTCGTTATGTATATCTAGCAGAATTTCTGGGTTACACTATTTTCAATCTTCTGAAGAACTGTCAATCTTTTCTACAACAGATAAGCATCTTCATATTATCAGGATTGTATGAGGGTTCCAATTTCTTCTTCACATCCTTACCAAACTTATGTTCACCTTCTTGATTACAGACACATTAAGTGAAATATCTACTTGTGATTTCCCTCATAACTAGGGATATTCAGCATCTTTTCCTATGATACTGGCCATTTATCTTTGCGGAAATTCTTTTTTTCAGTAGGCTCTATGCCCAACGTGGAGCTGGAACTCACCACCCAAAGATCGTCCCATGCTCTACTGACTGAGCCAGCCAGGTACCCCTTTATTCCTTTTTAAATTGGGGTTTCTTTGTTGTTGAGTTTTAAGAGTCCTCTATATATTAAGGATTTACAAATATTTTCCCACATTCTCTGGGCTATCTTTTCACTTTCTGGAAAGGGTTCTTTGAAGCAGCTTAAAATTTTGATGGGGGTGCCTGGGTGGCTCAGTGGTTTAAAGCCTCTGCCTTCGGCTCAGGTCATGATCTCAGGGTCCTGGGATCAAGCCCCACATCGGGCTCTCTGCCCAGCAGGGACTGCTTCCCCTTCTCTCTCTGCCTGTCTCTCTGCCTACTTGTGAACTCTCTCTCTGTCAAATAAATAAGTAAAATCTTAAAAATAAATAAAATAAAAATTTGATTAAGTTCAAGTTACCTGTTTAACCTTTTGTTGCTTGTATTTTGGCATTAGATCCAAGAAATGGTTGCCTAATTCAGTCACAGAAATTTATGCCAATATTTTTTCTTAAGAGTTTTGGAGTTTGTTTACATCTTTGAACCATTTTAATTTGTGCATATGGTATGAGGATAGATATCCAGCTGTCTCAGAACCACTTGGAAAGTTTCTTTCTTATATTGAATGGTTTGACCTTTGTCAAAAGTCAGTTGACCATAAGCTTAAGGGTTTATTTCTGGACTCAATTTTATTCCATCAGTTAGCAGATGTCTATCCTTACACCAAGACCACTGCCATGATTACAAAATCATGTTCGCTTTCAAGACTGTTTTGACTAGTTTTGAGTACCTTGTATATCCAAACAAATTGTCATTCCCTGAAAATAAAAATTTAGCTGTTTTTATAGGGATCACACAGAACCCATAGATCAATTCGGGGAGGTTTGCCATCTTCATGATACTGTCTTCCAATTCATGAATATGGGACGTCTTTCCATCTATTTAGTTCTTCTCTCAACAGTGTTTATAGTTTTCACAGGTTTTCCAGTTTTGCTAAATGTTTGATGGATTATAAATGGCATTTCCTTAATTTCACTGATGTTGTATAGAATACAACTGATTTTTGAATATTAATCTTGTATCTTGCAACCATAATGAAGTCAGTAGCTTTTTTGTGTAAGGATTCTTATAGGCTTTCTACAAGATCACATCACCTGCAAATAGTTTTCACTTCTTGCTTTCTAATCTAGAAGGAAGCCTTTTTATTTCTTCTTGCCTAATTGCCCTGGCTACAGCCTTATATGTACAATGCTGAATAGAAGTGGCAGTGAGGAACCTGCTTGTCTGGTTCTTGATCGTATAGCACCATTAATTAGCTTTAGGTTTTTGGTAATGCCTTTTTTCAGTTTGAGGAGTTCCCCTGTACTTCTAGTTTGAGTTTATTAAAGGATTTTAAAAGAAATCTTAAGACTCAGATAGGAAGCATTTAAATACAGGATCCAAATATTGAGTATAACTGACAAAATTTTGATCTATACATGAAAGCAGAATCCAGACATACATAGGGTGTGTGTGTGTTACTTCACCACAAAAGTTACTTAAAAAGACACTTTCTTCTTACATATTAGTAAAATACTGGATTTCTAAGCTAGACATCTAGATTCCCTTTCTAAGAACCACATTCACCAAAGTGCTATTACAAGAGTGGGCAACCTCATCAAGGGTAAAATGCAGAATTCAGGAATGCGTAAAAAAAAAAAAGTCATAGGTAATCTCCACCAAAATTTAAATTATATAAAACAGAACTGACATTCTTGTGATGGATGTTTTAATGTAATTTTAGGCGATTCATTTTACAAACACTTATGGAACACCTATTATGCTTAAGGCATTGTGTTAGATCTTCCCAAAGACATGGTTTAGTCTTATTAATACAGTTCTTAATGACTTTTTCTTCATGCTTGCTTCAGGGCCTACATCTAGGGCTGAATAGAAGCATACAATCATATGGCTGTGGTTTGGCCACCCTTGCTCTACACTCTGGTCTCTTCCAGAGGAGAGCACAGCAGTCACTATCTTGATAAGGTGTGTAGCTTAGCAATCACCATTTTATTACCTGGAGAGAAACAGATTAACTTCCTTTAATAGTGATAAATGAATACGTTTTGAAAAAAAATAGACAGCTTAAGTTTAACAAAAAGTGAAGATTCTACACTGTCAGCCATTTGACAAAACAAAAATTGAAACCCAAACAAAATCAGAATTAACTTCTATAAATTAAATAAGTTACAGGTTAGTGAAACTGTGGGAAAGACTGTATATTAAATATCTACATGCAACCCATTACAAGTCTGTAAATACTCTTATCCAAAGTCCTACAACCTTATTCAGAAGCACTGACAAATATCAAGGTGCATAATCTGTAAGAAACTAAAATTTGATGTTAAATTTAAGGGAATACTGTAAATAGCTGATATATATATTTGATACGTTAAAAACTAACACTTGAAAACTATTTAATTTACTTTTAAGGTCTTTAATTTCAATTACAATCTATAAATGGAGACTAGTTTGGATTGTATGACAGAGGAGACAGTAAAACTTATTCTCAAAGACATACCAATACATTTTCTTAAAATAAAAGCTCAGCAAATGAGAATTTTCATACTGTGCATGGGAATAACTAAAACCTTTATTAGATATGGTTTTCCAATAACAATGTGAAAATTGGAATTATCAATTCAAAGAGCATTGAAGTCTGAAATTTAAAAAAGTAGACTAGATATTAAGGGATAAAAGGTAAAGGAAGACGAAAATGTTTAATACTATTCAATATATCCCCTCTGTACACAATGTTGCATATATACAACTACTCCATTTTAATTTTATTGATTTTATATAATAATAGTGAAATCCCCTTAAGCAACCTAAGGTATACAGATGGTGTCCAACTTGGGGGAAAAAAGTAGAAACACACTTGATTAACAGTTTTCACCCACACATTTTAGACAGACAATTTTTTTGGTTTTTTTTTTTTGTTTTTTGCCAAGATTTTCATAGTAAATTCATAAATATAGGAAATACTTTCACTCCTTCAGTGTTAAAATAGAAAACCAAACAGTGCCAACAGTAGTGGCTTAATTATTGGCATACAAGAAAAACACAACACCAATGGGTTTTCTTCATTATGCATTTTAAATATCAATATGTGCGTTTGTTTCATTTTTACAGTTATAAATTTCCTAGTCTGTTATAGACAACAGCATTTAATAGTTTTGAATCCATTGAGATGTTGCTTTCAATTTGAAATATTGTGTGTATACATGTATATAAAAAAATAACCCAATGTATGATTCATCTGACAGATGTTTAAGATCAATAAAGGCTTATTTTTCAACATGCAGTTAGGAGAGAAGGAAGCAAGCCAACCTCTCCACATTGTCTCTGTTGCTGGCTTGTTTTTGCAGTGGTATCAATAGTGGTTTTTGGAGGGAACCGTGTGCCTTCAGCCTAGCTATTTAAGATCAGATACCACAATCAACAAGAGGGGTAAGGAAGATGGGGGGAGGGGAATATGAGCAGGTGTTAAATTTTAAAAGTGTGCATTTTGCACTTTCTAGGTACAGGTTAAAAACAGGCCAATGAGGGAAAAGTTTTATAATTAGGAAAAAACTGCAATCAAATCAAGACATAATAGCCGAATTAAGTTCTTTTAATAGATTGCATATATAGATGTTTAGCCATACTCTTTGATCAACTCTTTAAGAGTAGAACTTTATATCCAATTTACATGCTTCAAATATCACCTTTCTTATTTGATACAGTAAGGTCTTGTATCCAAGTCTCCACTTGTACACTGAGAGCTTTAAGAAAAAACAGAACACAGAGGGAGTTGCCATTTTTTAGCAGCAATGAAATATCACTAACCCCTTTTAACATACCGAATTCAAGTCACTATCAGAGGTGAGTGCACCACAAAGTCACCAGGTACAAAATTGCTAGTTCATTTTTAAATTAATAACTTGAAATTACCCTGCCCCCCCCACCCCATTACATCCCTTCTTTTTATAAACAGCAAACATTTTGCTATTTTATACATAGGCTAGCAGGCTTGTTTCAATATGAAAGTGCTAATTCATTTACAGATTTTTTTTAATCAGTTATGTAGTGCTACAATAAATGTCCAATAATCTACATAGGAACAATCTTTGATGAATGAAAATGATGAAGATTGAATAAGGCTATCGATTACCTTATCTTATTTACATATAAAGATATATACCCAATGGTGAGGAAGAGACAGAAATCGGACAAATACTCATAGGTGTAAAAATTACATCTACCTTTGAGCTTATACTGTAAATGAGACATTTTAAGTAGTCCTGTAGCCCATGCCTATTTTTTCCTCAGAAAAAGAAAAGCTGCCTTCATGACATCCCCTCATTTCAAATTTCCACAGTGTCACTTGAACTTCCAGTCAGAATCTTACTTTCTTCAAAAAATAAAGAAAATACCACCCCCAAATTACCACCCTCCCCCCCGAAATCCCTCTGGTTTCTTTTTCAGTGCCAAGTTGCATGATCAGGTCCCACCTCCTGGGTTTTTTTGTCCATCTATTGATCAATTAGTTTAGAGTAGATAACATGAACCAGTTCTGGAACCGCTACTAGGAGGAACACAAGCTCTTCACTACAATCACACAGCAGGAAAGAAAGTGATAACTCAATTCATCCCTGGTGCCGGGCCTCCAAAATTGAAAGAACTTGGCACAACTGGAGCACTGAATTTGTATCCTCCATGCTTCTCAATCATTTTGGATTCTAAAAAAACAAGTAAGTGAAAGTTTAATAGAGTATTTGATCGTCTTCACTACTTTGGAGAAGAGAAGGAATTGACAGACATTAACAAAAGCTTAACCAACTGGTATTAGCCAGAAAGTTCCAAAGTTGTCCTCTCCCTCCTTCTCTTGTATGAGTAAGAGAGGAGAAGGGGTACATTATAGAGAGAAGATAAACCCTCATGTTGTATGTGGTAGACTTCTTAGCCAACTTTCACTTTCTGATGGTAAAAAAAATCTTTAAATACACCTTTCTGAATCAAATACTGAATCAGAACTCAATCTTCAAGAGAGGGAGTAACAGCTAATGAACTAGTAACAGCTAGTACAGGGAAATCCAAATATAAAATACCTTAGGAAGTTGTGCCTTCTTTGTAAGGAGGATACTTTTTTGAATACTAATTTGACTAATAGTATTAAGGCCTACAGAAAATTGTTAGGCTGTGTATTATCTAAAATGTCCTTTCCTGAAATGCACACTGAAACGTTTAAAGATGGTAGGATGTGATGATGTCTGGGATTTCCTTTAATATTTCTAAGAAAATGCATAGTTTTCATAACCTAATTTTTTTTTTACACTTTTAATAGAATTTTCTACTATCAAGCCATCACCATGAGCTTGAGCAACTTTATCAAAGCTATTGCACATTGAAACTACACTTCAAATCAGTCAACTATGGCCAAAAACAAAACTCATTTCTTCTTTTTATTCCTTCATAATTCTATCACCTGCAACAACTGTAGCCTTTTTATTTATTTTTTTAATAATTATTTGACAGAGAGGGACACAGTGAGAGGGAACACAAACAGGGTGAGTGGAAGAGGGAGAAGCAGGCTGCCTGCCGAGCAAGAAGCCCAATGCAGGGCTTGATCCCAGTACCCTGGGATCATGACCTGAGCCAAAGGCAGGCGTTAGAGCTTAACGACTGAGCCACCCAGGTGCCCCAACTGTAGCTTTTATATAATTTTAAATCATTTAATATAAAATGTTAAAGCTGTATCAAGTCATCAATTGCATTAAAGAGGGGTTGTGGTCAATTGACATACCATGGGCTGCTCTTCTTTGATCAGCCAGAGTTGCTATATCCTGTAACTGTTTTCTTTGTTCTTCATTAAGACCATGAGTCAAAGCCTGATACCACACGGGATTACGATTTTGTATAGCTATCAAAAAGAAAACAAGGGGAAAAAGGACAATAATATGAAAGGCCTGATAGTTCCTTTATAATATGTTCCTTCTACTTCACCTCCAGTACTGAAATTCTAATCTACTTTTTATTTTTCCAAAAGTAATTTAAGATACTTTAAGTTACTTGTGAAACAAAATAGAGAGGGAGAAAAAAATTCTGGCTTGGCTTTATGCTACAAAAAAATCTAATTCTCATACTTCATATTTCTTTTTTTTTTGTTTTAAGATTTTATTTATTTGACAGAGAGAGAGAAATCACATGTAGGTAGAGAGGCAGGCAGAGAGAGAGAGGGGGAAGCAGGCTCCCTGCTGAGCAGAAAGCCTGATGTGGGGCTTTATCCCAGGACCCTGAGATCCCAGGACCTGAGCCGAAGGCAGAGGCTTTAACCCACTGAGCCACCCTGGCCCCCCTCATACTTCATATATCTAGCAGATAAGAAATTAGAGCTGAAACTAGTTCTTATATATATAATTAAGTAACAAAGTACGGAAACTTTAAAAGTAACCCAACCTGTATAAAAGATTCAGAGTTAAAAGCAACTGATCAAAGCTACTTTGGTTAGAATTCTCAAACTCCAAAATTAAAAAACAAAAATCAGAAGCATTAAGTAGATCACGAAAGAAGTGAATGGTACAAAATAAATGCCTTATTTTGTTCTGTACTGCCTCGTCAAAAACTTTTCTTAAATACATGTCTTTTTCCAATGGTAGCTCTGCAGTACTTAAAATGCTCATATTTTATATTACAGCCTAAAATATAATAGTCAAACCCAATCTGTAATAAATGGTTAACAAATTTTGCCAGCATGTGACAAGACCAGGTATTAAGATCTCAGTGTTTCATAAAAACATGCATTAATATATTGACATATAAGGGTACTGAGTCTGACCATGTATTTCCCTATTTCAATTAAGTAGCTACACAAAAGGGTAGGTGTGTACTGAGTTAGAGAGAGAAAAAAAGTTCTCTATAAAGACTTTCTACAAAAGTAGTTTTTAACACAGTAATTCCAAGACTGAAAACTGATTTTTGCATGTACCAGATGGCAGGTATCGGGGGGTGCAGGGGAGGTTAATCTGACATCCAATCACATGTTTTTCTATTTCTACTTCATTGCATTTACTATTCACAGGCCCTATACTATGAGCCATCCTTTGGGATTATCACATATTTTAAATCTATAAAATACAAAAGACAAAAACAAGACAGTAATTCATGGCAACTCAATCAATTCTTGGTGCCTGCCATGTAGCTCAGAAATCACTCCTTTGTGTTTTTGTAACCTTGCATCATAATTGCTTTGCTATGGGTGTGGAAGACGAATGCCTTGGTTATCAGAGAATTTATTCTACTTCAAAGTTCTCATAATACATAGGAATGATAGTACAGTCGTAACTCTGTGGAGAAAAGGGTGTTTCAAATATAATGCCAATTTTAATTTCTTAAGTTGGATAAAAGAGAGATGTTGTATTTTGTTGAAATCCAAATAAAGGATGGCAAAACCATATACAATGTATTACAGGAAAAAAGAAAAGGGACTCCAAGACCATTAATGTTAAAAATGGTCAACTTCTCAGAAAGTTAACTGTGGTTTTAGGCGGGGGGGGGGGGGGGGGGGGGGGGGAGTTCTGGAAAAAATTGCAAGGTCAGAAATCAGAAGTGGGAAAGAGGAATGTTCATTGTATAAATTTTGAACTATACTACTTTCCTATAATGTGCATGTTTCAATATGATAATCTAAATATAAGTAAAATAATAAAATGAGGAAATGCTCTACAACTCTCTGGCAACAATAGTAACTTTGGATACTTGAGTTACCCTCAATCATAGTAGTTTGGGTTTGATATACCTAAAATCCCTTAAGTGACAGACACAAATAAGAACAGAGAGATTCAGAGAAATGGATCTTTTAGACCTATCTGAATTACATATAACAAGTTGACTTACTTTGAAATATAGCTTTAAATATCTGATACTCATCAACCGGGTTATCTTCATCATCAATGATTGTGGAATAGCCTTCCAGAGCAGTCTCCTCAGCATCATCCTCTTCCCAATCTTCATCATCTCCATCCTCACCTGCCTGCTTAGCCAAAATCTCCAAATATTCTTGCCCATCTTCATCAATATCATCTTCATCACTCCCCAGTTCCTCTGTGAGTCATAAATAGGTATATTTGTTAACACTGAAATATTCTCTTACTCAACAAGCTGACAGTGATCACAGTAAATTATAAATCACAACTGAATAAATTCAAGTTCCAGAAACTGGTGTTTAAATACAATATTCAGCAGAGCACCTGGCTGGTGCAGTTAGTTAACCATCTGACTCTTGGTTTCGGCTCAGGTCATGATCTCAGGGTAATGAGATCAAGATCAAGGCAGGATCCATGTTGAGCACAGAATCTGCTTGAGATTCTTTCTGCCCCTCCCTCTATCCCTCCTACTCCAGCTCTTGCACTCTCTTTCAAATAAATCATTAAATAAATACAATATTCGTCAATAAATAGAATAAAAACTTATCATAGAAATCCAAGAAACCAAAAAAAAAAAAAAAAAAGAAATCCAAGAAACCCAACCACAATTTCTAATACCATAGATTTGAAAAAAGATTACATGAGATTCAGCACTTGTGCTCTGGGCCTTATGGTATATAACAAACCAAACACCAACAGTAAAATAATAATATAGTTTATGTTATATCCATAGAACACTTTTTGTGAGTTTTCACTTAAAGGCCAAGTTGATGAATGATAAAAGACAAAAATGGCAGTACCTATCTTATTCTGAAACCATTACAATAATTTCTCTTAACATTCTATCAATTTATACTCTTGTAGTCTATAGTGTCATACAGGTGAAATGTATTAGCCAACATCTAGTCAAATTAATTTTATAGTGCAGGTATACTCAGGTTTTAGCACTAATAGACAGATGTTTGCCAAGTGCAAAAACCATAAATGCCTAGAACTGCTTTACATGTCAGGAGATCTAGCCCAAGATCCTCCCTTTGCAGACCTTATGCTCCAACAGGAAAATAAGGCAGTCTTTCCTATGGATGAACAAACACAAAAGCATTTGGGTATGATTCCACATTTCTTTAGAAGGGTTAAAAAAAACAAGTCCACTGATTTCTAATAAGTAAATATGGCTTCTTCCATCACAAATCCCTTACCAGTTTCATCATCATCTTCAGCTTCATCATCATCATCACTGTCATTCTCGTGTTCTGCATGGCAGGCATATGCTCTTTTTAATCCATTAAATAAAAGAATAAAAGCTGGCAAAATCTGTCCAGAAACCTGATTTAAAACTTGTGGTATTTGTTCCATATCAATAAGAGCACAAAGGCCCAGAACACACATCTTTCTGTCATGAAGCCTAAAAAAGTAAAATAAAATCAAGATTTTCTTCTTTTTTTTAATAAGCAGAGTTTCTCACCAAGTTAAATAAACAAAGATCCAACATACGTCACTTACCCCAAGAAACAATCAACATCATTAAGCCACTGTGTAATAAAATGATTTGTAACTGGTTCAACATTATTAGGGAAGCGAAGATTTTCTAAGGTGTTGAGAAGCAGATGTGGATTATAATACAAAGCTGCAATGGCAACTTGCAGGCACATTGTCCGAAGTTCACTTGTCTTCACCTCTCTTGTCAGTCTCTCTAAAGCTGCTTCCACAAACAAGGGAATACACTATAAAGAAAGACAGCAAAATATTCCAAAACCTTAATTAACAGCAGTCTAACCATCCTACCCATATTAACTTGTTGCATCAACTAACCTCTTTTTCTCTCCATTAAATGACCTAATACTTTTTACTGTGAGGTATTCACTGAGAAATTGAACTTTAGAGAAGACATGCCTTCACCAGGCTATTAGAGCCTCACCACGATAGCCAGCTGGTTTCAAAATATTCTAATGACTAATCTTAACTGTAGTAGTCACTTAACAGTATACACATCTGTATCAATTCATCATATATACCTTCAGCTTATATGATGTTGTATTTCAATTACATCAATAAAGCTGGAAACTGACCATGGAAATTTAACAAGTAAATCTATCTTACCGCAAAGTGATAATGTGGCAAACAATACTCTCACAGCTACTGTAAATCTTACCATGCATGATAACAAACAGCCATAAAACTTGCCAGTCGTATTTTCATACATATTAAACTCATGATCATTATATTGGTTAAGTTTTAAACCAACAATTAAAAAAATGTTACCCAGTGTCGTAATAAACAATAACATACAAAAATACACAACTGCCCCCAAAGAAAAAGAAGTGGAAGGGAAGATTCTCTCTATTAAGCCTCAGATGGGAATCATTAATAGTTAGCCTCACTGACCTGGTCAATACCACGCCCTTTGCATTGTAGAATGATGACCTCTAACAATTTTGCTGCATGACACTCTGCATCTTCTCCTGCAACTCCTGTAAGAACCTGATCAACACAGAAACAAAAAACTGTAATACAGCATCATGAAACCTTTAAATCAGAGAATATCTGTCCTCTGTCTATAGTTTCTGGAGTTGAAGATACTCTAATTAATATATATGATTGCAATATTATTGTACAGATTAGAACCTAAAGCACCTGTGAGGATTTGGAGTTACTGGTTGGCTGAATCTCAGCAATCACACACGTTAGTCTACATAATCAAATCATCTCCCCTGTAGTACCATTCTGGACTACTGTATGTTGAAAACCACTATCTTCTCATACAACCATTGTATGAGAAGCACCTTCTAAAGCACCTTCCCTTTCTTAGGGATATTAGGCTCTTATGTAAAGAAGTACAAAAAAATAAGTAATAATAAGCTGACACTGCTGGGAAAGCCCTTTCTTTACACAAGTCTCATTAAATAAAAAATAGTGTCATTGGACTGGGAGAGGAAGAAGAGGCAGCTTGTTGATGGCAAATGCTATTCCCAAACAAGAAATAAAAAACATGGACTCTACCCGCTACTAGAGAGATCTTAAGTGTTAAGGGTAACTTCTGGAAAAGAACATAGATGGTACAGACAGATATCACTGTTCCCAGAGTATTACCATAAACTGTGTAATTGACAAAAAATAATGAATAATATACCTGATGATTATTTTATAATTAGGTGTTCAGAAAGAAAAGATATCAATGAAGACAAACCTCTCTAAAAACTCCATGGAGCAAAATCATTTTTAAAATGCCTGGTGGGTGTTTCAGTTTTTTGTTTTTACAATTTTATTTATTTGAGATACAGAGCAAGTGAGCGCACATAAGAGAGCGCAAGTGGAGATGACAGGGAAAAGCAGGCTCCTGCATCAGCCTTATGACATATCCTTGTATTAACTAAAAATGACCTACCTTCTTACACATACTATATATCATTTCAAGATACTTGGTATCAGACAGAAGTGTGTCTGTATCAACTGTTACGTAATTATGGAGCAGCGGCATCATATCTGTATTAATAAAAGCATAAAAATATTAAAAAATGAATTAAACTAAAACATAAAAAGTAATAAAAGTTAAATATTTTTACTAATATAAATGCTGTTTCTGAAAAATCTCCTTAGAAAAAGAAAGCAAATATGAGATTGTTTGGTGTGTAACTGTGTGTGTGTGTGTGAGTGATGCAAGGATTATTATTTATTGTACAAAAAAAGACTGACAGGAGCAGGACGTTGAGAAAATGTGTTAAAGGAAACACATCTAAAAGGATAAGTAAATCAAAATATATAACGGAAATCAATGTTATCATCCTTGAGCATTAACTACAAGTGAAAACATCTAAATAAAGAAGCACTTAGAATATTCAAAAGTATGTGTTCAAGTGATATATTAAAAATAAATCAAAATGGGGAAATTATCAGTATTTCTATGTTTACTGACTTACCTGTAAAGTAATCAAAGCCATCTTGCTGAAAAACCTCAAATACTAGAGGTAGCAACTGCCACATTTGCGGAGACACTTGTTGACACGTCAGACTATGTGCCAAAGAGAAGATCTCCTCATAGAATTCTAAAAGAGTATGGAGTCATTAGGACAATACTTGCAGACATGAAAAAGCAGGACATTCTAAGCATAATTAGAGGTATATACCTAAGACATGCTGTTGTAAAACAGTTCCAATGACCTGTAAGCAGATTCCCTCAAGCTGCTGGGTTATCTAAAAGAGAAGAAAAAATTATATGTAACTGCAGCACATCAGTGAATTAATAAATAATGTTTAATGCAATTCACTGCTTATTAAAATACAAAGTCAATACCTTAAATCATTTTAAGTCTTTGTTTGAAGTGACTCATTATAAAATTGTGGGTCAATGTGAAATTGATATTTAATGAAATACCATTACAATGAAATACACACAAGAAATCATTTGCACTTTACGTAAAAAGTAAAGGAAAAAATAATTATCTTGGAAAAATGTAAATAATTATGAAAATAAAGGAGCCAAATTATTCTGCAGATAGATTATGGGCCTTTTTGTGTTTAAATATAGATCAACTCAGCCCTGATGTAACTGAAAAGTCACTGTCAATAGCTTACCAAAAAGTTATTTGAAAGAAGGCCTTATTCCTACCACTCCCACTAATTAAGTCACCTCTATTGACATAATTGCTAGCTATAGTGAACCACACCCCAAGACCAAATACACAAATTCCTCTTTAATTTTCAGTACATCTTCAACCAGATCCCAAATCCCTAGAAACCATCAGAATGTTTAAAAAGTGGGGAGGGGAGACAAGATAAAATTTATTAACCGGATATAGAACCAGGACATCCATTTCAATTACATACACTTAAAACATTTTCAACTCTTCAAATACAGTAACAACTTATTTGTTAACCATAGACAGCTATAGAATTCCTCATGGCTTCTGCCTATCTCCAATTATAATGCAGAATATAAAATTACCAAAAACCTCTGGTTGCAAAAGGCAATTTGGAGATAATCTGAAAATATGATTTATGGATATAAATATCTACACTGGAATTATAAACACCAAGTTCAGGACACTGCTTACTTCCAAGGGAAAGAAGTAGGGAAATGAGATTAGGAAGTGGTCCTCCAAGGGTTTCAATTACATCTACTTGAAATTGTTTTTCTTACTGGAAATAAAGTCTAAAAGATATACTATAAAATGTTAAAATCTAATAAATTTAGGTGATAGCTAAAGGGTACTGTTTATAGTATTCTGTTTATCCTTTTTGAGTGTCTTAAATTAATCCATTTTTTAAAATTCATGATTACAATTCTCTTTCTGAAAGACAACTGTAAGAGAAAACTAGAAAGCTGATAGTAATGGCAGCACAACCACTTGAAAATGGTCAAGATGGTAAATTTTATGTTATGTGTAGTTTAATCATCATTAAGAAACTTTTATTTATTTATTTAAAAGATTTTATTTATTTATTTGACAGAAAGAGATCACAAGTAGGCAGAGAGGCCGATGTGGGACTCGATCCCAGGACCCTGAGATCACGACCTGAGCCAAAGGCAGAGGCCTAACCCACTGGGCCACCCAGGTGCCCCGAAACTTTTTTTTAATTAAAAGAAAAACTAGAAAGGCGCCTGGGTGGCTCAGTCAGTTAAGCGCCTGCCTTAGGCTCCAGGTCATAATCCTGGAGTCCTGAACCAAGCCCTGTGGCCTTCGCCCTCTGCCCCTTCCCTCCACCCGTATTTTCTCTCAAATAAATCAAATAAAATCTTAAAAAAAAAAAAAAAAAAAATCTCAGGGTTGTGAGATTGAGTCCTGTAGTTGGCTCTGTACTAGACATGGAGTCTGCATAAGATTTTCTCTCCCTCTAACCTCTCTTTTTAAAGAAAAAAAAAAAAAAAAAAAAAAGGAAAACTCAGAAGGTTTTCCTAGGAATCACCACACTATTGGATCTGGATCTGAGAAAGATAACCTAAGAGGCAGCCAAAATCCAGAGCCTTGGAAGTAAAGATACGGTAATACAAATACCTCCTTTCTATTCCTTCTAATACTAAAGAACCTAAAATATTTATAGGATACCAAGCTTTTCCTTAAGAAAGGGAACTAGTTAAAAGATGGAACAATCGGGGTGCATATCGAAGATAATCAGAGAATTTAGATAAGCCAGAGCCTTCCAAAAAGGCATTAGAACAGTTGCTGAAAAGTGGCTTTAAATTCCCTAAAACTTGGATCATTACCTGGATCAAAACCTTATAACACTGAATCATTTTACCTCTTTATGATCTTCAACTACACTAAGAAGAGTGTCGATGGTATTCAGAATTCCCATAGCAGTAACTGCTTTGTCATCACTTCCTTCTTCATCTGGCCCAGTCTGGATTACCTGATTAAATGTCATTGCCTAGAGTCAAGAGAATACAATTTAGGTTTGCTGTTATAGCAGTATAAACACATTTTGGTCTAAAACTTAATTTTTAAAATGTTCTCACAGGAACAGCAAAACCAGTCAATGTCACCACTGAATAATAATAAGAAAGAGTCTGGGCTCTACAATCAAATGGTACTACCACTTACTCAGTAACTTTAAGTTACTTGACTTGTTTCCTGACATTTCATTTAAGAACTTTATCATAGAGATACTTTGAAGGTTAAATGAGGCAAGGCATAGAAAGGGCTTAATATTATCAGTATTCTTATTAATATTATTGGCTAACATTTTACAATGCCCAAATACAGGTATATTAATCAAGGTTTTTTTTGTTACAAAATTGTTTTCAAAATTCTGAGGATGGAGACCTAATAACCAGCTTATTGTAAATGCAATATACATATTTAATGAATGCTGCTACAGTTATTCAAATATCCTTCCCCATTTCAAAATCAGTTTTCCCCAAAACTCCTTGCTTTTGCTTAAATCCACAGCAAATACCAAGAGCTAGATTCCTGAAACCTCAATACTCAGCAGAAATATAAACTGCATCAAATAAACCATTGTATAAGGATTATGAATGGTAATTGTTAGGGACAAGTTCATACTTTCTATTACCCTTAAATAATTTACACTGTTAATTCTCAGAAGTCTGGGGCTATGTATAGTAAACAAAGGCAAACTATTGAATAACTACTGTTTATAAATATCATTAAAAACAAAACAAAACAAAAAAAACAACTATCTGGAGTACCTGAATGGCTCTTTTAATAGCTCACATTTTCTCTCAGTATTTGAATATATATAAAAATATAAAATTTATTTATTTTATCTATAAATATATAAAATACACAATATGAAATACCTATTCATTATACAGAATTAAATGAGCTAAATATATGAACTAAATACATATATAAGGCTTAGAACAGTACCTGATATATAATAAGCTCTATGAAAATACTTGTTAAAAGGTTAAGTAATGAATAAATGATTGGTTCAAATAACATACCAAATGCTGGGTCATTTCTACTGCAATAGGAGTAACTTCTTCACTATACTCGCAGATCATTTTCTGAATTACATTGGTAAGATCATCATTTTCTGTTTCTCTTATTATATGAAGAAGAGCCTGCATTACAGGTCTGATGAATGGTGTAATATATTCTTTAGCTGTAAGAGAAAAAAAATTTGGCCAAAACCTCCTAAAACCTGACATAATATACATCAAACAATAAAAAATAGATACTCTCAAAAAAAAAAAAAAAAGAAAAGAAAAGAAAAGATACTCTCCCATAAAGGGGAAGAAAATGTGTCAAGTTTCTAAGATTATGCCTTGTACAATTATTTATAAAAACACTGCACTATTTTGGGGATGATTTACCTTTTTCTTGATTGCTGATCAACACCTGAAGTGCAATGGCAGCTTCCACTTTCACAGGCATTTCCCTATCATCAATCAGACATCTTCTTGTCAGTTCTAAGGCCGTTTGCAGGTTCTGGTCACTTTTGAACTTTACTTCACAAAAATAGTGAAGGACCCAGCAAGCCTTTTATTAAAAAATGCAGTGAGTTACTATAGATAGCTTATCCTTAAATTACCCCAAGCTACAGTGTCTATTCCAAAAGTTCTGTGTGTGGGAATTTGGAGGCTGGCCAGCGGTAGATATGTCCAGAGACACAACACTAGACCAGTACTATGATCCCAACTTATTCTTTGGCTGCATAACGTTTGTGTGGATAGCAAGGTCTGAATGCAAAACACAGACAGACACTGCTATCAGACACAGATGAAAACTATGCACACATTACAGCAGCCACTTAATATTTACATGAAACAGAAGTCTAAAATGAAATAAGGCTTTTATTAAGGTGAGCATTAAAAAGGGTCCACATAAGCAGTCATTCATTATAAAAGATAAATGAATAAAGTGAAGAAGGTTTAAAACATACCCTTGCTCTCATATAGCCTAGTTCACTGCTGAAGAGAGGGAATACATGATTCTGCAACATGTATTCCATCTGATCTTTGTAGATCTTTTTCTGTAAATATAAACAACAATTATTTTTCAAAGAATTCCAAATATAATCAACTCAAATGCCAAATAAATACACAAATGTTAAAAATGACTATGTCAAGGGTGCCTGGGTGGTTCGGTGGGTTAAAGCCTCTGCCTCCCGCTCCGGTCATGATCTCAGGGTCCTGGGATCAAGGCCCGCATCGGGTTCTGTGCTCAGGCAGAGAGCCTGCTTCCCTCCCTCTCTCTCTGCCTGCCTCTCTGCCTGCTTGTGATCTCTCTCTCTCTGTCAAATAAATAAATAAAATCTTTTAAAAATGACTATGTCAAAACATACATTTATTCTGATTCTTTGTACCTCAGGATCCATATCTAATTTTCTCATTCTCAAACCTCACCATCAGAAAACACTGAATACCTTTTCTTTAATCTTTTTACCTCATTTGCTTAAGAAAGTACTTACACTAAATCTTAACAGCAATCATGTTTGAGTAATGGGAATGTGGTTAATCTTATTCTTTACCTTATAAAATTATTATAATGAAAAAAGCCTCACTGGAAAGGTTCTAAACAAATACAACACAGTTTGAGAAAAGACTCTGCTTAAAAGGTAACAATGTGGTTATCTAAAAAGATAGTCTCAGGGTACCTTGGTGGCTCAGTTGGTTAAGCATCTGCCTTCAGCTCAGGTCATGATCTCAGGGTCTGGGGATCATGCCCTGTGTTGGGCATCCTGCTGGGGTGGGGGTGGGGGTGTGAGTTTGCTTCTCCCTCTCCCCTCACAACCTATGCTTATGCACTCTTGCTCTCTCTCAAATAAATAAAATCTTTAAAAATATAAAAGAATTCTAATTTTTAAAAATGCAGTTTAAGGGAAAAAAAGATATTCTCATGAATCTTTTTTTTTTTTTTTTTAAAGATTTTATTTACTTGAAGGAGAGAAAGACAGAGAACATGAGAGGGGAGAAGGTTGGAGGGAGAAGCAGAATCCCCATGGAGCTGGGAGCCTGATGCGGTACTTAATCCAGGGACTCTGGGATCTGAGTCGAAGGCAGTCGCCCAACCAATTGAGCCACCCAGGTGCCCTATTCTCATGAATCTTAAAGTAGTCTTTTCTAAGTGGTAACAAGCTTTTAAGAAGAAATCCTGGAATTGCGTATTACATCAACATTAAAAATATATGCTTGAAAAACTGAAGACTGAGACATGGGAACTAAATGCAATGTGGGATCCTGGACTGGATCATGGATCAGAAAGAAGGACATTAGTGGGAAATCTTGCACAGTGTGAAAAGATTAGTGAATAGTATGCTATTAATATTAATTTCCTGGTTTTGAGAATTGCAGTATGGCTAGGTAAGATGCTTACATTAGGGGAAGGTGGATGAAGAGTAATGGAAACTATTTTTGCTATTTTTCTGTCAGTCTAAAATTACTTAAAAATCAAAAGTTAAAAGTTGAGCTTCCATTTATGTGATTTATACCAAAAGAAAAATCTGAACTTGCCAGGAGAACTCACTAAAGATTCCCAGCCTGCCATATAACAAATAAACACTGTCCTTAATTTATAAACTAACAGAATGATGGGTGAATAGGTATAAAAATAACTAAAATATAAACAAAATATACCTACAAAATAATGGTGATATGGAACAAGGTTCCTGGGAGTTAGATGATTCTGTTACTAAATATTCACTTACACTTTGGTTACTGTTTACTAACTTTTAAGCAAAATAAATTTCAGATCACATTTATGAAGTCAGATATAATGTGTACAATTAAGTTGAGGTTCCTAAAAATAAACCTAATACAGGGTCATTCTTTATAGAAATTTATGTCACAAAGCATGACGTTCCTAGGTTATGAATGGATTCATTCATGTTTATAAATTTCTTTAAACATAAATTTTTTTTAAAGATTTTTATTTATCTGAGAGAGATCACAAGTAGGCAGAGAGGGAGGCAGAGGGAGAGGAGGAAGCAGGCCCCCTGCCAAGCAGAGAGCCCGACACAGGGCTCAATCCCAGGACTCTGAGAAAATGACCTGAGCCGAAGAAAGAGGCTTTAACCCACTGAGTCACCCAGGCGCCCCTAAATTTTTTGAAAGAAAAAACACTATTTTATAATTATCTTGCAACATAAAAATAACTCATGCAGAAGAAGTATCTTAAGCAAAAGCAGCGAAAAAACACATAAACTGGACATAATTTCAGAATCTTATCAAAACTTGTACTTCAAAGGACATCAAGAAAGTGAAACAATAAACCACAAAATACCTGCAAATCATATATATGAAAAAGGCCTAGTATTTAGAAGATACAAAGAACTCTTAACAATTCCACAATGAAAGGACAAATAGATAAAAGGATTTGAATATACATTTCTCCAAAGAAGATATAAAATAGCCAATATGCACATAAAAAGATTCTCTGTATCATTAGTCATCAGAGAAATGTAAATCAAAACCACAATGAGATATTGTTTGACACCAACTGAGATGACTACCTGTTGGTGAGGATATAGATACTGGAACCTTTACCCTTATACATTGCTGGTAAAAATATAAAATGATACAGTCACTTTGGAAAACAGTCTGGCAGTTTCTCAAAAGATGACCATAATTTGACTCCTAGGTATGTGACCCAAGAGAAGTGAAAATATTATGTCTACAGAAAGATTTCTACACAAATGATCATCGCTTCAGTATTCATAACAGCCAAAAAATGGAAACAATGCAAGTATACACAAACATAAATAAAATGTGGTGTATCAATACAATGGAACATTATTTGGCAACAAAAAGGAATGAAGTACTGATACGTGCCACAACACGAATTAACTTTGGAAATATTGCACTAAGTGAAAAAAGCCACTCCTCAAGGAGTACATGTTATATAGCATTCCCTTTATATGCAATGTCCAAAATCGACAAATCGATAAAGACAAAAAGTAGATTGGGGTAGCCTAGGGCTGAGAAGTTAGGAAGAAAATGGAAAGTAACTGCTAATAATAGTTTCTTTTGGGGTTGATGGTTGTACATCTGACTATAATAAAAACCACTCAATTACTCACTTTAATGGGCAAACAGTATGGTATGTGAACTGTATCTCAATAAAACTGTTATTAAACTACCTGCACACAAAAGAAGAAATACCTTCAGAAGTATTTCAGCTAAAGAACCAATCATATGCAGGGCTCCATCTTTTTTTCGAGGATCAGCATTTGGTTCTGTAAGAATCTGGTAGCAAAATCCCATTGTCTTTTGCAGTACCTAGATTAAAAAAGAAAAGTTAACACTTTATTCGATTTCCGAACAATTCTTAATAATAAAAAGAAAAAATGATTTACATGGCAAACATTAAAAGCTGAGTGTATATCCGAACAGATTTTAAATATTAAAGTGAAAGTTCTCTACGTTAAATACCTACCTCTTTCCTCTTGCTACAAGCTGTAAACAAGAGTGTCTGGGCAGCAGTGGTAGGAGAAATGAAATCTTCAAACACATCTGGAGAATAAATTTAAAATTAATATGAAAACCAGTAATTTCAATTTCTTCAACGAACATTTTCACGTGATTTACAAATGATGCTCAGTAAAAGACAGACCTTAAAATTTTGCTAAATGTTCACGCAAGGTATAAAAAGGAAACCAGATTACTATATAATTTTGCAGTAGCCTAATTTCATGTCTTTTCAGTACATATTAAATTTTATTTATTTTATTTTTAAAGATTTTATTTATTTCACGAGAGAGAGATCACAAGTAGGCAGATAGACAGGCGGGCGTTAGGGGATGGGGAAACAGGCTTGCTGCAGAGCAGAGAGCCCGATGTGGGGCTCAATCCCAGGACCCTGAGATCATGACCTGGGCCAAAGGCAGAGGCTTTAACCTACTGAGCCACCCAGGCGCCCCACAAATTAAATTTTAATCCATTAATTTCTCTTAATGATCATTTTCTTTCATACAAAAAGCAACTACTGTGAGAATTTTCACAATATGGTCACAAAAGTACAGTTTACTACAAATACAAAAGACTTTGGTAGGAAGAAGGACTAATACTCAACATTAGTCAAATTACAATCCTTTAGTTCCATGCAGAAACTCCATATGATATCGGCTTCCAATATGTCTTCTCAATTCCCACACACATGGTGACTGACATGGGATCCAAAAGTATAGTTTTGACACTTAGTGTTAAGGTGTAATCTTGAATTTCTAAGTTTTAGCATGTGTCAAAAGCACATCTAATAATTGTAACTTAATAACACTACTATCTATCTGCTAAAAATAAAGATTATCATTATTAAATGCCATAACTAGTGAACAGACCCCAAGAGTCTAAAAAAGGGATAAATTATATTACAACAACAAAGATTTTTTAGTACTAAAGGTAAATCCTTAAGATAGCCCTATGTATACTATACACAAACTTAACTACTGACATACTGTTTCTAAGGAAGTGAAAATTTACCAAACTTCATGCGTATATATTCATAAGGATCTTCTTGCCAAAGTTCTTCATCAGCATCTGTATAGCACATCAATGGAAAAATAACATCTTGGATAATGCCCTGAAATTTAAGTTAAGAAAAATAACCTTAGGTCAGTCTTCAAATTTAAACTTTCAATTTTAGTTAAGTGCTAAAACAAAAGCAACCCAATGCTATGTATTTTAAAACTTAATACCAAACTTTAGTAATGATTCTCAGATCAACTATTAAGGTACATACTATTTTGTGCAACTAAAATAATTATAAAATAAGACGTGTATATAATGTGTATATAATTAAGTATCTGAGAAAATACATTATGAAATTTTAGTCCATCAAATCCTATAGTTTTAAATAAAGCAAATAAATTACTCATGGAAATGGTACAGAAGCTAATTACCCTCAAAACTAATCTTGTGAAACAGTCCTTGGTTTATTCCAAATTACATTGACTAAAATGTTACAATCATAAGCCAGCACTAAGAATTTAAAAGCAATTTTTAAGGTAATAGTTTTAGAATAAAAGGAGTCTGAATATTCACAAATACCTATAATAAATTTATGTCAAGGTATTTTCTCATATTCCTACTATACCATCAAAATAACAACTAGACTAATACAAGTCAAAAATATGCATTTTTCAACCTTTATGATAATTAGTTATTTCCACTATATTTTCCAGAAAAACATCTCAGATAGAAAATTATTACCTGTATATGAGGCTTCAGATTCTTCCAGGTGAGGGCATGAGAAACTCCTTGATTAATATAATTTAATGTCTGTTGTAAAACTCGAGGAGCCATATATTGTTTCTCCTTGTACTGATATAATACCTTCAATAAAACCTTTGAAAAAAATATTTGATGAGAAACCAAAAATTAAATAGAAATTTTAACCTCTTTAAGTCAGCAAAAATATCTGACCCGTTATCTTAATACCCAGATCATCAACCTAAAATAACAACCATATTCTCTTAAAAAGAAAGTAATGTTGAAAATTTTGTGTTAAAGAAGCATATTTATTCCCAAGGTATTCAAATAAACAAACTGAATTAATACCATGTCAAAGGACTAGTTTCTAGTTAAAGTATAAAAAGAAAACCACAGGTTACTTACTGAACATGCCACAATCTTCTGAGATAGCCCTGCATTGTTATTTACCTCCCAAAAAAACCTTACACAAACCACTTACCAATTTAATGTCTGCCAGAGTTCTAATTCTACATATTTCAAAACAGTAATTGTCCAGATTTGGCCCACAGACCACCTGAAGGATCTGTGAGGTCAAAACTATTTCCATAATGAGGCCAAGACATCATTTGCCCTTTTCACTGTGTTAACATCTGCATTGATGGTACAAAACCAATGGTGGCAAAACTTCTAGTGCCTGACATGAATCAAGGAGTGGCACCCAAGTGTACTAGCAGTCATCATATTCTTTACAGTCCCATTAAATTCAAAACCACCTTTCCTTAAGAACACTTTTAATGAATCAGAAATATAAGTATTATTAAATGGGGAATATATAACATGTAGCACTTCTTTTACATACCAAAGTACAATGTTTGGAAGAAAAGCTGAAATAGTGGCTTTTCCTATCAAATGCTATCACAGGCTTAAAAAGAAAAATTGACACACAAATTATGGTTATTTAGACTTGTGTGTACGGCATATTTTTCCTCAAAAATGAATAAAATGAGCCTGTCACTTCAAGGAAAATAACTGACAGTATGTTACTAGTGTTAAAATCTGAGATTTCAGGGCCTCCTGGGTGGCTCAGTGGGTTAAAGCCTCTGCCTTCGGCTCAGGTCATGATCTCAGGGTCCTGGAATTGAGCCGGGATCTCTGCTCAGCAGGGAGCCTGCTTCCCCCCCCCCCCTGCCTACTTGTGATCTCTGTCAAATAAATAAATAAAATCCTTAAAAAAAAAAAAAATAAACCTGAGCTTTCAAACAAAATTAGAATTCTCAAAATCTTATATGCAAAGACTTAGATCCGCTTCATTAGCTTTCTAATATTTAATGATATTTCTGATGACATCAGTGGTAATATTAGTAAATATGATTTCTTTTTTAAAATTGCATAAAGAACGTGCCTAGGTGGCCCAGTCAGTTAAATCTCCCATCTTGATTTCCATTCAGGACATGATCTCAGGGTCATGAGATGGAGCCCCATGGTAAACTAAGTGCCCAGTGAGTAATCTGCTTTTCCTTCCTCTCCCTCTGCTCCTCTCCTTGCTCATGCATGCTCTATCTTGCTCTAATAAACCTTTTAAAAAATAAAATTGCATAATGAAATATATTAACATCTGGAAAATGTTCATTAACTCAATTAACTCAACAACAAATGACCAGCTGTTACAAAATCATGTATGAATAAATTATCCGTTCAAAGTGCAATATAGATGTAAAAGAATATAAAATGATTGTTGTTAACAAACTTTACACAGCAATTAACCTTTAAAAAACTACCACTACTGGGGTGCCTGGGTGGCTCAGTGGGTTAAAAGCCTCAGCCTTCGGCTCAGGTCACGATCTCAGGGTCCTGGGATCAAGCTCCGCATCGGGTCTCTGCTCAGCAGGGAGCCTACTTCTCCCTCTGCTCCTCCCCCTGCTTGTGCTTACTTGCTCGCTCTCTCTCTCTAATAAATAAATGTCTTTAAAAAACTCAAAAAACAAAGGGGTGCATATATCTTTTAAAATTAGAGTTCTTGATGGGGCACCTGGGTGGCTCAGTGGGTTAAGCCTCTACCTTCGGCTCAGGTCATGATCTCAGGGTCCTGGGATCGAGCCCCACATCGGGCTCTCTGCTCAGCAGGGAGCCTGCTTCCCCCTCTCTCTGCCTGCCTCTCTGCCTACTTGTGATCTCTCTCTCTCTCTCTGTCAAATAAATAAAATCTTAAAAAAAAAAAAGAGAGAAAAGAAAAATTCTTAGACTTACTTGCTGGACACCAACAGCAAACGCCTTCAGAAATACTTCAGCAAACTCATTATACTCCTTGGAAACATTGCCAGGGCTTCCATATCTAAAAGAACATTAAAATGCCCACTGTTTCTTTATAATGCTTTATATATTGACACTTGTAAAACTAAGCACTTGAAAAAAATAAACTTAAATCATCATATACTGAGAGAAGCTTACCTTTCAAAAAGCCTTGCTAAGATATGTAAAGCCCACTTCTTACATTTCCACCATGGTAACTCTGGTCTGTCATCTTCTTCAACCTGAAGTGTTTCCTTTAAAGAGAGATTTATTTAATGATAAGAGATGATACAATCTAAGAAGAACAGCATGATGGGAGAAGAGACTCACAAAAAACATGAATGTTGGCCTTTTGAAATAAAAAGCTAGATTTGGAAAAGTACTAAATCTTATTTAAATATAAGAGGCATTTTCACCTGCTTCACTACTTGGCTACGAAGGCTATGCTTTTTAAAATTCTTATAGAGCAAGTTCAAACACAAACATTTTAGTCAAAATCCAATTAATATAAAGTCAAGGCCATGGAAAGTAGTTTAATCAAAACCAGTATAGTTCAAATCAAAAGGGCACGAGAAACACCACTTCAGAAATCTAGTTTCAGAAATTAGTATAAACACATGAAGACATTCATTTAAAAACAATAGTGATAAAAAAACAAAACAACAACAACAAAAACACAATAGTGATAAACTACCACAAACCTAAACATTCACAAATAAGGGGATGCTTATAGAACACCTATATAAGATTACTGTACAACCACTAAAAGAATGGAATGGATCCTGGGGTGCCTGGGTGGCTCAGTTATTAAACGTCTGCCTTTGGCTGAGGTCATGATCCCAGGGTCCTTCCTGGGATCAAGCCCTCCATCAGGCTCCCTGCTTGCCGGGAAGCCTGCTTCTCCCGCTACCACTCCCCTTGCCTATGTTCCCTCTCTTGCTGTGTCTCTGTCAAATAAATATATAAAATCTTTTTTTTTTTTTTTTTAAGATTTTATTTATTTCTTTGACAGAGAGAGAGGGGGAAGCAGGCTCCCTGCGGAGCAGAGAGCCTGATGCGGGGCTTGATCCCAGGACCCTGAGATCATGACATGAGCAGAAGGCAGAGGCTTTAACCCACTGAGCCACCCAGGTGCCCCAAATATATAAAATCTTAAAAAAAAAAAAAAAAAAGAATGGATTGATTCTTACATACTGACCTGCAACATCCCAACATATTTTTCAATTAAAATGGGAAAATGAGACCTTGGAGCAACCCAAAACTAAAACTAAAGTGAGAGCAAAGATACAGCCACTTTGAAAATCACTTTAGAAGTCACTGATAAAGATATACCTACCCCGTGACCCGATTCTACTCTTTGATGATTTACTCAAGAGAAATGAAAACATGATCACAAAAAGATTTGTGTAAGAACATCCATAGCAGCTCTATTAGTACTACTAAAATCCTGAAACCACTTAGTTGTCCATGAACTTGTGAATGGATAAATTATAGTATATCCACACAATAAAATACTATTTGGTAATAAAAAGGAACAAACTACTATAACACAACATAAATATATAAGGAACAGACTATTTAACACAACATGATCTATCTCATAAATATATCATGCAAAAGAGGGTAAATACATAAAAATTAGTTTTATATTAACTTCTAAAACAGGCAAAATTAAAATTAATTAAAACAGGCAAAATTAATCCATGGTGCTAGAAATGAGAACGGCGAAGATAGGAATGACTAAAACTAGCCACCAGCAAATAGTCTAGGTGATGATTACATGGATACATTTAACTGATAACTCACTGGACTATTTATAATATATATATGTGTGTCTATAAATTATACCCAAAAAATAGAGTGTATAAATGAAAAATTAAAATTTTATTTTGTACCTATTAAATGTGTCCAGAAAAGCAGATAACAAACTAGTTTCCTACATAGTGGAAGAAATGTTCTATTCATTTCTTCTACACTGTTTTTGTTTTGTTTTTTTAAAGTAGGCTTCACACCCAGTGCAAAGCCAAACACACTGGGCTCGAATTCACAACCCCATGAGATCAAGAACTGGGCCAACTGAGATCAGGAGTCAGACACTCAACCAACTGAGACACCCAGGTGCCCCTACACTGTTTCTCATTTTAAATAGAAATTTAAGCAATAAACCACAAAATAGGAGGGTCTCACTAATGCCACTAATAAAATTGTTTTGGATAAATTATATAACCCTTCTATGTCTCCATTTAAAATAAATTCAGAGGGGATGGGGGGAAAAATTATTTCAGAGGGATGTTTTTGAGGATTAAATAAGTAAGGAATATTAAAGCACTTAAAACACGTTATGTATTCAGGACTTATAGATTCTCCTACCTCTCTAGAAAACTAGATTATAAAGAAAAATTGCAGTTACTTTAAAAATTGTGACAAAATTGGGCGCCTGGGTGGCTCAGGTAGTTGGGTGTCTTCCTTGGTCCTGATCCCAGGGTCCTGTGACTGAGTCCCACATCAGGGTCCCTGCTCAGATAGGGGTCTGCCTCTCCCTCTGCCTCTTGCCCCACTTGTGCTCTCTCTCTCTCTCTCACAAAAATAAATAAAATCTTTTTTTTTAAATGACTAAATAAAACAAATCTGTATGTACTAAATCCTGTATGTACTAAAACCCACTTAATTATACACTTTGAAAAGGTAAATTTTATGGCATATGCATTTTCTCTATAAAACATTTAAAAAAACAAGTAATGTAACTAACTACAAAGCCTTCCGGTTCATGAGTATCTGACAAATTGTTAAATTTGTCTAAACTCTAGATGCAAGCACTTTAAAAATATATATATATATAAAAAATACATAAAATTGTATCTGTTTAAGATGTATAACACAATGACGTGATATATGTATACACTGTGAAATGATTACCACAGTAAATTTAAGAAGGTGGTCAAAACTTTTAGTTGTATGATAAATAAGTTCTGGAGATGTAAAGTTTAGCATAGTGACTATAGTTAATAGTACTGTACTACATACTTGGAGGGCACTAAGAGAGTGGATCTTAAAAATTCTCATCATGGGGCATCTGGGTGGCTCAGTTGGTTAAGTGTTTGCCTTCGGCTCAGGTCAGGACTCCAGGGTCCTGGGACTGAGCCCCACGTCGGGCTCTCTGCTCAGCGGGGAACCCTCACCCTGCAATTCCCCTGCTTGTGCACCCTCTCAATTAAATAAATTCTTTTTTTTTTTTAAAGATTTTATTTATTTGACAGAGAGAAACACAGCGAGAGAGGGAACACAAGCAGAGGGAATGGTAGCAGGAGAAGCAGGCTTCCCGCAGAGCAGGGAGCCCGATGCGGGGCTCGATCCCAGGACCCTGGGATCTGACCTGGGCCGAAGGCAGACGCTTAACGACTGAGCCACCCAGGCGCCCCTAAATAAATTCTTAAAAAGAAAATTCTCATCATGGGGCACCTAGCTGACTCAGTCGATTAAGCTTCTGACTCTTGGTTTCAGCTCAAGTCATTATCTCAGGGTCCTGGGACTGAGCACTGCACGAGCCTCCACACTCATGGGGCAGTCTGAGGATTCTCTCTCTCTTCCTCTCCCTCCGCCCCTCTCCCTGCTCCCTCATGCACACTTTCTCTTTCACTAAAATAAATCTTTAAAAACATTTCTCATTTTAAGAAAAGAATTTTGTAACTATGTGAGGTGATATATGTAACGAACTCTTAATTAAAAACTGAGGAAGATAAGATGGGGTGGCTTAAGAACTGGCTGGCTCAGTTGCATGTGACTCTTGATCTCGGGGTCATGAGTTTGAGCCCTATGTTAGGTGTAGAGACTACTTAAATAAAATCTTAAAAAATTTTTTTTTAAATAAAGGGACTCCTGGGTGGCTTAGTCGGTTGAGTGTCTGCCTTTCGCTCAGGTCATGATCTCAGGCCCTGTGTTGGGCTCCTGGCTCACTGGCAAATCTGCTTCTCCGCAACCCTGCACCCCCTCCCTCCGTTCATGTGCTCACTCTTTCTCTCTTAAATTAAAAAAAAAAAATCTTTATACATATAAATAAAATAAAAAACTAAGAAGGAACAGAAGCATTAGGATAAAGAGATAGATATAACTAAACAACAGTATATGAAATAATACTGCACAATTTTTTATTAGTATTGCACATATGTAAACAAACAAAATGGTCTCTTTATCTAGAATAATTTGCATCATGAATTATATAAACCCATTAAAAATGCTACAGAAAGTATCAGTTAAAATTCCCAAAAAATATTTAGGTATTTTAGTAATACAAGAACACACAGAGACTTACATTAGGTACATCTCTGTTCACAACAGTCTTTAAAATTTCTATCCATTCTGTCAGGTTCTGTTGGTTTATCAGCTCCAGTGGTAGTGTATACTAAATGAAAATCAAGAATCAATACTTTAAAATCCTTACAAAAGAAAATCCCACTTCCTTTAACTCTTCACAAAACCTACAAAAAGTATTTTATGCAACCCAACATTTCCTGTTTTTAGTACACAAGCAAATTTCTTATCTGGCTGATTTGGTCAGTTATCTACAATGGAGAATTGTGGCACTGACAGTGAACATGCTTGTCTTAGTCCCAAATTACTGGGATTATATCTTATTTTTACCTGAAGAGTGTTATTGTGGATTTCTAGTGAACGTCTTTATCAAGTGAAAAAAATTTCTATTCCAGGACTGTTTTTTGTTTCTTTAAAGTAGAAATGGTTATTAAATTTTATCAAATAAATGCTTTATCTGGCAACCTCAGGGATGGTTACAGATTTTTTTTTTCTTATAAGAGTTAATTACAGAAACTGATCTCTTACCACTGATTCACTCTTGCACTGCCTGGATAAATCCTCTCAATAGGCTCAAAAAAATCAATATCCTATTTGGATTTTAGGATATCTATTTTCACAAGTGAGAAGGGGCTATATTGAATATCAGAGTATGCTAGCATCAAAAAATTAGTTGGGAAGATAAATATTTTGCCCTATGCCCTAGAACAATTTACAAAAACAACTTATCTAAAAGTTTAAATCTTACCAACTAGAAAACAAACAAAAACAGTATAGATATTGTATACCCAAATTACTTTAAAAAAATTCTATAAGCAGCAGCCAATGAATGGCATTAAAGTGCCCTTTTTAAGATTGGGAAGTAATTGACTGTCTACTGATCCAGCAAAAACATGCAAAATCCAACCAAACAATATGGTGAGTTAGTTACAATCTTAGTGGAAGTCACAAGTCTAATTAATGAGATTTTAAAGTTAAGTAAGGGTATAAATTGAACCAAAAGTTCTAGAAGATGAGATGAATCCTTCTACGGCTATATGGCACAAAAAGAACTAAAATTTTAATCCTGCTCAAAAACTGTTTCGTATAAGTAATTACATCCCACTGAGAAAATACACACGATCATTTCCTTAGTGGATATCTTTTAACCCAGGAAGATTTAGAATATGTAAAAATAATGAAGCTCGTTATTGTGTGTCAGTTAAGCCACCGTATTAGTGTTTTTGTGTTAAACTTAGGAAAAGGGGCGCCTGGGTGGCTCAGTTGTTTAGTGTCTGCCTTCAGCTCAGGTCATGATCCCAAGGTCCTGGGACTGAGCCCTGCTTTGGGCTCCCTGCTCAGTGGGTAGTCTGCTTCTCCCTCTCCCACTCCCCCTGCTTGTGTTCCCTCTCTCACTGTATCTCTCTCTGTCAAATAAATAAATAAAATCTTTTTTAAAAATTAAAAAATAAACTTAGGACTAGGTTTTGTAATTACTGGGACAATCTATGTATATTTGGCACATCAGGTTCATGCTAGATATAAACTAAAATTTCAGTAACTGATTTTCAGACTTCTGAATTCTTAAGGTGAAAGGCATAAAAATGTTTTACTAATTTTGTAAATAGTGTCAGATGGTTTAAGGGAACTTAAGACTGACTAGTTATAATTTAAGATTTATTGGAATTGTTTGTGTATTTAGGGAAGTATGCTTGGTTAGACTTTTAATGCACATATAATTTTGGCAATTTATATATGACTAGCAAATCATCCATTTAATCTAGATTTTCAAATGAAATTATTATTAAGACACGGAAATTCTTTACCTTTTAATGTACCAAATGATAAGACTTTTATATATAAAAATTACCTGAACAAGAGCATAGAAGATCTTGAAAATCTGTTTCTGGATGAGGACAGACTGATCAGACTGATCAGAAAGAAGCTGGATAAAACGGTCCTTTAGAACTGGCAGGAAATGCTGCATTGCTGCTACCAGTGGACTCCGTTCCTCTGGTTTCTTGTACCTTTGGGTAGGAATACAAACTAATTCTGTAAGAATTTACTTCACAATTTTATTTATTTATATGAATGAGATACAAAATTAAACTGCTTGTTTGTCCACACAAATATAAGCAAATACTTCCTAAGCAACTTTAGATTCCTAGGAAGAAAAGGAAAAACCAACAATGGAACCAAATCACAAGCAAAAGCAACCTAAGAAAAACCTCAAGTAATAATAAAGTATCTAAAATTTTCTGAGCATTCATTATGAAGTCAATAATCCTCAAGGCTCCATTAGTATCCTCACTTCAATAGTCTGAGGAAACTGAGGCACAGAACAGTATCTTTCTCAGCATACTCATCTATGTATGAACTTCAGCAGTCAAAAATCCAAGGTCTGCCCTCTTAACTACTTCACTATAGTCTCTAATTGTGAATATTTATACAGCTGAGAAGCTACAATGACTCGGCTTTTAAATAGTAGCAGCTGACTGATATAAAACTGATTATATATTACCATCCTTAAGTTATTTACATACCAAAAGCATTAAGGCAGAACTGGAATCTAGAAAGCAGAAAATAAGCACTTTATAAATAGGAAGTTCTTTTGTAACCTATTTGGCAACAAAACCTGACTTCAACAGGCTATTTATTGTCTTCACTTATCCCATCTGGAGTGGAAATTCATGTATTTTATAGCCAATATAATATGTGTCTGACTACCGGGTGCTAGTTCAATTTCACCAAGAGGGTTTAATATGTATTATGTGAACCTTATCTTTCTAAAATCCAAAAAATTCTGAATTCTGAATCATATCTGCTCCAAGGATGTGGGTAAAGAACTGCTGACCTAAGTGAGAAATTTCCGAATATAGATTTCTTAGCCATTTAACAGTATTATTTAAAGAGTTCTGGGGCGCCTGGGTGGCTCAGTCGTTAAGCGTCTGCCTTCAGCTCAGGTCATGATCCCGGGGTCCTGGGATCGAGCCCCGCATCGGGCTCCCTGCTCGGCGGGAAGCCTGCTTCTCCTGCTACCATTCCCTCTGCTTGTGTTCCCTCTCTCGCTGTGTTTCTCTCTGTCAAATAAATAAAATCTTTAAAAAAAAAAAAAAGAGTTCTGTTGATTTATTTTTTTAATTAAACTGTACTTCAATTTAAAAAAGGGTCAACTATGCTTCAATGAAAAAAAAAAAACCTTAAACAACTGAATTAACAGATTAGAACTATAGGGGGACACCTGGGTGGCTCAGCTGGTTAAGCATCTGCCTTTGGCTCAGGTCATGATCTCCAGGTCCGGTGAGAGCCCAGGGCCCAGCTTCCTACTCAGTAGGGAATCTGCTTCTCACTCTCCCTCCCCATCTGCAATTACTCATTCTCTCTTTCTCTCTCTCTCTCAAATAAATAAACAAAATCTTTAAAAAAAGAAAAAGAACTATAGGAACGACACCCCACGTTCCATTAACGAGTTGATAGGCAGAAGAGCTTTACAAAATACAGACTAGTGGTTAAGTCATTATTCTAAAAAGATGTAATTTATCTTTTTAGATTAAACTGCTTTTTAACTGGTCTTTTACTACTACATTCCAGTTTTACCACTGGCAGCCTCCTTGAAGGAAGAAAATATTTTTAAGAATTGAGTATCTCAGCACATTTTTAAAATGTAAAGGTAAGGGGTGCCTGGATGGCTCAGCTGGTTAAGAGCCTGACTCTTAATTTCAGCTTGGGTCATGATCTCAGAGTCCTAAGATCAAGCCCCAGGACAGGCTCTGCACTCAGCAGGAGTCCACCCGAGATTCTCTCCTTCTCCCTCTGCCCCTCCCCCACTCACACATATACACACACACACACACACACTCTCTCTCCAAAATAAAAAAAATAAAATCTTAAAAAAAAAAAAAGGTAAAGATAAAAAGGCTAGATTCTTTTCCCCTACTACATGGAATTAGAACTGAAATAAATTGCCAAGAATACAAAACACCAAGACAAATGTTCTAATAATGACTGAGACTATTAAAACAATCAACTGACAGATTATTTTAAACTGTTTTAATGTGCTGAGAAATTACACCTAGCATATATTTTAAAACATCCGTACAGTTCTTTCAGTCAGTAAAAACAATTACCAATTTATGAAAGGAAGCCATTTGCAGTCTCCAATCTGATTATACAAACTACAGTGATTATAGACAGTATTTCCTTTTAACAAAAAAGGTAGAACTGTATTATGCGCTTCTCTCCATTTACCCAACCCAGATGATCACCCACATTAAGAGGGTTTGAGTACTCAGTCCATATTACACATTCTTCTTTCCTACCTCCCTCTCTGCATTCAGGAGAGGACTAGAAATTAGGTGGTAATTTCTAGCTGCTAATCTACGCTAATTGATACATTAAAGTAATTATGGTAGGGAACAAATTACTAACCCCTAAGACCTGAAAGTTCCTGAAAGCATGAAAATGTGACACTAATAAAAAGCGGACTACCACAAGGCTACAATGTGCCAATCTGGTGAGCCATGCTCATAGGAAATCCTAAGTACTAGCCCATCACTTTACTGTTAAAAAAAAACAAAACAAAACAAAAAAATCTTCAATGGTATATTAGCATCTACAAGGTTACATCCAAATTCTCCATCATGGCATTCAAAACCCTCTTTAACGTGGTCCCAATTTACCAGTCCAAATTTATCCCCCACCTCTAAACAGAAATTATACATAGTGGTCTCCTCACTACCCACTAAAGACAGTATCTCATTTCCACCTCTGTACCTTTCTTTCTTTGTTCATACTACTCCATATGGTGTGACATGCCTTCCTCTTCAAATGCTCCTTCTGTGCTCCTTCAACTGACAAGCATTTCCTGAGGATCTATGCTCCTGAAGACCACCACAACTTCCAATTTCTCCATGAATTTTCTTAGAACTGCTTCAGTCCACACAGATCCCTTGTGAACACCTTGTGCTCCACAATCGAACACTGGCTGAAAATGAACTGGAATTCCAATATTGTAGCAGCCTCCTATGTCTCCCATTAAAAAAAAATCTCTGTCACGCTCTCTCCTGCTAAGATTATAGGACAGGAGAGACTTAACCTCCTCAATGACAATAACAGCTTATTATTGTTATTCTCTCTCATTTTAGTCACTCACTTACCAGAACTACAACAACTGGCACTCTGATAGAAGTTGGAGCAACAGCTGGAACATTCCTTAGCAGGAAGATGGGTAGCTGGTGGGAACACAAGAAAACACCAGTACCAATGCTGTAAATGGTTTATTTCTCTCCTGCTCAGAAGAAAAGCAGCAGTTCATCAGCTACTTTGAGTTGGGACCCAAAAAGGGTATCGGAGGCTAACTACAGACCCCAGAATTAGAGGGCTCACAATGGCATCTGTGCAGCTGTCAGTACTGGAAATAAAGCCACCATCATGGTTTAAGTGTTCCTCATGCCTTCCTCAAAATTTTCTGTTATCAAAACTTTCAAGTGCCTACAAATTTCATTACTTTCACGACACGCTGGAGATAACCCCTTCAATGTATGGCTTACCACTCTTAATGCTATACTTCAACTTCCAAGGTTAGATCTTTTTTCTTATCCCTAAATCCAGATCTAAAAATGATCCCTTGGCCTAAAATCTTTCTTACTGATACTAATTACTTATATGAACTATAATTTGCTCAAATATGCAAACACTGAAACAAGTGACTGAATCCCTCAAAACACAATAATTAAAAATGATCATGTGAAATTCCAACATATCCTTCTTAAAGAATTGCAAGTAGGTTCTTGAAATTTATCAAGACCACAAATTAAGATAAAAAATTCACAGAAAGCCAGAAGTTAAAGAGCTCTAATGCTCAAAGTACTCTGATGCCCTTCATATTTTAAAAAAGCTTATGTTTAGGCCTTTTATCAGCACAAATTGAGGAGCCCATATTGAGGAATTAGAGATAACCTAGTTTTTGAATAGGGAAACAGGTAATATGAAAAAGGGCACAACGAGTTTCTCAGTTGAATCAACCGAAGTGACTGAAGAATTAAAATAAGATTGCCATTTTAAAAAGAAAATACTGTATTAAAATCAACATATAATTTACTAATTTTTATATACCAAACGTAATTTTAGACGTTCAAACAAAATAGCTCAAAATTCCCAAACTTTTCCTACTTCTCAAATCTCTGTAGGAATTGAGAGACACTTACTCATAATTTTTCACAAGCTGGTAAAGGCAAAGAAGAATTCCTAGCCAACAAGCACTGTTATCAGACTGAAGATAAAAGCCAATTTTGTCCACAATGGCAGTCCAGCGGCTTGGATAATCATGTTTGATGATATGGTGAATGCATGTAGTAAGTTGTACCCTGAAAGTCAAAAATAAACAATAAGGAGAAAGAAATGCTACCTAGATAAAATTCTGCTCAAAGAAAATGGCTGCTTAGATAAAAATAAATAATATAAATAAAAATAAATAAGTCATTGAGAAAAAACTACCCGTTCCTACTGATTTAAAAGAAACCCACCAAATGTTACAAATGTAGGTGATTTTATTTTTCCCTATCATCAACTGATAAGTTTCATTTAAAACACAGCTATTTTCATTAAAAATTCTGCAAAATCAGGGGTGCCTAGATGGCTCAGTTGGTTACACATCTGATTTGGTTACACATCTGACTCTTGATTTTGGGTCAGAACCTAATCTCAGGGTTGTGAGATCGAGCTTGCATCAGGCTCGTGTTCAGTGCAGTGTCTGCTTGTCCCTCTCTGCTCTCGATCTAAAATAAATACAATCTTTAAAAAAAATACTCTACAAAATCATACAAAAATAAGAACTTTTAAATATCAAGACCATAAAACAAAGTATATGACACAGCATTATACGGTTTTCTTTACCCCCTCTCACCTGATCACACATAAATTTTACGTAAAGTTTAGAAGTTCTTGGTTTAAAAAGTTGCTCTTGGTTTTTTATAAATATAAAACCTGCCGTTAAGAAAATAAAACAAAAGGAATTTGCCTGTAACAGCATTTATTAAGTTTACTGCTATAAAAATGACAGGTTTCTATGTTCTGAAAAGACCCACTGTGCTGTCCCCTCCCAAACTCCACAAATCATGTACCTGAAATGATGGGTAAGTTTTAAAATAGACATATACCTGATGAGCTCAGGAGAGTGGATAATAGCTTCTACAATATTTTCTCGAATACAATGTCGATCTTCTTCTGGAATAGTATAAGGGGATATATCCCCTGGTGCTGTTTCTCGATCAGGCCAATACTGTGTTATCATATTTTTCAAATAGATAACACCTAAAATGTAGATCAATTTGACAAAAGAGTATTTACTGTGAAAGCACTGTGAATACCCCTTATAAGTGTCCACATCTCCATTTAAAATACTGCACATTTTATTATTTTCAAAGTTGATAATCACAAAACAGTTTAATTCTTAGCTACAGTAATCACCCCTGAAGTTACTATTAAACATACAGCCCAAGAAACTCTACAAATAAACACACTATACAAACAAAACTATTAAAACTTTTTACATTACATTTATACTTTTTATCCTGCTTTCTGTAGGAAAGTTATTTGGATTAATTTTACCATATCAATTTTCCAAATGAAGCCTGTAGATACAAAACCACAAAAATGTACCACACTGCTCCCACAATTAATAACACTACTATAGACTGCATATTTGTGGCCCTCCAAATTCACATTGAAATCCAAACCCCCAGTCTGATGATATTAGGGGTGAGGTCTTTCGTGATTAATGCCTTTATAGGAGAGACCCTGGAGAGGTTCCTCCCCTCCCAACATGTTGGGTTCTAAGAATCAGAAAGTGGGTCCTCATCAGATACCAAATCTGCTTGCTCTTTGATTCTGGACTTCTCAGCCTCCAGAACTGTGAGGAATATATTTCTATCATTCAGTCTATGATATTCTGTTACAGGAGCCCAAACTGAGTAAGACACACAAAGGCGGTAATCTTTATCATAGGAAAATTATAGCATAAAATTTTTTAGTCTATAAATTTAAGCATTTCATTAATATACCACAATCACACAACTTCAAATTCATGTTATTTTATGGGAGAAGATGCTATGTTAAAAAATTACAGATTACTATTTTGTTAGCTATCACACCGCTATCTTGAATACTGCTAGTTAACTCAAGATGAACTAGATTGCTAACAATGCTTTTTATCCAGTCCTTTACCCCCAAATGAGAAAAAGAACCCTCAATCACAAATGTATATATATGATGTATAGGAAATGGAAATTATTCAAAATTAATCAATTACAAAATTCTACAAAACACCAGCCCTTCTCTGATTAGTAATCAACTTTTACCTGGAGTATTACACCTATTTGAATAGCATAAATGGTCCTATGATTTTTATATTCTACTTTGCTCTATCGTGGGAATTAAAACATTACTCCATCTTATAGTATCTCAAAAAAGATTGACTGCACATTAAAATACCCTTTCACAAGTTTTAAGACAAACAACCTCTCAAGTAAAGAACACGGACTCAGTATATATAATATGTTTTAGATTAGTACTATTTCCAGAATTTTGATTCTTTAGCTCCAAAACAGAACGGACTAAAATTAAGACTTGATATAGCCCTATGTCTTCTGCATAGAGCCTCTGAGTCTTTCTATCGTAATGTATAAAAGAATGGGTATATATATATATATATATTCATTTGTGTAATTATGATTCAGTATTTTAAGTTGTTTGGTCTACAAAACACATAGAACAAGTGAGAAGTGCACTGTTAAGAATATCGTGATTCAAAAAAAAAAGAATATTGTGATTCAAAGTCTATTCCATCCAGGATGCTTGAACTCTGCTACAAAGGCCAAATGCATCTCTCAAGTCTAGCAGATGGAATCACCATATGCCCTACACTAAAGAGTATCATTCAATTATTAAAAGAATGTAATTTTTAAAGTAATGATTAGATTTTAAAATTCTTGACTAATTCCAGTTCGGCTGTTTCTGGTTTTGTACAAACTATACAATTTTCTAGTACAATTTGATTTTGATAATGCACATAATCAAGTCTCAAAGTATTAAGGTCCCTCCTAAATGCCACTTTCAATATCTTAGTAAAAATCTGAAATTTAAAGGCAAAGATTATTTTATTAGTTTCAGAGACAGAATTTTAGTGACTTATCAGCTGTATATAGCACCCAGTGCTCAATACATCAAGGGCCCTCCTTAATGCCCATCACCCAATTATCCCTCCTCTCCATGTACCTCCCTCCAGCAACCCTAGTTTGTTCCTACAGTTCAATGTCTCTTATGGTTTGCCTCCCTCTCAATTCTCATCTTATTTTTCCTTCCCTTCCTCAATGTTCACCTGTCTTGTTTTTTAAATTCCACATATGAGTGAAATCATATGGTATTTGTCTCTCTGAGGCAAAGATTCTTATCTACAAAATAACCAAATGGGAAAACACCAACTTCATTAGCAAAAGAGAAATGACAGTTAATAAAAGCAACTTTTTTCTATTTAATTAGAAATAAAAAAAAGATTTGCTGCTGACCAGGGTCTAGTGAAATTACTATTATTTCATAGGCCCCCCAAAACATTCCATTGTTATGCTACATATTTACCAATATTTTAAAAAATAATAAACTTACATGCATTCATTTATTTACTGAGTACGTTTGGTGTATCAGGTAATATTTTAGGTACTGTGAATACAACTGTTAATCAAACAAATCTTCTAAAATTAAATGCTAACACTTAAGAAATGGTTCACTTCATATGGCACATTATGTAAATTATTTAGTCACTGAAATAAATTTTAAGACTAACATTATGTAAAGAAAAGGGATGAGCTTACTACACACTGAATGAAGCAAAAAAAATTAACAAAATCAATGTACAGAAAAGAACAGCAAGAAATAATACCAGAATAAAACTAGTTTTTCTAGAATGGTGAAATTTAGTATTTTCTATAATAAATTAATACACCTGCAAATAAATTAAGTAACAGGACACTAAAGATGTGAATTCCATTATTTTGCAGACCAACAGATAATATGAGAAGTAACCCACCACATTTTCACAGACCATTTGGTACTGAGAGGATTGCTCAATTTATCTTACTGAAACTGGAACTAAGAAATACAGTAGTTTTCCCGCTTACGCAGATTCACTTTCCATGGTTTCAGTTACCTGTGGTCACCCACAGTCAGGAAGCAGATGACCTTTCCTGACATATTATCATATGTCAACGGTAGCCTAGCACCATGTCAAAATGCCTACATCATTTATCTCACCTCATCTCATTACACAGGCATTTGATATTTACAGATCATCACAAGGGTGAGTACAGTAAAATATTTTAAAAGACCACATTCACATACCTTTTATTACAGTATCCTGCTATCATTGTTCTAATTTATTAATTATTGTGGCTAAACTTACTTGCCTAATTTACAAATTATATTTTATCATTAAGTATATATGTATAGGAAAATATGTAGTATATAGAGCATTGGTACTATACACAGTTTCAGGCATCCACTGAGGGTCTTAAAATATATCAGTCATGGATGGGGGGGCTACGGTAGTACTTTTTAAATGGTTAAAAACAGTAAATGCACAAGTTCTAAGGAGCAACTGCATAAACAAAGGGGTTTGTATCTTAGAATCATCCACTGGGCTACACAGAATCTTTTAATAAACGCTATCAATTTCTCTTTTCAGCTTCTCTTTTAATTCAACAATACCACATTCCTTTAACTCTGCCATCAATACCAAAGCACTAGCTGTTTATAGTAAACACATGAGGGCAAACAGATTTTCAGGGAAGAAAATCACTGAAGGGCCACCCCAACATACCTCTGCTATTCAACTAGGAACCTTTTAAATAACTGATGCACATAAACCCAAGAAAATAATTCAGTAACTTGCCTGCCTGTCTCACAGGTAAATCCAGTTGTTCCGACATAGTAATTTGAAGCAGTGTTGAAACAAAATTCAGAGACTTGTGTGCCTACAAACAAAAAAAAATAGGTTTTAAATTTCTGCAAATAAATATTCTCAGTACTCTATTCCGCTATTTGTGCCACTGTTTGACTGGCACAAAAGGCTACCCACCCACAAGCTGGTCCAAGCCTTATTTCCCATCATTCACTTACAATGAACTAAAAAAAAATTTAATAACCTAACTCCTAAAATATTCCAGATGTTTGCATTTGCCTTCATACTGCTCCACTTCCCATTTATCCCAACTGGCACTCTTAACCTACACTTAACCTACATGAAGAGCTCAAGAACAATATCCTCTTTAATACCTACTTCCCCAATTCAGTAATAATTTCTCCATAGAGATGTTCTACTGAGTGAATAGACAAACTAAGTCAGTAAAAATTAATAGCCTGGGAAGTGATTTCCAAAGTGCTAATAATGTTTTATTTCGGAATATGGCTATTTTACCAAAATGTGTTCAGTTTGTGAGAATTAATCAACTATACCCTTACAATGACTATTCCGTATGCATGTTACATTTAAATAGAAAATTGAAAATCAATAGCTTTGAACATACAACAAAAGTAGGATACAAACTATATGATAATTTAATAAATACATTTATATGAAATTCCAATGCAGCATATACAAAAATAATGAAATATACCCAAAATGTTAATACAGTTATCTCTTGGGCGGTGGGATTATAAAGGAGCTATTCTTCACATATTTTCTATTTTCCAGTCTATACTACAGACCCTGGACACTTTCATTAACAGTATAAAAAAGTTACTTAATGATTCCCAAACTTGTCATATTTGCTTCTGGTTTTTTTGAAAAAAGAACCAAACACTCAAGTTATATCCCTTCTTGAATGTTTTCACAGGTGGATTCCCTCTCCCCCAATATAACTACCATCTATGTCATCTCTTCCTTTCTGCCCCAATTTTAGTATTTTTTCTGCACATGTTCACATGAACAATATTCAGTTTCTTCTTTACAAACTTCCCCCCACCAAAATATTCCATACATTCTAAGAAACAAAAATTTCCCTTTGGATATAAAAAATTTCTTCTACATTAGAACCTGGAAATTCTGTCATTTCAAAAATTGTTTATTTAAATGTTCCTGATGCATGACCCCAAGCCAGGAGCTAAGAATACAAGGTTGAAACAAAACAGTAAGGTTCCATGACCTCATGAAAACTTAAGAGTTTAATGTGAAGGACAGTGATGATAATCAAACAAGTAATTACAATAAAGTACAGCAGAAGAGACAGTTAAAGTACAGTAGTAGAGACAGTTGGCAGAATCAAAAGGAGAATCACTTAAAGACTCGAATGGGAGTAGTTAAGTGGGTGAAAGGCAGGTGTCTGTCCTTTCTGGTACTCTAAACACCATTAACCACTATAACTTTTTTGAAATACCCTTCCAACTATGCAATTCACAGACCACTTTACCTTCTCAGATTTCTTTGCTGGTTTCTTATCCTATTTAAACTATAACTGCTCAGGTATAGGCCATCTTTTACACTTCCCAGCTGATTTCACCCAACCAAGGGTCTTTAAATGTTATTTGTCAGATACATTATTTCCAGTCCACCTCACTCTTAAGAGACCTATTTAACATCCCCACCTTCATAGGCTTCTCAAATTTATTACATTCAAAGCATCTTCTCCCCTAAAAGCTATGTTTCTACTTTCTTATACCACTTCTCCCCCACCTTTTTTATCACCATCCTTAGTTACTTATGTCTAACACCTGAATGACATCTTTAATACTTCCCTTTTTTTTATCCCAATTCAACGTGTCAGGACCTGTCAATTCTATATCCAAAATACTTATATAACTAATATACCACTTTCTCTGTTCCCACTAACATCAGCCTAGTCCAAATGACTATCTTTCTTAATGTAAGTATTCCCCACCCCCACCATTCTCCATTTAACAGCCAAAGGTCTTTAAAATTGTAAACCAACCCCCTTTAAAATAAAAAACAAAAAACTTTTAATAGTTTTTTTTTGTTGTTGTTTTTTAAATTTTATTTGTCAAGGGCACCTGGGTGGCTCAGTTGTTAAGCAGCTGCCTTTGGCTTAGGCCATGATCCCAGAGTCCTGGGATGGAGCCCTGCATCAGGCCCTGAGCAGGGGGCCTGCTTCTCCCTCTCCCACTCCCCCGGCCCCTGCCTGTGTTTCCTTTCTTGCTGTGTCTCTGTCAAATAAATAAATAAAATCTTTTTAAAAAAAGAAGTTATTTGTCAGAGAGAGAGAGGGAGCACAAAGCAGGGAGAGTGGCAGGTAGAGAGAGAAGCAGGCTCCCCACTGAGCAAAGAGCCTGATGTGGGAATTGACCACCCCCTCCCCTGACCCTGGGATCATGACCTCAGCTGAAGGCAGGGGCTTAACTTAACCTAGGTGTCCCAATAGCTTTCTACTCTACTTCCCAAAGGCTAAATAAGGACCTATATTATCCTGCCCCTGCCTATTTCGTCTCATTTAAAGAAACTTTCTCACATCCTACTGTCCCATCTTACCAACTGCTTTTAGGTTCTTTCATTCAACAACAAACATAATTACTCCACAGTCCATGCTGTGACTTTCTACCTATAACACTCTTCTGTCCACTGCTCCACTGGAGTTAATGGATTCACAGCTTCACATTCTTTGAGTTTCCACTTAAACATTTAGAGAAGGCTTTCCTGACTGATCATTCAAGCTAAAGAAGGGCTCCCTATTACTCTCATAATCTCCAGGGTTTCTTTTTTTTTTCTGTAACATTTATTACATATTTGTAATTATTACATTTATAGACTGGTTTGTGTCTGCCTCTTCTGTTAATTAGATTTTAAGCTTCATTGATAGCAACTATTACTATTTGTATACCCAATTCCTCATGATGCTTGGCATTTAAGGTGTTCAACAAATTTATTAAATGAAGAACTGAAATGAATCAACAAACAAAAAAAATGCCTTGGAAGCAGCAGTGAGCACCTAGGGGCAGTGTAGTATAAAAGAGTACTTACATTAAAGAGATATAGACAGATGAGCCCACAAAGGACACTACTATCCACACTAACACTACAGCACTTTTTAGGCCATTTATATTACAGTATATATCTTATCTCCTGCATCAAATTATGAATCCCTGGAATGGACAGCTAGAATCAGACAGTCTGATTATATATACAAGTGATGCTACTTCTGACATTTTTAACTCCTGAGCAAGTTGCTTCAGTAAATCTAAGACTTAATTACAAAATTAGTGTAACAAAATCTGCTTCACAGGATGGCTATAAGGAGTAAGTGAAAGAGGTGCCTGGATGACTCAGTTGGTTGTGTGCCTGCCGTCAGCTCAGGTCAGGATCTCAAAGTCCTGGGATGGAGCCCAATGTTGGGCTCCCCACTCAGCGGGGAGTCTGCTTCTCCCTCTCCTGCACCCCCCCCAACTCTCTAGCTCTCACTCATTCTCTCTCAAATAAATAAAATTTTTGAAAAAGGTGAAATATATAAAATATTATAATAAATGTCAAGACATAACAAATGTTGTTTTTATCTCCATACACAGTAAAATCTCATCTTTCTCAGAGTATGTTCTAAAGTCAGTAGGGCATAAACCAAATATTGCCAAATGGTTCTTGAAATCACTTATAAAATACAACATTTGTGGTTTTGTATATACAGGGTTCTCTCAGGGCCCCAATACTGCAGTTTTTCCTTCTGATTAAAAAGGACTACTTTCTATGATTGGAATCCCAAATGAAGTTGCCGGATTATGTATAGGGGTTATGTTAAAATAACAAAAACCACCACAACCACCGTTTTTGTTGGCTAGCCACATATATAGGCAAATGTTGAGTTAAAAATGAGCATATGCCACTAACTGTTATCTTCCTACAAGCACAACAGGTACTCCACAAATGTTACATTAACAAAAAGACCTTTATCGGGGCACCTAGGTGGCTCAGTGGGTTAAAGCCTCTGCTTTTGGCTCAGGTCATGATCTTAGGGTCCTGGGATCAAGCCCCGCATCAGGCTCCCAGCTCCATGGGGAGTCTGCTTCTCCCTCTGACTTACTCCCCTCTCATGTTCTCTCTCTCAAATAAATAAATAAAAATCTTAAAAAAAAAAAAAAAAACCTTTATCAATTTCTAAGTTAAGGTTTAAATATAAAAAATAAAACCCCAGGGGCACCTGGGTGGCTTAGTCAGTTAAGCGTCTGCCTTTGGCTCAAGTCAGGATTTCAGGATTCTGGGATCAAGCCCCATGTCAGGCTCCCTGCTCAGCAGAAGTCTGCTTCTCCCTCCCCCTGCCATGCTCTCCCTCTCTCTCAAAAAATAAGATCTTAAAAACAAATGAATAAATAAAACCCCAAGAGTACTTGAAGGAAACCACGGTAAATATTTTTATCATCTTGGTGGGAAAAAACCTAAGCATAACACCAAAGACTGAAGGCCATAAAATTGTTTTTGTCTCAGGGTGCCTAGGTGGCTCAGTGGGGTAAAGCCTCTGCCTTGGGCTCAGGTCATGATCTCAGGGTCCTGGGATCGAGCCCTGTATCAGGCTCTCTGGGGGCGGCGAGGGGCGAGTCTACTTCTGATCTCTCTCTCTGTCAAGTAAATAAATAAAATCTTTAAAAAAAAAAATAGTTTTTGTCTCAAGAAGATAAAAAAGTGGGGTGCCTGGGTGGCTCAGTTGGTTAAGCTGCTGCCTTTGGCTCAGGTCATGATCCCAGGGTCCTGGAATCAAGTCCCGCATTGGGCTCCTTGCTCAGCAGGGAGTCTGCTTCTCTCTCTGCCTCTGCCTGCCACTCTGTCTGCTTGTGCTGTTTCTTTTTCTCTCTGATAGATAGATAGATAGATAAATAGTCTTTAAAAAAAAAAGAAAAGAAGAAAGTAAGAATTGTAGATGCCTGCCGCTCCCCCTGCTTGTGCTGTCTCTCTGACAAATAAATAAAGTCTTAAAAAAAAAAACAGACTAGAGGCACCTGGGTGGCTCAGTTGGTTAAGCAGCTGCCTTCGGCCCAGGTCATGATCCTGGAGTCCTGGGATCGAGTCCCACATCGGGCTCCCAGCTCCACGGGGAGTCTGCTTCTCTCTCTGACCTTCACTCCTCTCATCTTCTCACTTTCTCTCTCTCAAATAAATAAATAAAATCTTTTAAAAAAAAAAACAAAAAACAGACTAGATTTTGGTGATAGTGTTAGAATTTGCTAAATCTACTAAAAATCACCGAGTTTCACTTAAAACAAGTATATTTTATGGCATGTACATTATACCTCAATAAAGTTTAAAAATGAAAAAAAAAGACCATGAATCAGTACAATTATACAACAGAGATCAAATAAAGATACACATTAACTGTTCAAATAGGAAAACCTATACTTTTAAGCACTAGGTTATCTCCAAAAACTTTCTGGCATTCTTAGGTATAGCAAACTATAACATATTTAAAAAGAATTTCTAATACATATTAACTATTAAATTTATTATCATATATTGAAAAGACCTTCAATATATGATAATAAATGCTTCACATTTTATAGTAATTTAAAAGATAAATATAAGTAAAAATATCTCTAGCATCAATCTTTATCACAAAAAATCCTAAAAATCTGAGTAATTATGGTATTATTCTCAACAGTTTGGCAAACATTGACATAGACCTCAAGATGCTACAATAAATCTTTTAAAGTATGAGTTAAATGTAAACTCTAGATGTTGGCACTAATTATAGGCCCTTCTTCAAGCTTCTGGTTTCCAGAAATCAGAGAACCAGGAGAAACGAGGCAACAAATAGGTCATTATATATCATTGAGTAGAGCTAAAATTGCTAAAACTCAAGTTTAAAAGCTGCTAACCATAACACAACACTATCTTTCTAGACAACGTCTTACCTTCTCATTATCTGTCATTAACCCAGATAATTCGACATTCACCCTTAATCCATTTCACCAAAATTCTTCAATAGCCACAACTCCATCTCCCTTTCATTTACCTCCTCTCCACCTACTGGTACTTACAATTGTCAGAACCCACTGAGATAAAAGATCACTATAAAATAGGCTGGGGTATTACTAATTCTATTGGACTAACAGGTAAATTTTTTGAGTTAAATCCTAAAGTATTAAAACCCATTGAGATAGGGAGAAAAGATTTTTAAAAGGAAAAGAAGTATGGGTTATATATTTTTTAAGATTTTATTTATTTGTGAGAGAGCACAAGCGGGGGGAGTGACAGGCAGAGGGAGAAGAAGCAGGCTCCTTGCTGAACAAGGAGCCCATGTGGGACTTGATCCCAGAACCCTGGAACATGACCTGAGCAGAAGACTGATGCTTAACCAACTGGGCCAACCAGGCATCAAAAAGTATGGGTTATATTAAAGAGATTATTAAGAGAATGAAACACAACAATGAAAGACAAAAACGAATAGGTAAATTGTGACCACATCAAGATCTAGTAAGTGGGACTTTTTTTTTTTTTTTTAATTTTTACAAGGCAGCCCCTGTAGTTAAGCGTCTGCCTTCAGCTAGTTCAGGTAGTTAAGCCCCTCAGTAGTTAAGTAGTTAACTTCAGGTAGTTAAGCCCCTCAGTCAGTTAAGCGTCTGCCTTCAGCTCAGGTCAGGATCCCAGGGTGCTGGAATCCAGTCCCACATCAGGCCCCCTGCCAGGTGGGGAGCATGCTTTTCCTTCTCCCTCTGCCACTTTCCATTGCTTGTGCTCTCTTGCTCCGGCTCTCAAATAAATAATCTTAAAAAAATTTTTTTTTACACAATCAGATAAGGAAGATAAGGTCTTAAAACAGTATCGAGGATGTAACTCTAGGATATATGACTATAAAACATCACAGGTGGAAAGCTATTATTACCAGGTAGTAACAGGGCTGAAAAACCTACTCCATGGGCAGCCTTTCCCCACTCCCCAAAATACATCTAACTTTACAAAAGAAAAAGATGAAAAATACACATAATCACATAAACAAATTTCCCCTGACCCTATTATGCCTTTAACCTTCAGTATTATTCCCACTCCCTTTCCAGCATTCTACTAACACTGTATTCAGAAAATTGCTTTCTCCAAGGTCACCAATATTTTAAAAGCTTTCCCCCACAAGTCTCCATTCTGCTTTAACCTCCCTCATTTAGAAATGTCAACAACCCTTTCTTTTTCTAATAGCTTTTTACTTATTACATAAATAATTCATGTTCACTAGTAGAAAATCTATGAAATTCATTTAAGTAAAAAGGAAACTAAATTACCCACAATCTTCTTACTTAAAATTCCTTTTCTTGTTTTCCTACATTTTATTTTTATTTTTATTTATTTATTTGACAGAGAGAGAGCAAGAGCACAAAGCAGGAGAAGCAGCAGAGGGAGAGGGAGAAGCAGGCTCCCTAAGAGCCCTTTGTGGGGCTTGATCCCAGGACCCTGGGATCTTGACCTGAGCTGAAGACAGTTGCTTAACCAACTGAGTCACCCAGACGCGCTTCCTCCTACTTTTATGCACAATTCTCCAGTATCCTTTCTCCTGTTTCTCAAAGTTCCAAAAATGGGCATGGCCAACAGTGAACCCCTCCAGTTCACCCTACACCTCTATTCTTACTCCCTTCCTTTTAATTTACTGAGAAAAATAACTTTTCCATTGTTGCTTTCTCTCCTAACCTTCAATTCCACATTCCCTATTGCCTGCTATACATTTTCTATCTGATGTTTACCAGCTCCTCAAACCCAACCTAAAACTTAAGTCATGTTTTTCTCCAATGTTTCCCCTCCAGACCCACACTTTTCAATGTAATTACCTAATGTCAGTATCTTTTATAGCTAACTCTTTAAGAAGTAACTTTTTATTCTTTCTCTCCATTGAAGCACAACCAAAGAGAGCTTCAATTAGCTACAGTACTTTACACAATTTATAAGGAAAAAGACAGGCATAAGGGCACTGTGACATCAGAGTACATTAATGAATATAACCAGATAGTTTCAAGAGCAAAGAGATTTCTAATTTTTCTGTTTTACTAAAGAATTTGACAAAGACAGGGGTGCCTTGGTGGGGCAGTCAGTTAGGCATCTGACTCTTGGTTTCAGCTCAGGTGTTGATCTCAAGGTATTATTGAGCTGACAGTCTGTTTAAGATTCTTCCTCTCCCTGTCTCACCCAACCCCCGGCGCGCTCTCTCAGATAAATAAATCTTAAAAAAAAAAAAAAAGAATTTGACAAAGACAAATACTATCCCTATTCTATCTACACAAAATATTAAGCATTGTGAGGTTAAATCATCACAGTGGTAGAATCAGGGCTAGGCTTGAGGCTCTTCATTATGTCTTCCAGCTTTTCATTAAATGGTGGTAACACTTAAATGCTCTTCAACCAAAGAGTTTAAAATAACTTAATTACAAACTACTTTAGTTAAAAAACAAACAAAAAAATTACTTTAGTAACAAAAAGAAAAAACACACTTTAAATCCAACTCATCACTAATATGCCACTGATAGAAGCAAATAAGTCAAATAATATATACATCTATTATATCTGAAAAGGAAATTTCCTTATAAATATTAATATGGTGATATCTCTCTTTCAAATCTTTAACATGCTATGTCACTGATTAACTTCCTGTGTAATAGCCAAAGTATCCAGGGACTTTCCCTCTCCCAAATTCAAAACAGTTATATACTTAGGGATATTCCTTATTAAGTAATGTAAAATATACATTATATTCGGGGCGCCTGGGTGGCTCCGTGGGTTAAAGCCTCTGCCTTTGGCTTGGGTCATGATCTCAGGGTCCTGGGACTGGTCCCGCATCGGGCTCTCTGCTCATCAGGGAGCCTGCCTCCACCCCTCTCTCTGCCTGCCTCTCTGCCTACTTGTGATCTCTCTCCTCTCTGTCAAATGAATAAATAAAATCTTAAAAAAAAAAATTAAATATACATTATATTCTCATAAATATTTTGCTGAATTTCTAGACATGCCATATTGTACTATAAACATCCCACCATTTTGCACTTTTCCAAACCTAACATTTTTATTAATTGAACATTTCATAGGTCCTTTAATAAAAGAAAATCAAATTCACCACTTATAAATAAAACATCACTTGCAGTAATAATTGTAATCATCTGTGAAAATCCTAAAAGTGACTTATAGGTAGTTTATGAATTTAAAAGGTAAACACAAAGTATCACGAAACTTAGCAAAGCTAAATCCACATAAAGCATGTGAGCAGCTTTTCTATCTACATAACCATTTTACAGCACATTAAGCTTGGGAACTGAAGGCTTAAAAGGCTCCTAGGTAAGCCTTCTAATTCTACTTATAGCTTTTTTCTTGCTGCAAGTTTAAGAGGGGAAGGAATACTGATGCTGAGATCATAGCTGCCTTAAACAAAGTCAGATTTAATAGGCTCCTTATCTAAAACTTACACATAGCCCTATTATAAGTCCCAACCACATGCATTTGTGAGGGCTGTGTTGACTATGAAACTCCAGAAAGGCAGGAAATCATGAATTTCTTTCTATTAACCACTTAGCTCAGTGCGTATCAGAAAAATATTTGCTATTAAATGAACCAAGGGGGCTTGGGTGGTGCAGTCAGAGAAGTGCCCGATTCTTGGTTTCAGATCAGGTCGGGATCTCAGGTCATTAGATTAAACCCTGTGTCAGTCAGGCTCTGCACTGAGCACCAGGTGGCTTAAGATTTTCTCTCCTTCTCTCTCTACCCCTCCCCAGCCCTCTCTCTAAAAAAAAAAAAAGGGGGGGGTCGCCTGGGCAGCTTAGTTGTTAAGTGTCTGCCTTCGGCTCAGGTCATGATCCCAGGATCCTGGGATGTAGCCCCAAATCAAGCTCCTTGCTTGGCAGGAAGCCTGCTTCTCCCTCTCCTACTCCCAGTGCTTGTGTTCTCTTGCTGTGTCTCTATCAAATAAATAAATAAAATCTTTAAAAATAAATAAATTTAAAAAAAAAAAAAAAAACCAGATTGGGTACTGTTATTCAGAATAAACATTTCAAAAAATTTTTTCCTGACATTACATTTTAAAAAAATATCTTATTTATTTATTTGAGAGTGTGTGTGAGAGAGAGAGAGAGACAGAGAGAGTACACAAGTTAGGGTAGAGGGGTAGGAGGAGAGGAAGAGGGAGAAGCAGACTCCTCGCTGAGCAGGGAGTCTAATGGATGGCTCCATCCCAGGGTCCTGGGTTCATGACCTGAGCGGAAGGCAGACACTTAACTGACTGAGCCACCCAGGCCCCTCTCCTGACATTAAATTTAAAACTTCAGCTCAAATGTAAGCTTGCTGAAAGAGAGGACTCTGTCTTGTATATACTACCAGATCCCCAGCATAAAGATAGAATTTGCCACATGATAGGCAAATACTTTTAAAATATTTGAAAACAATCAAAAACAATTAGTTGTTGAGTGTCCGTTCTCAGTTAATACTCCAAGATTTAAAGAAAAAAAAATCTTCATCTACAGATTTATTCCCATCGAAGATAATTTCAAAGTCCACAAACTTTTAGAGTAGAAGAGAAAGCAATCATCTACTTCAAATAAAAATAGTTAAAATTTAAGGAATACATAAAACTAGGTGTTAAAAAGATGAGCTTTCAGTTTACAAAGTATCATAGAAGGTGAGAATAGGAAAAGATAGCATTTAAGATGGAATTAATGAGATTTGTGAATAGGAAAACTTTTTTTTTATTTATTTGACAGAGAGAGAGAGAGAGAGAGAGAGGGAACACAAGCAAGGGAAGAGGGAGAAGCAGGCTTCCTGTGGAGCAGGAAGACCGATGCAGGATTCGAACCCTCGATATGATTCCAGGATCAGGAGGACCTGGCCAGAGTTGAGGGCAGTCGCTTAACAACAGAGTCACCCAGGTGCCCCTGAATAGGAAAACTTTTAGTTTTAGGGGATAAGAGCTCAACAGGAGGGGTAGGCAGCAAGAGCAAAGGTTTGGATAGAAAGGTTTCCACTGAAGAACACTGGCAGTGAAAGAAGGAAGAATGCAGAGACTATGTCTATTATAATAATCTGCCCAAAACCTCCAGAGATGTCTTTATCTTACAAATGAAGGAACAAGTATTTCTGAGTGAGAGTAGGAAGTAGCACACAGTCTCTGGAAACATAAACAATGTTGAATGAATCAATACCAAATGTCACAGATTTTAGATTTCCTTAAAAAAAAAAAAAAAAAACTAAAAAAAGCACCTGGGTGGTTCAGTGGATTAAGCCTCTGCCTTGGGCTCAGGTCATATCTCGAGGTCCTGGGTTCCAAGCCCTGTATCCAGTCTGTCTGCTCAGCAGGGAGCCTGTTTCCCCTCTCTCTGCCTGCCTCTCTGCCTACTTGTGATCTCTCTCTGTCAAATAAATAAATAAAATTTTAAAAAAACACACCCAAAAAACATTTTTTTAAAAAAGATTTTATTTATTTGAGAAAAAGTGAGTAAGAGAAAGAGCACAAGCGGGGGCAGGAGCAGAGGGAAAGGAAGAAGCAGATTCTCTTGCTGAGCAGAGAGCCCAACATGGGGCTTCGATCCCAGGATCCTGCCTTAAACAAAGTCAGGACCCTGGGATCAAGATGCTTAACTGACTAAGCCACCCAGGCACCCCAAAAATCAATTTTTAAAAACCGTACTACTAGATATACAGTAGTGAATTCATCTCAAAGTATATAACTGACAAATGAGATTCTTGTACACAAATCTAAAGACTGAAGGACATTTCTATTACACAAGTTCTTACTTCTCTTTGCATACAACAAATATTTACTGAGAGTCCATAGTATGCCAGGCACTGTGCTTATAATTGAGCCAATTTTCAAGTTACAATAAGCTACCTACTAATGATCTCAGTGTTCAAATAGGCACTTGTGTTCCTTCTCCCTTAGTGCTGATCATTTCCCATGGAAATATACAACTACTATAGTTAGACTGAGACAGGAAATAAAATGTATGGCATGGTAGATGGGTTAAACAATGGGCACATATGCAGTAATTCTAATAATCTGGAGAGAACTTAGTAGGTGCCAAATACTTTCCTGAATTTTTCTTTTTTTTTTTTTTTAAAGATTTTATTTATTTGACAGAGAGAAACACATCGAGAGAGGGAACACAAGCAGAGGGAATGGTAGCAGGAGAAGCAGGCTTCCTGCCAAGCAGGGAGCCCGGTGCGGGGCTTGATCCCAGGACTCTGGGATCATGACCTGAGCCGAAGGCAGACGCTTAATGACTGAGCCACCCAGGCGCCCCTTTCCTGAATTTTTTACATGCATCTCACTCACCCCACATAACACTATGACGCATATACTATTACTACTTTTATTTGGTACGTAAGGAAAATGATGATTAGAAGTTAATTAACTTTCTTAACATCCCCCAGCTAGTACAGAATGCTTCATAGTTAAAAAAAAAAAAAAAAAAAAAAATCAAGTAACTAAGGGGTTTTCAATTTTGTTTCCAAGAAAGCTTGTATTTTTTATTGGTTTTCTCCAGTCTTTGAAGTAAAGCTTGTTAAATGAAGATATCTCAAAATGGGAAATGATGTGATCATAAAATGTTAACAGTATTAGGTAAAAAAGGATCAAAATTTGAGCTATGCTACAGAGTAATAAGTCAGTGAGGAATATTAAAATTTAGCTTTTTATGTATTTATTTTTAAAGATTTTATTTACTTATTATATATACACACACATAATCACAAGTAGGCAGAGAGGCAGGCAGAGAGAGAGGAGGAAGCAGGTTCCCCGCCAAGCAGAGAGCCTCCCGAGGGGCTTGATCCCAGGACGCTGAGATCATGACCCGGGCTGAAGGCAAAGGCTTAACCCAATGAGCCACCCAGGCACCCCAAAATTTAGCTTTAAAAAAAAAAAGATTTTACTTATTTCTTAAGAAGGGGCATAAGTAGGGGGAGCAGCAGGCAGAGTGAGAGGGCAGGCTCCTCACCACTGACCAGGAAGCTTGATGCAAGGCTCCATCCCAGGACCCTGGGACCACGACTGAAACTGAAGGCAGACACTTAACTGACTGAGCCACCCAGGCGCCCTAACACTAAAATTTATCTCAAAAACATCTGCCAAAACAAGAGTCCTTACTGTAGTCTCCAGAAGTCTAATGAAACTTTTTTATCTATATGTAATATAAAAATATACATAACTACTCTAAAAATCCTTGATTTGGAGGTGGTATTAACAGTGCTAAAGCCTATATTATTATCTGCTATAATTAAGTAAAGCTTAATACTGACAAATCGGGGCGCCTGGGTGGCTCAGTCATTAGATGTCTGCCTTCGGCTTGGGTCATGATCCCAGGTCCTGGGATTGAGCACAACATGGGGCTCCCTGCTTTGTGGGAAGCCTGTTTATCCTTCTCCCGCTCCCCCTGCTTGTATTCCCTCTCTTGCTCTCTCTTAGTGTCAAATAAATAAAATCTTAAAAAAAAAACTGACAAATCAAAGAACTCAGTCAAAAGTAACAAGACAAAAATTTCTCATCTCATGAAACTCTAAAATTATACTAGTGAGAATAAATAAAATATGTATGACAAACTAGTGCTACAGAGAAAAATAAATGAAGGGAAATGCAGAGTGTCTGGAGTGTTGTAGTCAGGAAAACTCCTCAGTGATATGGAGAAAGTTGAACGCTGATAGATCAAGTCTGGGAGATCACTGAGTAAAAGCGGATCCAAGCAGATGGAACAGTTAAGTGCAATCACTGTGAGGCAAGAGCACTTTGTTTTTAACTATCTGCACTGGAATACTTTGATAACATTTATAATTTTTTTAAAGATTTTATTTATTTAAGAGGAGAGAGATCACAAGTAGGCAGAGAGGCAGGCAGAGAGAGAGGGGAAAGCAGGCTCCCCGCTGAGCAGAGAGCCCAATGCGGGATCCATCCCAGGACCCTGAGATCATGACCTGAGCTGAAGACAGAGGCTTTAACCCACAGAGCAACCCAGGCGCCCCAATAACATTTATAATTTTTACAGTTAGTGATTACTTCACTTAGCTGAAGAGATTCACTCAAATGTCAGTAATCTTTTTCTTTTAACTAAGTGAACCAAAATATAATTTCAGTCAAATAAAAATAGTGTGGAATGATTGCTTCATCCTGTCTTATCCAAAGCAAGAAGAGCCTGACGGAAATAAAAATGTTACTTCCTCATTCTTACTACAGTCAAGCTTCTTCAAGACTTAGCAGGGATCTATTTCCTAAATCAAGGTTCTGCCATAAAAAAAGTCAAAGCAAGTTAAGTGTTCAAATGGAAGCACTTCATTAAAATGGAATGAAGACTAGAACCGAGAATATTCTAATTAAAAAAAAGTCACCTTAGAAAAATTACTGGGGCGCCTGGGTGGCTTATTGGGTTAAAGCCTCTGCCTTTGGCTCAGGTCATGATCTCAGGGTCCTCAGATCGACCCCCGCTTCAGGCTCTCTGCTCAGTGGGGAGCCTGTCCCTCCCCACCTGCCTCTCTGCCTACTTGTGATCTCTTTCTCTGTCAAATAAATAAATAAAATCTTAAAAAAGAAAAAGAAAAATTACTAATGAATTAAGGTGGAATAATTGAAAGAAATTTACAAAATGTAAATAGCTAACAATCACAGAAATATAGGCTAGACCACCAATTGTCTTTGACAGAAAAGCAGGGTTCACTACTCCAGAGTGTTCCAAAACCCTAACAGAAGCTTAAGAGTTAACTAAAAAAAAAAAGGCTATAAATACTATTTTGATTATTCATCTTTTACAAATCAGCTTGTGAAATATTTATTCCAGGTCTCAATTACAAGATGTCAGTGCATATAACTAGACATTCAATACCTGCTTGAGGAATGAATGAATTTCAAATTTTTCTGTAAGGGAACCAACTCTTCTTTTCAAATAATTTTTAAAATTAATTATTACACACAGCACGTTTAGTCAGAATAATAAAATCATGGTAGAAATCACTGTAACTAAACTTTTAGGGTGCCTAAACTTACAATGTATTAATACTTCATAAACAAAATAATGTTCATCTTAACCCGTGTCTATCACAAAACAAATCAAAATAAAAAGTGATCCACAACTCCCTCCGTATTTTCATAATGGTTCAAAATGGGAATTTATTTCAGCATATTATTTTATATAAAAGAAATCTAAACTCCTCCCAAGGTGACTTTGAGCCTAAAAATTTGAGCAGGGTGGGTGGAGGGCTTGGGCCTGGCTGGCTCAGTGGGTGGAACATGGGACTCATGATCCCGGGGTTGTGAGTTGGAGCCCCAGGTTGGGTGCAGAGGTTACTTAATCATAAAATCTTTTTTTTTAATTAAAAGATTTTATTTAGGCAGAGAGAGAGGCAGAGAGAGAGGGGGAAGCAGGCTCACCGCTGAGCAGAGAGCCTGATGTGGGGCTCGATCCCAGGATCCTGAGATCATGACCTGAGCAGAAGGCAGAGGCTTTAACCCACTGAGCCACCCAGGCGCCCCAATCATAAAATCTTTAAAAAAATTTTCTGAACATCATTCTTGGTATGAGCTCATGACAGTCGTATTTATATAAATAAAACTTAACTTTTTTATTTTAAAATAACTTTACACTTTATTTGTGTAAACTCTGTGGTAGTCTTCTTAAAATGTAAGTTAATTGAGGGCAGAGATCTCTAAAAAGAGCATTGTACATTCAAGATGTCCAATTAAGAATACTCCTGTGGCTTCTGTAAAGTCAATATAAATAATGATTTTAAGTGAGTTTCCTAAGAGGAGCATAAAATAACTGAATTTCTACTTTAAAAAGGGGCTTCTTTTTCCGTTTAAAAATAAATGTACACTGAACTTCACTAAAGCTTGCAGACTCGGTGGGATACCAAAAGACAATTATTAACTGGTGTAAGTAATTACAGGGGTCCTTTTAGGAAGCCTTTAAAATACTCACTAAAATATAAAAAGTTGCAAAAATTTAGACACAAACAATGAAACTGAAGATAGTACGATAATATACCCACATAGTAAGGCTGTTTTCCAAAGGGTGGTCCCCCGAAAATAAACGAGAAAAAGGGAACCCAATCCTCCGCGAGTTGATAAGGAGCTTGGCAAGTTTCAAGGCACCTTGCCTTACACTGTCTTACTTGATCGTCACAGCAACCCTGTGGCCTAATTTTATGAATGGGAGAAACTCAGCATCAAAAGGTTAAGTGACTTGTCCAAGGTCAGTCAAGAAAATTAGTGGTTCAACTCTACCTAGAAGGGTGCACTTCACCTGACACTTACTACTACATCGCCCTGCCTCCCCGACTGAGGCTTTAGCAGAGTAGAACAGTGAATCAGACTGATATAGGTAGCCCGCACTACCCTAGCTCTGCCCAAGAGGCGGGGGCTTGACTCTGAAAGCTTTCCCTAGCCGCTCAGCCGCTGAGAAGAAAGTTGATCACCGATCAGCCAAGGGAAGTGACAAGCTGACAGGCGCAACCCCCAAAGGACCAGCTCTGCATTCCCAGGAGCCCCTCCGACCCCGGCGCCAGCGAGACTGCTCCCGGAAACGTCTGAAAAACCTCCCAGTGAGTTTCGCCCCCTCCTGGGCGCGAGGAACGAGCTGGGAATGAGCCAGAGGGCGGCCGGCCACCCAAGCCAGCCATGTGTCCAGCCCGTCACGCCCGCCTCGCCTCAGTCGGCTCCTCATGCCTTGACCGCAGCCAGAGGCCCAGCTCAGGATCCGACGCAAAGGCTGCCTTGGCCGCCAACACCACCGCAGCAGCCTGAGGCGCCCTGGCGTGGCACTTGCAGTCAGGTCCCCGCCCCACCCCTCCAGTTGGGCCCCTCAGCGACGCCGTCCGCGCCTCCGGCCAGGCCCAGAGGGCTCGGCCTGCCACAGTCAGCCGCCCGCCCGGCGTCCTTACTTCATTGAGCTGGCGCTCAGCGGCCTCACGCAGGGCTGGGTCCATGGTGCCCCGCAGGGCCTCGATAATGGTGTTGGGGTCCATCGCAGCGCGGACTCGGTCAAACCCGGGGCTCGGGTGCTACTGGGCCAGGAATAGCGCCGCTCGCTGCGCACATGGACCCGCCGCGCTCCGCAGCGGCAACCGGCGCGAAAGGAAAGAGAAGCGCCAAGGCCCCGGATAGAACCTCTTCGCCTCGGCGTGGAGGCGGGAGATGCTCCAGCCACTTCCTGTCGGCGCGCGCGCGGCGCACCTTGGGAAATGCAGTCCGCCAGAGCTTTCCGCAGCCCACGTGGCCCTGAACTGTCGCTTCTACAGACTAGTCTTCCTTTTCAAAAGGGAAAAATGTTCAAGCTGCACAGAAAAAAATAATTAAAACAATCAAACGCAAAGAATTTCCCATAATAATATACCTATAGTGACCGTGAGGTGAATATGATGCAATGTGTGATGCGATCCATTGCTAGTAGCTTTGTAATTGAAGGTAATCTTTTGAAAAGCAGTTTGAGATGTGTTTCTAAATGCCATAAAAATGTTCATAATCTTTGCCCCAAGAATTACCATTCATGAGACTTTATCCTAAGGAAATGACACAAAAGATTAAATGAGCTTTATACGTGAAAGGTATTATAACACTACATATTTATGATTACCAAGTACTAAAAATGGGGTTTTTATTGAGTGTACAAATTTTGGTAGGAATTTGATATAAATCACCTGTAAATATAGAATAAAACATAATCCCTATTAGACTCCCAGCTTCTTTAAAACAGTTAAAGAAACAGTTTCAGAAAGGTTAAATAACTTGCCCAAGTTAACTTACTAAGAAGCTGACCTAGGATTTCCAATCCTAGAATGTTTCTGTTTTGAAACTTTTCATTCTCTTCACAGAATCACTCTTTCAAGAGAAATGTCAACATAGGGATTGCTGAGCAAATTAAAAGAATCCAATCAGTTAAATATTTCACTGCCAATAAAAATTACAAATATTATATACATTGTAACAACACAAAAACAGTTATGTGAGGCTATGGCTTTGTAATGTGGACAAAAACTGGAAAACAAAGTTGGCAAATGAAATCAATACACTTTCTAGGATGGTAAAATTTTGAGTAATTTCCTTTCATATTTGTCATCATTGTAATAAAGTTATATAAAACATTTATTAAAATGAATCACAAATCTTCAAATGGAACTTGTTAAAAGATCACTTACTGTTTTCAGTTTGCAGAAAGGAGAAAGGACAGGGGGTATAGCTCAGGGGTAGAGCATTTGACTACAGAAAGGAGAAAGGGGGGCACGAAAGTCTTTCCCCAGAATAGTGGACTTTGCAATTTTAATATCTCTTATATGCCAACCATTGTTCCTGGAAGTGAGGTTTATATAATTATTCCTAATTTACAAATGAAGAAACCAAGGCTCACATAAGCTACTTAAATTGTGAAAGATCATAAAATTTCCATAATATAACCCGTTGTTAGCTCTGTCAGTGTAATGATAAAATCTGTTTAGGAATTCCCTCTCCCTGGGGCTTCCAACTGGCTCAGAAGGAAGATCATGTGACTCTTGATCTTGGGGCCATGAAATACTGATCTTGGAGTCCTGAGTTCGAGCCCCACTCTGGGTCTACACCTAGAGATTACTTAAAAATAAATAAACTTAAAAAAAAAATTTCCTCTCCCTACCCATCCCACAATTGTGAGAGTCTTAAAAAAAAAGGATTATGTTTTATTCACTTTTGTATCCTTATCTCCTACCATGAAGCTTAAATGTCTGCTAAGAGTTCAATAAATATTTTAACAAATAAATGAAAAAAAGAATGAATGAACTAGTGATGACTCGGTGGCTGAGCCAGAACTTAAACCTCAATCTTCATGATTCCAAAGACAGTCCTCTTTGCACTACTACATATCTATTTTAGATTCCAGAATTGACTTGTACATTATGAAATTGTGACAATTATAGCATCACACAATGTATGTAAAATACCTGACACATAAAAGTGCTCCAAAAATGTTAATTCACTTTCCCTGAAACTGAAAAGGAGAAGAAGGAGTAGTGGAAAAATAGGATTTCTAAGCTACAGTACTGGGAACTGGGAACCAGCAAGTTTTGCAGATCTAAAGCTGGAGTAGGGCCTGTGTCTCATGCTTCAGCTAAACCTCACAGGATGCTACATACCATCTGGGGAGCCAGAGTTCCTTTCTCCACACAAGGAGCTTGGTTCCAGGGCCCTTCAAAAGCTTAGCTGCAGGGTGATTAGTATACCTAACTTTTTTGTAGGTTTATTATTTTTTTGTCAAGCAAGTGACACAGAGGATGTGACTTATGTGACTGGCGATTTAGATGTGAGCTCCTCCAGGGCAGGGACCATGTCTATCTCTTGGTGGCAAACACAGAAATGAACATGTGCTCAATAAATAAATGTGTGAAGATTAAAGAAAAAAACTGCTATGTTAGGTCAGTATAAACATAAATAAATAAACTTTTTATCTCATCACCCCATCGCAATTCCTAGTACCGCTATAGCCAATATAGATATAACGCCTTCCCAGGCAAATTAGTCTGAGGAATTCAGAAAAGTATAAAATACTTTTGAGCTGGAATGGAATTGGACAAAAATAGAGATAAAGGGGCGCCTGGGTGGCTCAGTCCTTAAGCGTCTGCCTTCGGCTCAGGTCATGATCCCAGGGTCCTGGGATCGAGCCCCGCATCGGGCTCCCTGCTCAGCGGGAAGCCTGCTTCTCCCGCTACCATTCCCTCTGCTTGTGTTCCCTCTCTCGCTGTATTTCTCCCTGTCAAATAAATAAAATCTTAAAAAAAAAAAATAGAGATAAGGATCAATGTAAGGGTGACTCGGTTAACTAATCTTATAAATGATGGTTCTGTTGTTCAAACAGGAAAAAAAACACATGTCTTCTGCAGGTATGAAAGGAAAGGAGGGTTCAGGGAGTGACCATATAGCTATAAAATAAGGGAACACAAAGAATCAATTTTCCCTTTACAAACTTCCATTGGAGGCTTTTGTGGGTAAACACTAATGATAAGGTCTTGAGAATAAATATCTAGAACCCAAAGGTATCTTAAGATCTAGACTGATGTGTCTGACATGACTGGATTTTGTCAAGACATTCCACAATTACCAAAGCCCCACATCCTATATATCTTATGTTAGGCCTATTTCAGATATCCCAAATATTTCAGACAAAATTTTTCACGAAATTTAGTTTTTCCAATAATGGTAATCATTATACTTGTCACTAAATGAGATTCATTTTACACCTTGGTAAGATTTTTACTCTGAACAATTCAAAATGTTAGAATTGGGTGGTTAGGGTGACTGTCTAGCTCAGTCGGTAGAGCATACCACTCCTGGGGTGGTGAGTTCAAGCCCAACGGTAGGGGTAGAATTTATTTTAAAAATAAATAAATAAAATAAGCTTTCCTGTGCAATATCCTTTCCTTGGTATTTGCTAACTCCTGGGACCACAATGGAAGAAAAACAAAAGATGGGGGTTAAAAAAAAGATAAGGAAGCTAAAAAAAAGTGGTTGATTATGTTCTGAGGTATGTACCAACTGTGCTGCCTTGAGTAAAACTTTTATCTCACTGGCCCTCATTTGTTTGTTTGTTTGTTTGTTTCTACCTGTGAAATGCATAAATAATCCTATCTAGGCTCCTAAAATTATTCTGAGAATGAAATGAGGTTGGGAAGTGCTTTGTAATTATAAAGCTCAGAACCAAAGTAAATTGTTATTGGTATTTTAAGGGGAGGGCTAAGGAGAAAGGAAAGTAAGAGGGCAAGGAAGGGGGCGCCTGGGTGGCTCAGTGGGTTGAGGCCTCTGCCTTCGGCTCAGGTCATGGTCTCGGGGTCTTGGGGTCGAGCCCCACATCGGGCTCTCTGCTCAACGGGGAGCCTGCCTCCCCCTCTCTGCCTGCCTCTCTGCCTACTTGTGATCTCTCTCTCTGTCAAATAAATAAATAAAATCTTTTTTTTTTTTTTTTTTTTTTTTTTTAAAGATTTTATTTATTTGACAGAGAGAAACACAGCGAGAGAGGGAACACAAGCAGAGGGAATGGTAGCGGGAGAAGCAGGCTTCCCGCAGAGCGGAGAGCCCGATGCGGGGCTCGATCCCAGAACGCCGGGATCTGACCTGGGCCGAAGGCAGACGCTTAACGCCTGAGCCACCCAGGCG
>CM053613.1:38870102-38899629 GCA_028646535.1 Procyon lotor
TTTTTTTTTTTTTTTAAAGATTTTATTTATTTGACAGAGAGAAACACAGCGAGAGAGGGAACACAAGCAGAGGGAATGGTAGCGGGAGAAGCAGGCTTCCCGCAGAGCGGAGAGCCCGATGCGGGGCTCGATCCCAGAACGCCGGGATCTGACCTGGGCCGAAGGCAGACGCTTAACGCCTGAGCCACCCAGGCGCCCCTAAATAAATAAAATCTTAAAAAAAAAAAAAAAAAAAAGAGGGCAAGGAAGGAGAGTTATAGAAGGTGATGAAATGAGGACTTTCTTCAGATCATTCCTCCTATAGCTATAATTCTGCACGTTCAGCAGCTTGGTTATGTGTGTGTGTAAAGATTAGTATGTGCAAGAAAAGGTAGAAGATAGGGGTGCCTGGGTGGCTCAGTGGGTTAAAGCATCCACCTTCTGTTCAGGTCATGATCTCAGGGTCCTGGGATGGAGTCCTGCGTTGGGCTCTCTGCTCAGCAGGGAGCTTGCTTCCTCCTTTATCTCTGCCTGCCTCTCTGCCTACTTGTGATCTCTCTCTCTCTGTCAAATAAATAAATAAATAAATAAATAAATAAATAAATAAATAAATAAATTTTAAAAAAATAAAGAAAAGGTAAAAGACAATGTTGTACAGAAATTGTCAAAGATCATTCTTTATTGTATTTCTTTTAAATACACTGACTTGCACAAAATTGGAGTTCATGCCCTAAACCATATAAACAATTTTAAAGATCAACCTCATCAAAGTATTATTTACATAAAATTCAATGAGGGTTCACAAAGTTATACGCTCATGTCATGCTACCACAATCAACATAGAGATTATCTCCATCAGCCCTTCCTGGTTAATCCCTTATGTGTTCAGCTCTGTGCCTCATATGCCCACTGATGTGCTTTCTATCACTATCAATTAGATTTGCCTTTCCTACTGTTTCAAATAAATGCAGTAGTGCTTTTTGTGTCAGATTTTTCCTTCCATGATGTTGAGGGTATCAGTAGTTCCCTCCTTGTTGCTAAATGGCAGTCTGTTACCTGATATACAACAATTATTCATTCATCTGTTGCTGGACAATCAGGTCATTTATAGTTTTTCACTATTGTGAATTAAGCCGATGTGTACATTCATGTACAAATCTGAGTGTGGATATATGTTTTCATTTCTCTGGTAAATAACAAAGAATGGAATGGTTGATTTGCATTGTAAGTGTATATGTAACTTTATAAGAAACTGCTGAGGTGCCTGAGTGGCTCAATCTGTGAAGCGTCTGCCTTTGACTTAGGTCATGATCCCAGGGTTTAGGGATTAATCCCCATATCTAGCTTCCTAACCTCCTGCTTTCCTGCTCCTCAGGGAGTCTGCTTCTCCATCTCTCTCTGCCTGCTACTCCCCCTGCTTGTGTGTGCGTGTTCTCCAGCGCGAGTTCCCCCCGCCTCTCTCTCTGCCAAATAAATAAATAAAATCTTAAAAAAAGAAAAAAAAGATTTTCTCCTATATTTTCTTCTAGAAATTTTGTAGTTTTAGCATTCATGTTTTGATCTATGGTCCAGTTTGAGAGATGTGTGTGTGTGTGTGTGTGTGTGTGTGTGTGTGTGTGTGTGTGAGATGGAGGTAAGGGTTGAAGTTATTTGTTTCTGCATATGGATATCCAGTTAATTAGTACAGTAGAATTTTTTTTTAAAGTTTATCCTTGACCATTGAATTACCTTGGCCCTTTTGTTGAAAATCATTTGACCAAATATGTGTAGTTCTATGTTTGAATTCTCTATTCTGTTCCATTGGTCTATTTATATGTGTCTATACTAATATCACAATGTCTTAATTAATGTAGCTTTCTAGTAAGTCTTACAGTCAAGTAGTGTTAATTTTCCAACTTTGTTACTCTTTTTCAAAATTGTTTAGACTATTCTAGGTTATTTGCATTTCAAAAGACATTTGGAAAATTCTGCTTGTTAATTTCCAGTTTTAAAAATGTCTGTTGAGGGGCACCTGGGTGGCTCAGTTTAAGTGTCTGCCTTAGGTTCGTGATCCCAGGGTTCTGGGATAGAACCCTCCCCTCCTGGCTCCCTGTTCGCCAGGGAGTCTGTTTCTCCCTCTCCCTCTGCCCTTCCTGGCACCCATCCCTCAGCACTGTTCATGAGCACCCGCACGCTCTCTCCCTCAAATAAATAAATAAAATCTTTTTTTTTTTTTTTTAAGATTTTATTTATTTGACAGAGAGAAACACAGCGAGAGAGGGGACACAAGCAGAAGGAATGGTAGCGGGAGAAGCAGGCTTCCCGCAGAGCAGGGAGCCCAATGTGGGGCTTGATCCCAGGACCCTGGGATCATGACCTGAGCCGAAGGCAGACGCTTAAGGACTGAGCCACCCAGGCGCCCCAATAAAATCTTTTTTAAAAAATCTGTTGAGATTTTGATAGATATTGTATTTAATCTACACACTAGGAGACCTGACTGGCTCTGTTGGTGGAGTGTGCAACTCTTGATCTTGGGGTTGTGGATTTGAGCCCTACATTGGGTGTGTAGACTACTTAAAAATAAGATCTTAAAAAAAAAATCTGCACATCAACTTGAGTAAAATTAACATCTTAACAATATTGAGTGTTTTGATCCTTGAACCTGGTATATCTCCCCATTTATTTGGATATTTAAAAAATTTCTCCCAGCAATATTTTTAGTTTGCAGTGTACGGATTTCACACATATTTCTTAAATGTATCCTTGAATATTTCATGTTATATACAATATATATATCATTTCCAATTGTTTTTAAATGTATTATTTTAGTACTCATTACTTTTTAACTGTTTTTGCTTATATCTAGAAAGACAATTGATTTTTGTATTTTGACCTTGTATCCTACAGTCCTGCTAAGCTAACTTACTGATTTTAGTAGTTTCTTTTCTAAATTCTTTAGAATTTCCTGTGCATATAATCAGGTCTTCTGCATTTTAAAATGGCTTTACTTTCTTCCCATACTTTAGCCATAGAGTTTTCACAGATTTTATCAGGTTGAAAAGGTTCTCTTTCATTTGTAGTTTTCTTAGAGTTTTTAACGTGAACAGGATGTTGAATTCTGTCAGACCATTTTTCTAGAGGTATTGACACTATCGTATGCATTTTCTTCTTTATTCTGTTAATGTGGTGAATTATATTAATTGATTTTCACATGTTGCTTTCCTAGCATAAACTCACTTGGTCATAATATATTAACATGTTTTAAAAAAATTTTTATAGGGGCGCCTGGGTGGCGATCCTGGGATCGAACCCCGCATCTGACTTCCTGCTCGGCAGGAAACCTGCTTCTCCTGCTACCATTCCCTCTGCTTGTGTTCCCTCTCTCGCTGTGTTTCTCTCTGTCAAATAAATAAAATCTTTAAAAAAAAAATTTATATATTGCTGGAATCAATTAGCTAATTTTTTGGAGGCCATTCGTATACATCTTCATGAGGGATATTGGTCAGTAGTTTTCTTTTCCTAAATGGCTTTACCTAGTTTAAATATTAAGGTAAGGCTAGTCTCATAAAATACACTTATCTCCCCTTTGTTTTCTGAGAGAACTTATGTAGAACTGGCATTATTTCTTCTTTAAATATTTGGTAGAAATCAGCAGTGAAACTATCTGAGCCCTGGAGTTTTCTTTTTGGAAAAAATTTTAAATTACAAATGTAAGTTATAATAGAATATGACTATTTAGATTTTGGGGGGTACACTAAATTTTTACTTTGTTATTATTATTTTTAGTTCTCTCCTAACGTTCTCCCTTTTTTAGAAATTTAAGTACAGTTGACACACAATATTGTGTTAGTTTCAGTTGTATGACATAGTGATTTGATAATTCTATTCATTACAATGCTCATCATGATAAAGTGTGGCTACCATCCATCATCAAAGTTTTTACAATATTACCAACTATTTCCCCTATGCTATACTTTTTATCCCCATGACTTATTTATTTTATAACTGAAAGGTTGTATCTCTTAATCCTCTTCACTTATTTAACTCATTCCCCCACTCCCACCACTCTGGTAACCACTAGCTTGTTCTCATTATTTACAAGAATGTTTCTATTTTGTTTGTTTATTTTGTTTGTAGATTACATATATAAGTGAAATCATGTGGTATTTGTCTTTCTCTTTCTGATTTACTTTACTTAGCCTAGTACCCCTATGTCCATCCACGTTATCACAAATAGCAAGATTTCATTCTTTTTAATCACTGAGTAATACTCTATTATATACATTGAGAGAAAGAGAGAGAGAGATTCTATAACTTCCTAGCTTTGACATGACCAAAGCCCTCAATTTTCTATTCTGTAAAATAGAACAATAGTAATTCTATCATTATATTGTTGTAAGATCATATATACCAAGCAGTTAGGACAAGCCATGAACACAGAGTACAAGAAACCCAACAAGTGGTAATTTGAACAGACATCTCACCAAAGATATACAGATGCAAATAAGTATATGAAAAGATGCTCAGCATCATACATCATTAGAGAATTACCAAGTAAAACAATGAGATACCACTATACACCTATCAGAATGACTAAAGGCAAAAACACTGACAACATCAAAAGCTGGTGAGAATGTGAAGCAACAGAAACCTTTCATTGCTAGTGGAAATGCAAAATAGTACAGCCACATTGGACATTTGGCAGTTTCTAAACATAAACTAAACATATTACTTTTTTTTAAAGATTTTATTTGTTTATTTATTTGAGAGAGAGCAAGAGAGAGAGAGAGAGCACAAGCAGGGTGTAGCAGAGGGAGAGGGAGAAGCAGGCTCCTCACTGAAAAGGGAGCCCAATGCAGGGCTCCATCCCAGGATCCTGAGATCTGAGCAGAAGGCAAACACTTAACTGACTGAGCCACCTAGGGGTCCCAAAACTAAACATATTCTTACCACACAATCCAGCAATTTCTTTCCTTGGTACTTACCCAAATGAGTTGAAAACATATTTCCATACAAAAATCTGTACGTGAATGTTTACAGTAGCTTTATTCGTAATTGGCAAACTTGGAAGCAACCACGATATTGTTCAATAGGTGAATAGATAAATAAATCATGACATTCATGCAATGGTATATTACTCCGCAATGGAAAGAAATGAGCTATCAAACCACAAAAAGAGGAACCTTAAGTGTATGTTGCTAAGTGAAAGAAGCCAACATGAAAAGATTATATACTTTATGTTTCTAACTAAATGATGTTTCGGAAAAGGCAAAACCATGGAAAAAGTGAAAATATTAGTGGCTGGCAGGGGCTCAAGGGATGGAGAGAGAGATGAATAGGTGGAGCGCAGAGGATTTCTAGGTAGTACAACTACTCTGCATGATACTATCATAGTGGATACATGATCTTACATATTTATCAAAACCCATAGAATGTACAACACAAAGAGTGAATCCTAATGTAGATGATAGACTTGTGTCACTAATATATCATTATCAGTTCATGAATTATAATAGAAGTACCACATCAGTGAAAGATACTAATGGTAGGGGAAACTATTAGGGAGGCATAAAAGGACACGTGAAATCCATTGTATGTTCTGTTCACTTTTTCTAAAATGCTCTAAAAAAATAAAGTCAATTCAAAAATCAATAGTGGTAAAATAATAAAATTATCTAAGTGGAGAATAAATTGGTGGTTATCAAGGGTTAGAGATGGTAAAGGAGAAGGGGGAAAAAGTTGCTTACGTGTAAAGGGAGTAGCACAATGGAGATGTGATAACATTATCTTGATTGCAGTTACACAAATCTATGCATGTGATAATATGACATAGAACGGCATATACATTGCACCAATGTCACTTTCCTAGTTTTAATATTGTGCTACTTAAGATATAATGGGGAAAATGGGTGAAGGGTACACAGGATTTCTCTGTACTATTTTTTAAATTAATGTACAGTGTTATAGTTAGTTTCAGGTATACAACACAGCAATGCAACAGTTCTGTACATTATTAAGTGCTCATCACACTAAGTGTGCTCTTAATCCCCTTCACCTATTTCATCCATTCCTCCCGCCCACCTTCCATCTGGTAACCACCAGATTTGTTCTCTAAATTTTAGAGTCTGTTTTTTTTCTCTCCTTTTTTTCTTTGTTCATTTGTTTTGTTTCTTAAATTTCACATATGTTAGAAACCCTGTTATTTCTTTCTCTGACCAACTCATTTCACTTAGCATTACACCCTTTAGATCCATCCATGTTGTTACAAATGGCAATAGTACTCACCTCTTTTTCATGGCTGAGTACTATTCCTTTGAGATATCTATCTATCTATCTATCTATCTATCCATCTATCTATCTATCTATCTATCTATCACCTTCTTTATCCATTCATCTATCAGTGGACACTTGGGTTGCTTCCATATCTTGGCTATTGTAAATAATGCTGCAATAAACATAGGAGTCCAGGGATGCCTGGGTGGCTGAGTTGATTAAGTATCTGGCTTTAGCTCAGGTTATGATCCCAGGGTTCTGGGATCAAGTCCTGCATTGGGCTCCCTGCTCAGAGGGGAGCCTACTTCTCCCTCTGCTCCTCCCCCTGCTTGTGCTTACTTGCTCGCTCTCTCTCTGACAAATAAATAAATGTCTTTAAAAAACTCAAAAAACAAAAAACAAAGGGGTGCATATATCTTTTAAAATTAGTGTTCTTGATGGGGCACCTGGGTGGCTCAGGGGGTTAAAGCCTCTGCCTTCGGCTCAGGTCATGATCTCAGGGTCCTGGGATCGAGCCTCACATTGGGCTCTCTGCTCAACAGGGAGCCTGCTTCTCCCCCTTTCTCTCTGCCTGCCTCTCTGCCTACTTGTGATCTCTCTCTGTCAAATAAATAAATAAAATCTTTAAAAATAAAAAAAATAAAAAAAAATAAAATTAGTGTTCTTGAGATGCCTGGGTCATCTTAAGTGTCTGCCTTTGGCTCAGGTCATGATCCCAGGGTCCTGGGATTGAGTCCCTCATTGGGCTCCTTGCTCAGTGGGGAGCCTGCTTCTCCCTCTGCCTGCTGCTCCTCCTGCTTATGCTCTCTCTCCAACAGATAAATAAAAATCTTTAAAATGAGTGTCTCATATTCTTTGAGCAAATACCCAGTAGTGGAATTACTAGATTATATGGTAATTTATTTTTAATTTTTTTTTTTTAAAGATTTTATTTATTTGACAGCAAGAAACACAGTGAGAGAGGGAACACAAGCAGAGGGAATGGTAGCGGGAGAAGCAGGCTTCCTGCCGAGCAAGGAGCCCGATGCGGGGCTCGATCCCAGGACTCTGGGATCATGACCTGAGCCGAAGGCAGACGCTTAACGACTGAGCCACCCAGGCGCCCCTATTTTTAATTTTTTGAAGGCTCTCCATACTGCTTTCCACAGTTTCTCTATACTATCCTTGCAATCTCCTGTGAATCTATAATTGCATAATAATAAAAAGGTTTACAAAATAGATGTCATAGGGTGCCTGGGTGGCTCAATCAGTTAAGTGTCTAACTTTGGCTCAAGTCATGATCTCAGGGTCCTGGGATCCAGCCCTGCTTTTGGCTCTGTGCTTAGTGGGGGGTCAGGTTGAGGATTCTCTCCTCCCTTTGCTTCTCCCCCAGGCTCATGCATTCTCTCTCTCTCTCTCAAATGGATGGGTAAAATCTTTAAAAAATAAAGTAAAATAATATCTTAAAAAATGTACAAAAGACTTGGGGCGCCTGGGTGGCTCAGTCGTTAAGCGTCTGCCTTTGGCTCAGGTCATGATCCCAGGGTCCTGGGATCGAGCCCTGCATCGGGCTCCCTGCTTGGCAGGAAGCCTGCTTCTCCCGCTACCATTCCCTCTGCTTGTGTTCCCTCTCTCGCTGTGTTTCTCTCTGTCAAATAAATAAAATCTTTAAAAAAAAAAGTACAAAAGACTTAAATAGACATCTCACTAAAGGGAAAAACAAAATGGACAATAAACATATAAAAAGGTGTTCAACATCATTAACCATCAAAGAAATGCAAATTAAAACCACCATTAGGTAGCATTACTCACCAAAGAACATCTAAAATTTAATGATTCACAATACAAAGGGTTGGTTAAGATGTAGAATAACTAGAATGCTTTTCAGATGGAGTGCTTTGCAAGTGGAGTATAATTTGGTACAATCACTTTGGAAAAATGTTTGGCAGTGCCCACTAAAACTGAGCATATGATCCTGGATATATATACCATAAAGAAATTAGTGCTTACGTCCATCAAAAGACAGTCATGACAATGTATATAGTAGTTTTCCTTGTAATTGCTCAGAACTGGAAATGACTTAAATAGAATCACCCAAATAGAATCCATTAATAGAATAAACAAATAAATTTATACAATGGAATGCTATGCTGCAATGAAAAAGGACAGACCACTGACATACACACAACATGGGTGAGTCTCCCTGACAATGCTGAATGAAAGAAGTCACACACAAAACAGTATGTATTATATGACTTCACTTACCTTAAGTTCAAAAACATGCAAATCTAATCAACGGTGTCAGAATAGCATCTACACCTAGAGGAGACACTAACAGAAATAGGGAACAAGGAACCTTCTGGGATAATGGAAATGTTTTCTATTTGTCTGGATAGTGGTTACAAGTGTCAAACATATACATGCAAAAATTACCTAGTTCTTCATTTAAGATTTGTGTACCCTATTATACATGTTATACCTCAATAAATTTTTTAAAAAGAAACAGTCAATAGCATTTGCCTACATCAACCATAACCAACTAGAAAAGATAATAGGAAACAAGATATGATTCACTATAACACCATATCGATATACCACAAAATCATAGTAATTAAAAACATGCAAAAAGCACTTGCTCAGAAACAGGCAAATAGGAACAGAACAGAACCAAAAGCTATAAACTGGATCTTTATATAGATGGGGATCTCATATATGACAAAGTGGACACTCCCAAAGTAATGGGGAGAGTACAGATTGTGTAGTGGGTAGTTTTGGAAAAACTGGCCCTTTATAAGGAAAGAAAGAAAACTGGCTCCCTACCTCACACCACATACATAAGTGGATCCCAGAAAGCTCAAAGACATCATTTTGAAAAGCATAATTCTGGGGCGCCTGGGTGGCTCAGTCATTAAGCGGTTACCTTTGGCTCAGGTCATGATCTCAGGGTCCTGGAATGGAGCCCCACATTGGGCTCCCTGCTCAGCGGGAAGCCTGCTTCTCCTTCTCCCACTTCCCCTGCTTGTGTTCCCTTTCTCATAGTGTGTCTCTGTCAAATAAAGAAATAAAATCTAAAAAAAAAAAAAAAAAAATTGGTATTCTTGTGCACTGCTCATGAGAGTATAAACTGGTTTAACTATTTTGGAAAACAATCTGTTGGTATTTCACAAAAAATTAAATAATGCTTACATACTATCAGGCTATACTTCCAGTCCAAAGGTTTATATTTCAGAGTTTATTCTTCATGGCTTTTTGTTGTCATAGAAAGAAGTAGGAGGTAACCCAGATATCTATCCCTAGAACACCAGAAAAGATAAAAGTAGTAAATTCACACTGTGGAACAATACGCTGCAGTTAAAAGCAATAATCTCTATGTACCTATATGAGTACATACCTATGTACTCATGTTGGACATGAGTACATGTCCCATGTACCATGGGCATCCCATGATGTCCATTTACCTGTCTGAGAATAATTCTTACCTAGAGTTCATAGAACTAGGTTCTGGCAGAACCCAAGGGTCCTGCTGATCTGAGGAGGCAAAGATCAGAGTTCAAGACCGGTGAAATCACTAGAATCTTTGGAGCCAATTTTCATGGAGGAGGGAGCTTTATAGAGATGATCCCTGGAAGTCTGTGTACTGGTCTCCCATTAGAACATGACCGCTGGTTGCACTGGACACACACACCATGAGACCACTGGAGTCTTGCCAGATAGAAGCTCCTAGGAGCTTGAAAACAGAACAGAGATGCTAGAGATCAAGCATCTGGGGGTCACTGGAGTTTTAGCCCTGATAAAGGGGAGAAATGTGTTTTTCTCCCCTAGTGTTTCAGTGAAACACTAGAAAGGCTTTGGCTTAGGTGTAAGGACCATGTTTTTGTTTTTGTTTTTTGAAAGGGAAAATTAGGCAGAGGGAGAAGCAGGCTCCCTGCTGAGCAAGAAGCCCAATGCAGGACTCCATCCCAGGACCCCTGATCATAACCTGAGCTGAAGGCAAAAGCTTAACTGAATGAGCCACACAGGTGTCCCAAGGATCATACCATATTTAAAGAAAAACCGACACTAGATTCACCTTAAAATCTAAAAACAAACCCTTAAAGATGTCTAATGAGCTTTCAGGAAATACACACGGAAGAACTTAGCAGTAAAGGGATATCATGTATGCAACTTAATCTCAAACGTTCCGAAAAATATATGCAAAGAGAACGATAAAGCAAATGTGGTAAAATTTCAACATTTAGAAAATCAGGGTAAAAGGATATATGAAAATTCTTGGACTCTTCCAGTAAAGTTTGCCATTCTTTCAAAGTAAAAAGTTAAATAAATAATAATAATAATAATAATGAGGGGCGCCTGGGTGGCTCAGTTGGTTGAGTGTCTGCCTTTGATGTCAGCTGAGTTCTTGATCTCAGCGTCGTGGGTTCAAGTTCTGCATTGGGCTCCACACCTGTGGAGCCTACTTAAAAAATAGATATCACATATAGGGGCGCCTGGGTGGCTCAGTGGGTTAAAGCCTCTGCCTTCGGCTCAGGTTATGATCTCAGGGTCCTGGGATCGAGCCCCACATCGGGCTCTCTGCTCAGCGGGGAGCCTGCTTCCCCCTCTCTCTCTGCCTGCCTTTCTGCCTGCTTGTGATCTCTCTCTCTTTGTGTCAAATAAATAAATAAAATCTTTAAAAAAAAAAGACTTAAAAAAATATATATATATCACATATATAAATAATATAATACATACCACATATATCATATAAATATATAACTATGTAATAATATATAAAAATAATAGAATATATTTTACATATACCACAAAATATTATTTTAAATTTTAAATAATATTTATTTTAATTAATAAATTTAAAATAATATAATAAATAATGAAAATAATAAAAAATAATAAAACTATACCACATTGTCACTTTTTTTTTTAAATAATAGAAGTGTATTCTCTCATTGTTCTAGCGTCCAGAAGTCCCAGATCCAGATGTCAGCAGGGCAGGCTCCTGGCTGGCTGAGTCAGGAGGAGCATGCCACTCCTGATATCTGGTTGAGTGTAGAGGTTATTAAAAAAAAAAAAAAAAAAAGATGTCACCAGGGTTAGTTTGTCCCAAGAATTTTCTCCTTGGCTTGCAGATGGCTGCCTTCTCACTGTGTCCCCACATAGTGTTTCCTCTGTATATGTGATTCCCTGGCATCTCTTTTTGTAGAGTTAATCTCCTCTTCTAATAAGGGCACCAGTCAGATTGAATGAGGGCCCACCCTAATGGTTTCATTTTAACTTTGTCTCATTTAAGGCCCTATCTCCAAATATAGTCACATTCTGAGGTACCCATACAGCTTTAATATAGGAATATTGGGGGGACACAATATAACATCCCTTTGTTCTTCTCCTCTTTCTAAGTCCTCTTTGTTTCTTTTTTTTTTTAGATATTTATTTATTTATTTATTTGACAGAGAGAGAGAGAGAGATCACACCTAGGCAGAGAGGCAGGCAGAAAGAGAAGGAGAAGCAGGTTCTCTGCTGAACAGAGAGCCCGATGTGGGGCTCGATCCCAGGATCCTGAGATCATGACCTGAGCCGAAGGCAGAGGTTTTAACCCACTGAGCCACCCAGGCGCCCGTTCTCTTTGTTTCTTAAAAAATTTTTAATGTGATTATTGGTTTTGTGGGTGTTGAGTTTGAGGAGTTCTTTATAGATCTTAGATGTCAGACCTTTGTCTGTAGTGTCATTTGCGAATATCTTCTCCCATTCTGTGGGTTGCATGTTTGTTTTGTTGATTGTTTCCTTCGCTGTGCAGAAGCTTTTCATCTTGATGAAGTCCCAAAAGTTCAATTTCGCTTTTGCTTCCTTTGCCTTTGGAGACGTCCTGAAAGAAGTTGCTGTGGTTGATGTCGAAGAGGTTACTGCCTACGTTCTCTTCTAGGATTTTGATAGATTTACGTGCTGAGCATAAAGAAAAACATGGAGGGCATTGTGAGAAGGAAGGGAAAGGTGAATGGGGGGAAACCAGAGGGGGAGATGAACCATGAGAGACTGTGGACTCTGAGCAACAAACTGAGGGTTTAGGAGGGGTGGGGATGGGGGCCTGGGTGAGCCTGGTGGTGGGTATTGAGGAGGGCACGTATTGCATGGAGCACTGGGTGTGGCGCATGAACAATAAATCTTGTAACACTGAAAAAATAAAATAAACATTTTTGGGGAAAAAAATTTTAAAAATAAAAATCAACTATGATTGTAGATTTCTAAATTTATTCTTATAATTCTGTCAATACATTTCTACATTCCATATTTGGGACTGTGTTATTTCCTGGTGAACTGAAACTTTTATCATTATGAAATAATTCTGTTTATCTCAGTAATTTTTTTCATAAAAGTCTATTCTACTTAACATTTAAAAATGCGGGCATCTGAGTGGCTCAGTTGGTTAAGCGTCTGCCTTCAGCTCGGGTCATGATCCTGGAGTCCCAGAAAGGCTTTGACTTAGGTGTAAGGACCATGATTTTGTTTTTGTTTTTCAAAGGGAAAATTAGGCACATTGGGCTCTCTGCTTGGTGGAGAGTCTGTTCCTCCCTTTGCCCCTCACCCCACTCATGCTCTCTCTTGCTCTCTCAAAAATAAATAAATAAATCTTAAAAAGAAAAAACTTTTAAAAACATATCCCCATACGGGCACCTGGGTGGCTCAGTGGGTTAAAGCCTCTGCCTTCGGCTCAGATCATGATCTCAGGGTCGGATGGAGCCCCACATCGGGCTCTCTGCTCGGCGGGGAGCCTGCTTCCCCCTCTCTCTCTGCCTCTCTGCCTACTTGTGATCTCTCTCTCTTTCTCGGTCAAATAGATAAATAAAATCTTAAAAAAAAATGCATCCTCACACAGAATGATATTATATATTCTACAAGTATTATAATTATTCACGGATACACATCAAACATATATTAAACTGCTGCCAGGGGAAGGGAAGGAGATGCTAATGAGAGTCACAGATTAAAGCAGGAAAGGTAGAGGGGTCTCACACAGGCTGATGATGATAGTGTGCTAAGAACTGAGATTATATATAATTAACTCAACTTTTCACATCTGCCACCCAGAAAGTAGAGTATGAAAGAGAGAAAGACAGTGAGGTAGGAAGGACAGAAGGAAAAATGTGAGGCTAGCAAGATAGAAGAACAGACTATAGTTCAAAATTATGAATTTTTAAGGTGTCTAGAAAGATTTTCGGTTAACTATGTAGAACTTAAAGGATGAGAAAGAGACGCTTCTGCAAATGGAGTTAAGATGGAGAGCATTTCGGGAAGAGGACATAGTAGGTGTACATAGAGTAATGAGAACACAGAGTCTGTTGAAGAGGAAAGGGGAGGACAATCATGAGAGATGGTCCAGAAAGGTCAGTTAGTGCCGAAATGTTAAAGTATTATGTTAAACTTTGTGCTATAGGTAAAAATATTTAAGACAGTACTGTAGAGTGATTTAAAAGCTCAGATTTAAATAAAAAAGACTTGGACTTGAATTTGAACTGTCCCACATGGCAGGGATATGACCTTAAGCGAGTTTCAAGCCCTTTTATCTCAGTGAGACTCAGGTTTTTTTTTTTTTTTATAGAATATATTTTTTTAAGATTTTATTTATTTATTTGACAGAGCTATACAGTGGTAGAGGGAACACAAGCAGGGGGAGTGGAAGAGGAAGAAGCAGGCTTCCCATGGAGCAGGGAGCCTGATATGGGGCTCGATCCCAGAACCCCGGGATCATGACCCGAGCCGAAGGCAGATGCTTAAAGACTGAGCCACCCAGGCATCCCGAGACTCAGTTTTCATGGACATTTGAGTAATAATGATATTTATCCCGGTGAATTGTGAGAAATGAATAAATGCACGTAAAGCTCTAAACACTACCTGGGGACACTTGGGTGGCTCATTCAGTTAAGTGTCTGCCTTCAGCTCAGGTCATAATCCCTGGGTTCTGGGACTGAGTCCTGCATCAGTCTCCTGGCTCAATGGGGAACCTGCTTCTCCCTTTACCTGCTGCTCCTCCTGCTTGTGCTCTCTCTCTCTCTGACAAATAAATAAATTCTTTTTTCTAAAATCCAAGCTGATTTATTTTTTATTTATTTGACAGAGAGAGGACTAGAGAGCACAAGCAGGGGAGTGGCAGGCAGAGGAAAAGAGAAGCGCACTCCTTGTTGAGCAGGGAGCCCAATGCAGGACTTGATGCCAGGACCCTGAGATCATGACCTGAGCCGAAGGCAGACACCTAACCAAATGAGTCACCCAGGTGCCTCCAAATAAATAAAATCTTAAAAATAATAATAATAAACACTCTGCCTGGCATATAGTAAATATTCAGGACTTGAATTATTATTACTTGTATTATTATTATCTTTGTCATAATCATCATCGTTGTCCTCATCATGCCTATTATTTGAACCAGAGAATTACCCGTGTTTTAGAAAGATCACTCTGGTAATAATATGAAGGTTGACTTGGAAGGACTGAGACTAAGAACAGATAACAGATAAAAGTGAGCTTCAGTAGTCTCGATAAGGGATAATAAGGACCTGAGTGTTACTAAAGAGTAATATTTCAGGAAGTAAAGTTCACGGGTCTTTTATATACCCCTTATGCACCCCTTCCAATCCTCATAGCTACAGCATAGTGACCAATTCTGTGCAGGTTTATCTACCCTCATGTCAAGGTGCAAACTGACAGCACTTCAGGGATTTTTTTTTTTTTTAAGATTTATTTATTTATTTTAGAGAAAGAAAATGTGGAGGTGGGAAGAAAGAGAATCTTAAGCAGACGCCCCCACTGAACGCAGAGCCCAACTTGAGGCTCATCCCCACGACCCTGAGATCATGACCCGAGCGGAAACCAAGAGCGGGACACTTCACCTTAATCAACTGCGCCACTCGGGCTCCCTGTCAGCATTTCATTTCAAGCCTGCAATTTACTTCTCACTTCCTGCCCTAGGACTTCTCTAATTCCCATCTTGGGATCTGAGGGCACCTGCTTGGCTATTTGCACATGCGTAACCCTGAAGTGCCCAGGCAGGTTTCAGCCCTGTGGGGCAATGCTTAACCAGTGAAAACAAGATGCTCCTGTCTCTCCTCTTAGGTGGACAGTCCAAGATACATTTCAAATAATTCCTCAGATGGCCTCCCAGGATCTAGCATCTTATAGTCCAGAACGGTGGCTCACTCCATAGCCCATCTCTGTCTTGACTTCTGGCTCCTTCCTTGTTATAACTCATGCTGTCCCTCACTTATGCCCTCTGGAATCACACTCTAAGATGAACACATAGGCCTTTGTCTCAAGGTCTGCTATCAGGGCAACCCAGGTTAAGAACACTCATACAGCAAATGGTCTTAGAAAGCAGACCCTCAGGAGGGAATTGGATCACCTAATGAGGACGTCATTGCTATTGGTAACAGGCTCAGATGGGTTAGATGACCTCTGACCTGCCCTGGAATCCCATTTACTAAGAATCTCACCTGTGGTTGATTGGGATGAGTTGCAGGTCAAAGGAAATACTGGCTCCGTATACAGGCGCTGTGGCACTTGACCAACATAGGGCAACGATAACTCTGAAATTATAAATGGAGTTCACTTTTGTTAGCAGTAGTAGACCAGAATTAAAAAGGAAAAGGACAAACTCCTGTAAGCCAATTAACCACTCTAAGCTATGAAAGAGAGGGCCTCTACAACAGCATTTCAGGAGACCCCCAAGGCCTGTAAAAACTGTAGCCTGTGTTGAAAATCAGGCGTAGGCTCTAACCGTAAGGATAGTATTGCTTCAAAGTCACAATAGATCTCTCACGTCAAAGTCAGTCCCTGACAAAAAGTGGAACTCTGAGATGTAGGATAAAGATAATTAGATGGATAAGCACGATAATTTTGAACCCCTGGATTCTCTTAAATCCTCCAAGCTCGCGGAAGCCAGAAGAGGTCCCTCTAGAAGCGGTCCCTCCCTTCACTTGAGGATCCTGCAAGATATAATCAGGAGCAAATCTCTCATAAGATGACTCTGTCCTTCTTAAGATCTACCCTAGCCACCCTTCATTGCTCCAGGCTAATACTGATAACCTGGATTAGGTCTCAGTGCAGCCCTAAAGGGAAAGATCATTGCTTCTCCGAGAGAAAATCAATTATACACCAAAAGAATGATAGAAATATGTCCCAACAGAAACCAAAGGAGTTTATCTTGAGCATGTTAAAGAGGCAGGGTAAGACAGAGAGCTAAGTAGGTGAGAATTTATTAGCATGGAGGCACTTGCCCAAAACTCAAATTCAGTGTTCTGGCAAGAGCAACGCCTGGAGCTGGCTCTAATGTCCCGCCAGGAATGGCTCTTTTGAAGCTTGAACATATGGAATGTATATCAACACGTGAACACGGCTTCTAGTAATTAGTAAGTGCTATGGCTCTGTAGAAAGTAAGGACCAACACCAGTTTGCCTTTAGTGGAAAAGACATTAATACCTATTTACTGCCTTGCCCCATAACTGTTTTTATTTAAGCCTCCTGCTCTGGCCTTATATAGTCTGCAGTGACCTTGATCCCTTTTTTTTTTTTTTCCTTGATCTCTTAAGAATATTCTACAGAGGGGTGCCTGGGCGGCTCAGTCGTTTAGCGTCTGCCTTCGGCTCAGGTCGTGATCCCAGGATCCTGGGATTGAGCCCCATATCGGGCTCTTTGCTGGGCAGGGAGTCTGCTTCTCCCGCTACCATTCCCTCTGCTTGTGTTCCCTCTCTAGCTGTGTTTCTCTCTGTCAAATAAATAAAATCTTTAAAAAAAAAAGGGGGGGGGGCACCTGGGTGGCTCAGTGGGTTAAAGCCTCTGCCTTCAGCTCAGGTCATGATCTCAGGGTCCTGGGATTGAGCCCCGCATCAGGCTCTCTGCTCAGCAGGGAGCCTGCTTCCCCCTCTCTCTCTGCCTGCCTCTGCCTACTTGTGATCTCCCTCTCTCTCTGTCAAATAAAGAAATTTAAAAAAAAATTAAAAAAGAAAGAAAGAAAAAAAAAAAGAATATTCTACAGAACATCACAATATACATCATACTAATTGGACTTGGTGAGCAGAAGTGATAAATACCCCCCAAATACCCAAGTCTTACAAATGAAGATCACAGTGAGAGATAAAACACGAGATGACTTAAGGGACTACCACATTGGTGACGTGTTTAGGGATCCGATGGTCTGTGGCACCCCTTAAAAGTTCAAGGACAAATTGCTTCCCCTTACACAAAGAAAGACAGCATTCTTTTGTGCTTGGTGGACTTCTTTCAGTTATGAAAGCAGCCTATCCCACATTCGAGGATATTGCATTACCATTTATCAGCTATCTAGGAAAGCTCGCAATTTTGAGTCAGACCAATAGCAAGAGAGAGACCCTGCCGAAGAGAAGGTCCAGGCCACAGAGAAAGCTGTCCTGCCACCTGGGTCATGTGACTCAGTAGATGGGATATGTCAGAGGGATCCATGCTGGGTAAAACCACTCTTGCAAGATCAAAAGGAGAGTTGCCACATATTTCTAGGGTTTTAGACCAGAAGTTGGAAAACTATGGCCTGGGGGTCAATTCAACTTGTCGTGTTGTTTGGTTTTTATTTCGGTTTGTTTGGGTTTTGTTTTTTCACAGCTCGCAAGCTAAAAGCAGTTTTCATGGTTTTTTTTTTTTTTTAACAGGATATTATAAAAAAGAATATGCAACAGAAATTATATGTTGTCGATGCGCCTGGGTGGCTCAGTCGTTAAGCGTCTGCCTTTGGCTCAGGTCATGATCCCAGGGTCCTGGAATCGAGCCCCGCATCAGGCTCCCTGCTCTGCGGGAAGCCTGCTTCTCCCGCTACCACTCCCCCTGCTTTTGTTCCCTCTCTCACTGTATTTCTCTCTGTCAAATAAATAAAATCTTAAAAAAAAAAAAAAGAAATTATATGTTGTCTACAAAGTATAAAATATTTACTATCTGATCCTTTAAACAATTGTTTGAGAAACAGTTTCTAGTGTCTAACTGGGACCCAGTGGAGCCCAAGTGCTTTTCCATGGGACACTAGTGACCATGCAATCAGAGGTCCCAATGACATGCCCGGTGTTACAAGATCTACCACGTCCTAAGGTCAAGTATTCCAGGGGCACCTGGCTGGCTTAGTCAGTAGAACATGTGACTCTTGATCTTGGGGTGGTGAGTTTGAGCCCCAGTCAGGTATGGAGATTACTTTAAAATAAAATCTTAAAAAAAGAAAAAAAAAGAAAGGTCAAGCACTCCGTCGTCCAAAAGAAATGCCGGATTTGGAATTGGGTCTAGGCAGGGTGGGAAGGCATAAGTGAATTAAAGTAACACGTGACCCCAAATCCTGTGTCTCTTACCTTTGTAACACTGAAGACTCTCTTTCAATTCACTTCAATGATGGGGGCAGGAAAGGGAGGCCTGGTTCACGGAAGGATCAGCTTATATGTTGGTCTTAATAAAAAATGGACTATGCTGAACCACAGCTCTACTCAGCGGCGGCCCTAAAGAACCCACTGGTGGTGAAGGAAAACTCTCCCAGCAGGTGGAGTTGATAACAGTACATTTGCTCATCACTTTATAAGGTAGGATAAATTAGATTATTTTCAAAAATGTAATGAATCATGATGTGTGACCTTTCAGTGAATTTATAAAAAAATATTTTGTTAATTGTTATAAAATGAAACCACCAAATTTCAAGTTGTTAATTAAATGTTAACAATTCTATCTTTAATGCCTAAAAGATCTTCCTCACATTAATATGTTCTTAGTAAATATTGCTGAGTGCATTCCATAGTGAATCAAAAAATACTTTAAGATTGAATTATTCAATCTACCCAGAATTTGACTTTTTGGCTTAGAATAAAGAAAAAATGTTTGAGGAAAAATGGCAAATATGAAAATACATGATTATAGGGATATACCATTAAAGTCCTGAAAATGAAGAGATCAAAATACTTCAAAGTTATTAAAATATTTTATGCTTTGCTGAGTTTTATATTAACTTATAAAAACATATTATCAGTGAGAAGATTGACAAGAAAACACATACTTCATGGAAAAAATAATCAAAATATAATCATTTAATACCTAAGACAAAAAAATAAAAAATTACTTCTGTACGTTCTAATTGCATATAAAATTTGAGATGGAAATAAAAGTAAAAAATATGAACCTCACATATACCTTTAACAACTGGATAGAATATCAAGTTATTGAAAATTCCAATGGAAATCAAAAGACATAATTTAAGCTTCAGGATGGTTAAAGCACACTAATTAAATAAGTGAACTCAATTTAATTGAGATAACAAACTAATATCTCTATTGTATTAAAGTAACTTTAGGAATAAATGATTTACTTAATACTAAAGTAAAAAAAAAATATATAAGGCAGGATAAGTGCCTTGAGATATGGCCATATATAGACTCTAGTGGTAAATGTTTTTTCTGGGTAATCAGGGTGCTAGAAAAAGAAACATTGGAAGACGGGGAGAAAGAGAACTGGGGAAGGTAAACAGGTGGACTTAAAGAAATAGGCACAATTATATAAATGTCTGTGCCTCCTCATAATGTCCACCAGAGACTAAACATCACAAAAAATGCACTCAGAAACCAGGCAGGCAGGATGACTTGTCCTGTGGATGCCAGCCAGACTCTCTCCCTGGCCATCCCAGTGCTTAAACAATGGGCCTACTAATGGAGTGGCCACAATAGCAGGGATGGAGGCCACGCATGGGTCCAACATTATGGGTCCCTTCTAATCAAAGTTGATCTGGCTGTTGTTACCTAATGTATGCCCAACCCGCCAGCAGAAGAGACGAATGCTGAGCCCTCAATATCATTCCGTTCCTTGAGGAAACCAGTTGGACACTTGGTAGCAGACTGATTACATCCCTTCCTCCTCAGAGGGACGGCAGTTGGCTCTTACTGAGATTGACCATGACTCCAGAAATAGAGTACTGATGTGAACATAAAACTGCTGCTGCCTGCTGTGTAGTAAGTAATAAAGTCCTCTGCCTCTGACCTAGGAGTCTTACACCTTCTGTCAGCATCCCTGTAACCGTGGCTTACAAATACAGTTCTTTTTTTTTTTTTTTTTAAGATTATTTATTTATTTTTGAGAGAGAAAGAGGGAGAGAGAGGGCGAGTGTGCACAAGCAGGGGGAGTGGGAGAGGGAGAGGCAGGCTTCCTGCTGAGCTGGAAGCCTGAGGCGGGACTCCATCCCAGGACCACAGGATAATGACCTGAGCTGAAGGCAGACACTTAACCGACTGAGCCACCCAGGTGTCTGCAAATACATGCCTGAACCTCAGGCCTCTCACTTCCTACCCCAGGGCTTCTGTGATGCCATCTTCCAGTATGCCCACAAAAACATGCTTGGTGCTTTTGCATGTGCAACCTAGAAGCGCAGGAAAGTTAATAGACTGTGAGGCATATCCTTGACCAATGAGGACTATGAGAGCTGACTCTTCTCTCTTTTTTTTCTCTTGGTCAGATGGTCCGAGATACATTTCATAAATCTCACAATCTCACAGGTCATCTCCCTTAGTAGCAGACAACCAAAACCTTTCCTTGTGTTGGCTCTTTCTCCTTCCTAGTTTTAGTCCTCACTCCTGCCCTCTAGAATTATACTTCCAAATAAACTACTGGCATTATGGCCTGAGCTCTACTTTGGGGGAAACCCAGACTATGGCAATGCAACTTTAGATGTAGTGGCAAGACAACATAAAGTTTTTAAGCTTAAGTGACTGGAGAGTGGTAACACCATCAGCATAAACATGTAGGGGTGCCTCAGTGGCTCAGTTGCTTGGTTAAGCATCTGCCTTCAGTTCAGGTCATGATCTTGAGGTCTTGGGATCAAGCCCCATGTAGGGCTCTTGGGGAGCCTGCTTCTCCCACTCCCTCTGCTGCTCCCTCTGCTTGTGCTCTCTCTCTCTCTCTCTCTCTCTGTGTCAAATAAATAAATAAAATCTTTTTAAAAAATAGAATAAATGTGCAGGGCACCTGGGTGGCTCAGTCAGTTAAGTGACTGCCTTTGGCTCAGGTCATGATCCTGGGGTCCTGGGATTGAGTTCTGCATTGGGCTCCCAGCTCCATGGGGAGTCTGCTTCTCCCTCTGACCTCCCCTCTCATGCTCTCTTTCCCTCAAATAAATAAATAAATAAATAAATAAAATCTTTAAAAAAAATAGAATAAATGTTCAATGCAGTAGAGGAACATGTTTGTTACTGAAAACATTAATTTCAAATATTGGGTATATCCTTTTGATACTGGTACACAGGATGTGATGCTGACCTAGTCTCAAGTAAAAGACAGATCCTCCATTCAGCTAACACATATTGAAAATCTACTATGTGCCAACCAATTTTTGTTCAATGCCACGTTCCTAAGCATAGCTGACATCATGAAAGGATTGAGATCTGAGAAATGGGGAGAAGATAAGCAACATATCAGTAGAAGGAAGAGTGCAACCATACACAAGAGTGCATGTGTAGCTCTGCTAGGAAGGAAACATGCATGATAGTCTTTGTATTTTCTTCAAGGGGCTCATAAAATCTAATAGAGATGATGTTTTTATATAATACAGAGTTGGAGTGAAAAATATTCTTAAAAGCAGTAGAAATGGGAGCTCTGAGGAGAGAGGGAGGCACCCCTTACAGCTGAGACATTTGGGTTGGGTAGATGAAGGAGGTGGCATCTGAGCTGGACTCCAGATGCATGGCACTGAAATGCACAATAACAAGACCAAGGGCAGAACAATGCAAGCAGAGGACATGACAAAGGCTCAGCAATGGGAGAGCATGGTTTGTGAGAATGTGGTAGTCAGGATCTTTGGTTGCAAAGATCACATTACTTTAAGTGATAAAGATTACTTTCAAGGCTATGTGGGAAAATAAAGAAGACAGGAATCTCAATCACGTGGGACTGAGGCCTCATGGGGGATTAAATTCCATCTGGGAACTGGGAGGTTATACTGCATCCAAGGCAGCTCAAAGGATCAGGTATTTTGTCTGGATCCCTGTCTGTGGTCTATCACTCCATAGGGATGCTCTCCCAGCATCTACTACCATTTAACTTCTTGTTTTGTTTCTGCACACTCGAGATTTTGCACACTCTACTCTTGGCTTTTGCTGTGTCATAACTTCCAGTTACAGCTTTTCCTCTGTATGTCTTTCATCTTGTGACCCTGCTATTAACCACTTTACTGTCTAGGTCTCAAATTCAATCTTTGCAAGAGACAACTTGATTGATCTGGTTAGTTATTATCATTCTCATTGAGCAACTCCCTTGAGTGATTAAACAGGCTATGAATAGAATGGCCAATTAGACGTGTCAAAGGTGACAGAGTCCTGTGGTATAGAACAAGGTGACCTCCCAGCTGTGGGGGTGAAGGCATTGCTCCAATGCTAGGCATATTAAGTAGAGCAACTTGCCTGATCTCAGGTATAACTAAGAGGAATAAACCCGGGACAAGACAATGATGATCGTAAGTGCCAGGATAAGTCATTTAGATTTAATTGACTAGGCCAGAGTTCTCAACCCTATCAGACCCCTTTTTGTAATGTTCTCTTTATTATTCTTTCTTATTTCTTTTTTTGTTTTTGTTTCAAACTCTCCACTCTTCTTAAATGGGATACATAGATACTATAGTCTAATTACACACACACACAACACACATATTTTTAAAAGTCCAACAGAGTGCCCTAACTGTATTACCAAAAAAACCCAAAAAACAAAAAAAGTTACTTATAATAAAATAATATGTACTTCAGTATGTAATTACTCATGCATAGCTATATCAGAAGTCATAAAGCAGTAGTCAGATGCTTGCAACTATACATAGCAAAACTATAAATGTTACAGTTGCAATTTGGACTGATACAAGCTTGTTGTGTTGGTGACTCAGATGTCATCAACAACACTGCAATCAGCAATGTAACTTTTTGAAATGATATCATCAGCCCCCAGCATAGTGTCTAGTTAAATTTAGTATTTTTTGAGATGAAAAAAAATCTGAAAGCAAAAGATACCCATTAAAGATTTTAAAAAGACAAGTGCCTGGATCAGAACAAACTTCAGGAAGATTTAAGACTCTTAAATGATGATGAGCTTCAAGGTCTGGGTTGTTTTCATCTTTGGCTGATCTCCCACTCATACCCCAGTGCTCCTAAGTAGTAGGCACTCAATATATGATTTTGAATTGAATTGATTTGAATCAAATAATATCTCCAGCAAAGTACCCACAGGGCCCTTTGATAAAACATTATCTTAGGGCAGAGTTCCAGAAAGGCAGTATTAGTGGAAACGACTCCCTCACCGCAGGACACAAAGTCAGTCGTATCTCCATTTCTCATATGCAGGACCCTGGAGCCTGAAGCAGAATTTCTAGGTCCAGCTCTGTTAGGGGGGAAAAAAAAGGCGAAGTAAAAGAAAAAGAAAAAGCTACATTCTATTAGATCATCTCAAGATTTTCTAGCAACAAACCCAAGAAACTACAATAACGGAAGTCTTTTTTTTTTGGTAAAGATTTTATTTATTTATTTGACAGAGAGAGAGAGAGCGTGCACAAGCAGGTGGAGCAGCAGCAGAGGGAGAGGGAGAAGCAGGCTCCTGGCTGAGCAAGGAGCCTGATGTGGGGCTCATCCCAGGACTCCAGATCATGACCTGAGCCGAAGACAGATGCTTAACCATCTCAGCCCACCAGGTGCCCCTACAATAACAGAAGTCTTGAACAAAAATCCATTATAGGTAGCTGGCACACATGTTCCAAATTTGGGTTGATTATTTAAAGAAACATCTTCAGCACATAGCATAGTACCTGGCCCATTATAGCCACTTACCAAACATGTGTTGAATGGATGAATAAATAACAGCAGTTGAAAAAGTACATAAGACAGAAAAATGAAAAAGGAGAATTCTAGTGTGTGTTACACCAGAACCAGATCTAGGACTCAGATGGAAGTAATGGGCGCCTGGGTGGCTCAGTCAGTTAAGCATCTGCCTTCGGCTCAGGTCATGATCCCAGGGTCCTGGGACTGAGTCCCGCATCTGGCTCCCTGCTCTGCAGGGAATCTGCTTCTCTCTCTGCCTCTCCTCCCACTGGTTCTCTTAATCTCTCTCTCTCTCAGATAAATAAATAATCTTGAAAAAAAAAAAAGAAAGAAGTAATACATTTGCATAGTTACAATGTAGTACTGGAGAGTTTAAGATAAAAAGTAACAGCTTCTTGATCTCCCTCTTCTCCCATCTTCAGTCCCACAGCTTCCAAATAGGTACAAGTTTCTATACACAAATTTTGTTCCAAAGATCTTGTGACATCATACCTCTTTTCAGCTTTATCCATTTTCTCTGTGAAATTACAGATCTGATCAAGAAGGCTTATACATCGAGTTGATTTTCAAACAGTGGGGAAAGTTTGCAAGGAACTACTACAATTTCAGCCTTGGTAGCCAAGGTAGATGCGCCTGTCATTGCTCAGTGCATAGCTATTGTTGTCTTTATTTATTTATTTTAAAAAAGATTTTATTTATTTATTTGACAGAGAGAGATCACAAGTAAGCAGAGAGGCAGGCAGAGAGAGGTGGAAGCAGGATCCCCGCTGAGCAGAGTGCCCGATGTGGGGCTCGATCCCAGGACCCTGAGATCATGAACTGAGCCGAAGGCAGAGGTTAACCCACTGAGCCACCCAGACGCCCCTATTATTGTCTTTAGTAGCAAAAAGACTATTTATAAGAAAACATATATGGAGCACTATGTGCAGGCATCATTCTAAGCACTGTACAAATATGATCTTACCTAGTTCTCACAACAGTTTTTGGGGTATATACTATTATTAACTCCATTTTACAGATGAAGAAGCAGAGACCGACATAGGTTAAATTGTTTCAAGTCACATACAAGACTGTAAACAGTGGCAGCTGAACATAAACTGTTTGATGGAAATTTGAAAATATCTCAGACACAACTCTGAATCCCATTTGTGTCAGACTCCTGGAAAGGTCTAGTCTTTTTAAATGTACACCTCATAGGGGCGCCTGGGTGGCTCAGTCTGTTAAGCATCTCACTTCAGCTCAGGTCATATTCTCAGGGTCCTGGGATGGAGCTTCTCACTAAGCATTGCGACACCCTCCCACCCTCCCCAGCTCAGTGGGGAATGTGCTTCTCCCTCTCCTGCTCCCCGTACTTGTGCTCTCTCTTAAATAAATAAATAAACAAATAAAATATTTAAAAATAAATAAATGTAATACCTTATAGCATTAAAGAAAGGCTATGAATATCCAAGTGGGATAAAATATCAAAAGAATAATTGGAGAAATCATACCAGCTCTTAAAAAGAAAATAAGCTTTCCTACAGTACAATGGTTGGCAGCCACTTTTCCCCATTTTGTCCAATGAGGTTTCCTGATGGAAGACAAACATGGACAATCAGAAACAAGAAAAGAGCGATTCCCTTGGGGTGCCTGGGTGGCTCAGTGGATTAAAGTCTCTGCCTCCCGCACAGGTCATGATCTCAGGGTCCTGGGATCCAGCCCGGCATTGGGCTCTCTGCTCAGCGGGGAGCCTGCTTCCCTCTCTCTCTGCCTGCCTCTCTGCCTACTTGTGATCTCTCTCTCTGGAAAATGAATAAGTAAAATCTTAAAAAAAAAAAGAAAAAGAAAAGAGCGATTCCCATCAACAATCTACAAGTACACTACAGGAGGATAATTTAGTAGTTTATGTGATGAGCTTAAGGCAGTTATTTAAAATAATGGTCTTAATGATCTGTGAGACATGGGCAAATGTTTATATAACATTACCTGAAGACAGTAAAATAGAAAATGATAGCTCTGATGCAGCTATGGAAAAACCTCTTATTGTGAACAAAAATGTAAGGGGAGAAGCAAAAGTAATTGTGGTTTCCAGTTTTAGGGACTGTAATTAGGTATGATTTTTTTCCCTCAGAAATTTCTGTAGTACCGTTTTGACTAAAAAAAGAAACTTGAATAAAAACAATAAAATAGACAAAAATGGGTTTCTGGCCTCAGTAGTACAGTAGTGGGGGAAAAACTGGAGAAGGAGCTACTGGATCAAGTTTACCTGGGACTTCTAGAAAGTTTCCTGTGCAGAACTTTATTTTAGGTAAACCTTTATTCCAAGGTTTATTTTCTCTTGGAATTCTGGAAGTTTTGCTTTTGCATTAAAAAAAATAATAATTGTGTGTGAATGTTTTGTTTTATTATTCACTGCATTTTGGAACCGAGCCAGAGATTTTTGGTCCTGGGCAAGTCCCTTTGCTCTTCAAAATCTATTCTGTCTTTGACACAAAGCTTGTGTCTTTTCCCCAAGATCAAGAGCTTCCACTGAAACCGGCCTACTACAGGATCTGCTGCCTCGGGCCACCTGAAGATTTCAAATTTCAAATTTCGGTCTTCACTTCCATACGCCACCCCCCGGCGCAACCGCCCAAGGCCTGCGCCGAATCGCGTCTAAGCCGGGGGTGCAGACCGCGCGCCCGGATCCGCGCGCAGCCCGGGCGCCCCCGAGTGCGGCGCTCTGCCCCCGCGGGCGTGCCTGCGCTGACTCAGCTCTACCGGCCGCCGTGAGCGGCGCTCCGCCGCGCCGAGTGTGCCGACGCCCGGCGTCACGGCTCCCAGCGCGCCGGGCCCTCGCCTCGCGCGCGGCGGTCCTGCCCCGCGCTGACTCAGCCGCTTCCGCCTCGGGGCGCTCCGACCGGCCGCCGCCGCGACGCGCCTTCTTCCGCCCTTAGGTGTGGGCTTCGGAGGTCCTGAAAGGTACTGACGGCTCCTTACGGCGTCCGCGAAGTGCGGGGCCTGGGCCCTGCAAGGCCCTTCCCGGTAGAGGAGTTGAGGTCTCAGCTCAGGAAAGTATTCCTCGGTCCGCAGTGCAGAGAGTGGATAATCTTGATCTGGACAATTGAGGTCTAGGGCAGCCCTGAGTCTTTAGAGGCCAACGACGTTGGCAGCTCAGCTCCGCCACTTGCAGGCGTGGAGCCCCCACCCCCACCCCAGAGAGTTACTTAATCTAGCCAAATCTCACTTCGCACGTGGGCAAAATGGGGGCGAGGCCATACCCACCTTGGTGGTGTTGGCACAACCTCGGCAAATCTGTTTTGTTATTATTTCCTTTGAAATACCTAGTAGACGTAGTTCTTCCTCTCTCCATGCCACCCCAACCGTCTGGCACTTCTTACATCCCAGTGCAGGGTCACTGCAGTGACTTCCTAACTGGTTTTGCCGCATTCCCATCCAGCTCTCACACTATGACCTGGGACATTCTTAAGGGCTCTGTGTTCTTCAACACATTGCCCCGCTCAAGAAAATGTGAACACTTCCCTGTTGTCTTTGGGTTTGAGTAGAAAGTCCTGTTCCTAGTATTTACAGCACTGAAGCCTGGCTTGTCCACACCCACATCCCTCCCATAAATTTTTTTTTTTAATATTTTATTTATTTGACAGAGAGAAACACAGCGAGAGAGGGAGTGGTAGCGGGAGAAACAGGCCTCCTGCCGAGCAAGGAGCCCGATGTGGGGCTCGATTCCACGACCCTGAGACCATGAGACCGAAGGCAGCCGCTTAACGACTGAGCCACCCAGGCGCCCCCCTCCCATAAATATTTTATGCTTACTCTTCTTCCTATGTTGTGGCACCCCTACAGGAGCTGGGGTTGGGGAGATAAACACATACGCACATACTTGTAACACCGTGTAGTAAGTGCTCTGATGTTAAGTATGAGCAGGACAGGGAGCAGCTAAATGAACACAGGGAAAAGAAGAAAAGTTGGAAAGGCGCGCGCGCTTGCCGACTCTCTGTCTCTCTCTAAAATAAATAATCTTAAAAAAAAAAAGCCCAAATTTATGATTTATCTACTGTGAGAGGATGGAGAAGAACAAGTGTGGTTGTGTGTTTGTAAGTGTGCTACATCCTTATCCACCACAGCAGCAAGGCCATAAAGCATGTTTAACATAGATACGTCAGGAAATAACAGCACGAACAGGTTATTTCAAATATGGAGGTAAATACCTGAAACAACAGGGAGAGTGGAAAATGGTTGTGCTTGGGCTATGAAGACGACCAAGGAAGAAGACAACTGTTTTTCCACTATGCATTTGTGTATATATATATATGTATATATATATACACACACATATATATGTATATATATATACACATATATGTATGTATATATATACATGTATATATATCTATGTATATATATACATATATATGTATATATATATACACACATATATATGTATATATGTGTGTATATATATATTTAAGATTTTATTTATTTATTTATTTGACAGAGAGAGATCACAAGTAGGCAGAGAGGCAGGCAGAGAGAGAGAGGGGGAAGCAGGCTCCCTGCTGAGCAGAGAGCCCTATGCGGGGCTCGATCCCAGGACCCTAAGACCATGACCTGAGCCGAGGAGCAGAGGCTTTAACCCACTGAGCCACCCAGGTGCCCCAATTTATTTATATATATTTTTAAAAGATTTTATTTGTTTGACAGAGAGGGAGTACAAGCAGGCAGAGCGGCAGGCAGAGGGAAAGGGAGAAGCAGGCTCCCTCCCCCAGCAGGGGGGAACTCCATTCCAGGACCCTAGGATGGGACCTGAGCTAAAGGCAGACATTTAACTGACTGAGCCACCCAGGTGCCCCTATACATTTTTTTTTTTTAAGATTTTATTTATTTGAGAGAGAGAGAGCACAGAAAGGGGAAGGAGCCGAAGGAGAAGCAGATTCCTCACTGAGCAGGGAGCTCAATGCTGGGCTCCCAGGACCCTGGGATCATGACCTGAAATTAAGGCAGACGCTTGCTTAACAACTGAGCCACCCAGGCACCCCTCACTATACATTTTTTAGTGGTATTGAAGTATTGAAATATTTTTTGATATTTCAGGGAACATTTTCAATGAAAAAATTTTAAATTCATTCATTTTTATATGGATAAAAATAAAAGCATACAAACTTATCCTCCCATAATTTCATTTTTTAAAAAAAAGATATTTATTTATTTTAGAGAGAGAGACAGAATAAGGGGAGGAGCAGAGGGAAAGGGAAAGAAAGAAAATCCTCAAGCAGGCTTCACACAGGGCATAGAGCCCCATGAGGGGCTTGATCCCACCACCAGGAGATCATGACTTGAGCAAAACTGAGGGTTAGCCCTTCAACCCACTGAGACAGACAGGAGCCCCTCCCATACCTTCATTTCTATGTATATATACCAAAGTGATAATTATATATAAACACAAAGATGTATATACTATAATCATTGTAGGATAATTTAGAAGCAAAAAAAAAAAAATGGCAGCAATGTAAATGTCT
>CM053613.1:38909414-38925359 GCA_028646535.1 Procyon lotor
AGGGGTCTGGGGAGAGGGAGAAGGAGAGAGAATCTCAAGCAGATTCCCCTCTGAACATGGAGCTGGATATGAGATCATGACCTGAGCTGAAACCAAGAGTCAGACACTCAACTGACTGGCCCACCAAGTGCCCCAAGGCCATAAAGTATCTTAATTTTTACCGTCCTTATAGTGTTTTTCTCTCGAGCTTTTATTTCTTTCTCTCTTTTAAATTCTAGTATAATAAACACACAGTGTTATATTAGTTTCAGGTGTACAATACAGTGATCCAAGAATCCTATACATTGCTCAGGGCTCTTCACAGTAGATATACTTTTAATCTCCTTCACCTATATTACCTATCCACCCCTCCCCTCTGGTAACTACCAGTTTCTTCTCTAAATCAAAGAGTCTGGTTTTTTTGTGTGTTTTTTTTTTGTTTTTTTTTTTTTTATTTTTTGCTTGTCTCTTCTTTCTTTTGTTCATTTGTTTTGTTTCTTAAATTCCACATGTGAGTGAAATCATATGATATTTGTCTTTCTCTGACTGACTTATTTCATTTAGCATTATACCATCTAGGTCTATCCATGTTGTTGCAAATGTCAAGATTTCATTCCTTTTTAGTGGCTGAATAGTATTCTATTATATACATCATATCATTTCTTTACCCATTCATCTATGGGTGGATACTTGGGTTGCTTCCATATCTTGACTATTATATAATACTGCTATAAACAAAGGGTTGCATATATCTTTTTTGTTGTTTTTGGGTTTTTTTGCATATATCCTTTTGAATTAGTGTTTTCATATTCTTTGGATAAATACCCAGTAGTGGAATTACTGGATCATAGGATAATTCTAGTTTTAATTTCTTGAGGAACCTCCATACTGTTTTCCACAGTGGCTGCACCAGTTTGCATACCCACCAACACTACACAAGGGTTCCCTTTTCTCCACATTCTCACCAACACCTGTTGTTTCTTATCTATCCGTATAGTTTTTTCACTACAGAGAACTAAAGAATAGGATGATCTTATTGATACTAAGTTCTGTGGGCACTCTTCTACCCTTTTAAAATGTGTCTTCTCTATACACATGCATTAATTGAGATTAATTGAGCAAACTTTTTCATGTGTCTAAGTCACATGTACTAAGTCACTCTTCTGTGTGCCTAGGGCATCATTTTATTTCATTTTCTTTACAACTAAATGTTTCCTGAAGTAGAGAACAGCCACATTGATCTCTGTATTTATGCTCAACAGAGATCTTACAGTATCTGACTTTCTTACATTTGTGGTAAACTTCTTTTAACCATGCATCAAAGCAATAAAAATAGTTTTCATGTGATTATGTCTTTGGAAATCTGGCACAAAATGTGATTTCACTTAGTGAGTGTGGTGTGGCAGCTGTAAATTGCCACATTCCAGCATAATGCTTCAATATTGTATTTTCAGTGTGGCTGAGTTGCTGGTTTTTTCTGGCTTTGACTGCATTTTCCACAGAGAAGCTGGCACCCAGACAAATCCCCTGAGACATCCTCACAAAGGATGCTGACAGATCTCTGTCTCTCTGAGGATCTAACTGGGCAGTGTTCCATCCAGACAGGCTGGGCATGTGCATGGGTGCCTGTGTCTGCTGGCCTGTGTGAGGGGCTTCTCATTTTGTCTTGGCAACAGTCAAGAGACATAGAGAGCCCTTTGGAATGGGAGTTCTGCCCTGTGGCCAACATGGTCTGATATGAAGGCGTTGGACCGATTTAATAGGGCAAAGAGTCTTATGCAAGGAAGCCTAAAGTAGTGTTGCAGGCCAGAGAATCAAATTTCTCTCCACAGTAGGAGGATCATTAGTATGGGGGGGTCATTCAGTAAGTGCTTAATAAATAATGGGTAGAGAGTGTTTAGGCATGCCCCTCGATGCTTGTGATGCATGGATGAATACCTAATTCAAGGAACTCACCCTAACTTGATTGGGGAAACAGCCTATAGCTGCCAACCCTTTTTTGTCACCCCACCCCAACCCTAACACTGCTTATAACTCATTCAGTGGATATTCAACTAGTTTTTATCAAGTACTTCAGTGCCAGACATTGTGTTCTGCCTAACAGGTACAGAAATGAACAAGACAGATTTTTCTAGAATTAGTGTCATGTACCCAGAAGTGTTATAAAGGTTATCTTGAGTAGCTAGAATTTGATGAGATATGAATAAGGTCCTCTCAATTTTTCCCTTTGAACAGTATTATTTGAATTTTTTGTGACAAGCTTTTGGCCATGATACTTTTTTGGATCTCATCAAAAATCTTCTGAGCCACTGTTTTGGCCCCCTCCTGGGCTTTGAGAACACAGCAATGAATGAGGCAGAATAAATCCCCTGTCCTCAGGAAACTTCCATTCCAACTGGGGCAGCAACACAAAACAGAATAAAGCAAAATCCATACAAGCATGCCATACAATATAGTGATGATTGATGACCTGTCCTATGGAAAAAAGTACTTTTTAAAAATAAAAAAGTTATTCTGATCTGTTCAAATACTCTTGACTCTTTAGAGGCCTGGATTCTTTACTGGCCTAAGCAAATGGCATTGAGGGAAATGGGCCAGAGGTCCAAGCAAGCCTCAAAGCCTAGAACCGTTTGGTCTCATTCTGCACTCTCTCCACCCAGCACAAATGAAAAGACAGTCTGAGTCGCCTTCATTCTTTGGACAGAAGAGTGATGTCAGTCCAGAGAGTTTGACCTGGCTGGTTGCTCTTGACCTTGACGGGAGCCCAGGCCTTTCCCCACCCAGCCTGGGGACAGAGCTCACTGCTGTGCCAGTATCTGAAGGTGCTGACCCTACTACCCCACATTCATTGCCTGCTTCTTCTTTCCAGCTTCACCAACTGGTTTCCAGGGAGCTGATCCCGCTGGCTTCTGGCCTGCCCTGTCTGACAGCTGCCGGAACACTGGGACTTAAAAATTAGTTCTAAATGCCTGAGTCCAGTCACCACATTCCAGTCTATTTTTAGGACAAATCCTCCTTCTTTTCCCCGCGAAGCTACTCTTCTTTTTGTTTCTAAACTGCTTCCATGGCCAGTTCAGACTGAGGTCTCCTCACCTGGGAATGCAAAGCTTCGGGGTTCCAGTTCCTACTCACAGCTAAGGAGGAGATGCTGTTTTCACTAAATTCCTCTAGTTAAAGAAGTAAGACTTGATATGGTAGTAAGTTAAAGAAACACAGCCCAAATTGTATGCACACTGACATTACAAACATTTAAAAATCATTTTTATTCCAATCATGAAAGTAACACAAGCCTATTGCAAAAATGTTAGAAAAATGCAGTGCAAAGAATTTATGCTTTAATATATTATTTTCTTTTTGATCTGTTCTCGTGCTCAGAAGTTTATTGTTATTAGTTAAATATATTATTCATGCACACAGGACGAAGTTCAAATAGTAAAATTTCACTGTTCCCTGCCATCTGGTTCTTCTTCCTAAAGGGAACTGTTCATAATATTCTTTTATAATTCTTTTTAGTTCTGTAAAATCTGTAGTAATGTTCTACTTTCTTTCTTGATTTTAGTAATTTGATTTTTTTCACTTTATACTTCAGTCGACTTAGGTAAAGTTGGTCAATTTTGTTGGTCTTTTTAAAGAACCAGCTTTTGTTTTGTGGATTTTCCTTATATTGTTTTTCTGTCATCTATTGTTTCTGTCCTCACTCCGTTATTCTCTTCCTAATGCTAGTTGTGGGTTCAGTTTGCTTCTCTTTTTCTAGTTCCGTAAGGTGTAGAATTAAATTAGGTTAATTTACTCTGCCACTCTTTCTTTTTCTTTTTCAAAGATTTTATTTATTTATTTGACAGAGAGAGAGAGAACACAACTAGACAGAGAGGCAGGCAGACAGAGAGGGGGAAGCAGGCTCCCTGCTGAGCAGAGAGCCAGATGCGGGGCTCAGGACCCATCTCAGGACCCTCAGAGCATGACCTGAGCTGAAGGCAGAGGCTTAACCCACTGAGCCACCCAGGTACCCAAAAACTTATTTTTTAATTAATTTATTTTTTAGTGGGCTCCACACCCAACATGGGACTTTCTAATATATATGTGTATATATTATTATTTTTTAAAAAAATATTTTCTTTAAAAAAATATTTTATTTATTTATTTGACAGAGAGAGAGACAGCAAGAGAGGGAACACAAGCAGCAGCAGCAGAGAGAGGAAGAAGCAGGCTTCCTGCAGAGCAGGACTTGATCCCAGGATCCCAGGACCCCAGGATCATGATGTGAGTCGAAGGCAGACAACCGAGCCACCCAGGTGCCCCTGTATATATTATTTTTATTTTTATTTTATTAGAAATATTATCCTACAATGGGGTGCCTGGCTGGCTCCATCAGTAGAGTGTGCAACTCTTGATCTCAGGGTTGCAAGTTTGAGCCCCCACATTGGGCATGGAGCCTACTTAAAATTAAAAAAAGAAATTGTTCTACAATATAATTGAGTTTTTGCAGTGTTATTCTATGAATTTTAGCAAAGATACAGATTCACATAACCAATATTACAATCAGGATCTACTTGTTTTGTTAATTACTGAGAGATGAGTGATTTAATCTTCAACTATAATTGTGATTTGTCCATTTATTTCTTTCAGAATTGTTATGAGCAGTTGTTGATATGGTAGGTAAAGTTACTTTTTCTTTTTGTAGTTAATCATATTTTATCATTTTCTGAAACTTTGTATTCTATTTTCATCAAAATTTTCATTTATTCATGGGTTTTATTGATATAAACTCATAATTTCATGTTATATCCAATGAGCTGTAGTCTGTTAATATCATTATTTATTTTGCAGCTCACATTATAACCAATTTCATCTTTGGAGCCTCTTCAAGCTTGCTCTTGAATCCTTTTGATATGTCCCTGTCATTCTCTGGCCATTATTTCTTTTTTTTTTTTTTAAAGATTTTATTTATTTATTTATTTGTCAGAGAGAGAGAGAGAGATAGAGCACAAACAGGCAGAGGCAGAGGTAAATGCATGCTCCCTGCTGAGCAAGGAGCCAGATGTGGGACTCAATCCCAGGACCCTGGGATCATGACCTGAGCCGAAGGCAGCTGTTTAACCAACTGAGCCACCCAGGCATCCCTGGCCATTATTTCTTAAAGTACTTCAGATACCTTATTTTTTTCTTCTTTCTTTCCAAAGTTCTCATTAAGCTTATGTTAGACTCAGCCTTTTTCTTTCTGTGCTACAGTTTGAAGAGATTCTTTTGCCCTGTCAAGGTCACTGTTTTTTTCTTCTGTGGTGTCTGAGCTGATGTTACATCAATCTAATGAATTTTTCACATCAGATATTGCATTTTTTAGTTCCAGAATTTTTATTTTGTTCTGCTTTATGGGTTATATTTCTTTTTTTTTTTTTTTTTTTTAAAGATTTTTATTTATTTGACAGCGAGAAACACAGCCAGAGAGGGAACACAAGCAGAGGGAATGGTAGCGGGAGAAGCAGGCTTCCCGCGGAGCAGGGAGCCCGATGCGGGGCTCGATCCCAGGACCCTGGGATCTGACCTGGGCCGAAGGCAGACGCTTAACGACTGAGCCACCCAGGCGCCCCATGGGTTATATTTCTTAATTGCTATTTCTCATTTGTTCCCTTATTGTGCTCATGGTTTCCTTTAAGTCTTTGAACATTTAATGATAGATTTTTTTAAAAAGTCATTTTTGGGTCTCTATTTTTTGGGGGGGTTTCTATTGATTAATTTTTCTTCCAATTATGGATCACCTTTTCCTGCTTCTTTGAATGTCTGGTAATTTTAATTAAAAAAAACTTTAAGGGGCGCCTGGGTGGCTCAGTGGGTTAAAGCCTCTGCCTTCGACTCAGGTCATGATCTCAGGGTCCTGGGATCGAGCCCCGCATCGGGCTCTCTGCTCAGCAGGGAGCCTGCTTCTCCCTCTCTCTCTCTCTCTCTCTCTCTCTCTCTGCCTACTTGTGATCTCTGTCTGTCAAATAAATAAATAAAATCTTAAAAAAAAAAACTTTAAAATATTTATTTATTTGACAGAGAGAGACAGTATGAACAGGGGAAGGGGCAGAGGAGAGGGAGAGAGAATCTCAGGCAGACTCCCTGCTGAATGTAGGACCCAATGTGGGGCTCCATCTCAAGACTCTGAGATCACAACCTGAGCCAAAATTAAGAGTTGGAAGCTTAACTGACTGAGTCACCCAGGCACCTGAATGTCTAATAATTTTATTTATGTATTTATTTATTTATTTATGTCGAATAATTTTAGATTACAGGATGAACATGATGGATTCCATGCTATAGAATTTGATTTTCTTTTTATTTAGTAAATATATTTTTTCAAGATTTATTTATCTTAGAGAGAGGGAGAAAGAGATCAGAGGGAGGGCAGAGGGAGAGAGAGAGAATCTTCAAGCAGATTCCCTGTTGAGTGTAGAGCCAGACTTGGGGCTCTATCTTAGGACACTGAGATCATGACATGAGTCGAAACTGAGATTCAGTGGCTTAATGGATTGAGCCAGCCAGGCCCTCCTATTTTATTTTTTCTTTTTAAAAAGATTTTATTTATTTATTTGACAGAAACACAGCAAGAGAAGGAACACAAGCAGGGGGAGTGGGAGAATGAGAAGCAGGCCTCTCACTGAGCGGGGAGCCTGATGTGGGGCTCAATCCCAGGACCCTGGGATCACGACCTAAGCCGAAGGCAGATGCTTAACGACTGAGCCACCCAGGTGACCCTCCTATTTTCTTTTAAAATTATTTTATTTATTTATTTGTCATAGAGAGAGCAAGTGAGCACAAGCAGGGGGAGCAGCAGGCAGAGGGAGAAGCAAGTTTCCTGATGAACAAGGAGCCTGATGTGGGACTTGAACCCAGAACCCTGGGATCATGACCTGAGTTGAAGGCATATGCTTAACTGATTGAGCCACCCAGGTATCCCCCTATTTTCTCTTTAAAAAATTGTACTTTGAGCAATGTTGAGGTTTGTTCTGGTAGGCAGTTAATTTACTTATACATCAAATTAATCCTTTGATTCTTGTTTTTAATCTTTATTAGGGTGTGTCTGAAAGAGTCCTTTCTCTAGGGTTAGATTATCCCTAATGCCTAGACTTTGCCTTTTTGGGGTCTTTTCTGAACACCCAATATGGTTAACAAATTTTTTCCACTTTGATGTTTTGTTTTGTTTTTGTGGGGGTTTTTTGGTTTGTTTTTGTTTTTTGGTGGGCAGCAAAGCAAGGTTTATTGAATGATAGCAAAGCGATAGTACAAAGCTCTTAAGGACGGAGGGACCCAAAAGGTTTGCCCTTCTTCACTTTGGCTGATTGATTGGAACTTTAATGTCTTCCAGCCCCAGGAAAGCTCTGGTATCTCCATTCGGCTCATAGCTTCCCAGCACTTTCTATTTCCCCAGCATTTGTTCTTTGCTCTATCTCATATAGTCTTACCCCGGCTTGTGTAGATTTTTAACAAAAGATCCAAACAAAGGGTGCCTGGGTGGCTCAGTCGGTTAAGCGGCTGCCTTCAGCTCAGGTCAGGATCCCAATGTCCTGGGATCAAGTCCTGCCTTGGGCTCCTGCTCAGTAGGGTATCTGCCTCTCCCTCTGCCCACCCCTCCCTCCCTCCCCCTGCTCATGTGCACAGTGCGCACTGCCGCCTGTGTGCAATAAAAAATCTATCTTTATTTATTATGTAAAAATAAATAAAATCTTTGGAGGGGAAAAAAAAGCCCCAAACAGACTCCTATGCAGCTATCTAAAGCTACTTCTTTACTCCTCTCTGGTATCTTGCCCTGCAAATTCCAGCCATACGGATAGCCTTGAACTCCAATCCTTTTCTCTTTGGTTCAGTAACACCACTGTGCTCTCTTTGGATTACCTCTCCTGTGCCTCTAGGCAGAAAGCTGTGGTGACCTGAGACTTGTCTTATTTGCTTCCCTTATCTCAAAGATTATAGTCCGAGTATTGTTCAATATCTAAAATCAGTGTTTCAGATATTTTCTCCAATATTCTAGTTGTTTGCAGTGGGAAGACTGGTTTAGTACAATTACTTTGTCATGGCTATACATGGAAATCTCTAATTGGCTTTTGGGTTTTACATTATATTTTAAGAGGCCTTTCCAATGTTTTCTCATGGGGCAGATGCATAGTGACTTGGAAGGAAATATGGGGTTTTCTGGTATCAGTAATGCTCTATTTATTGATTTGGGGGCTCCTATGTGGAGTTAGTGAATATTCAGCAAGCTGTAAACTTATGTTAATTTTTCTTTATGTATAATATACTTAAATAAATGTTTTTCCGAGTCCAATGTTAGTTTAGGTTCTCAAAAAATGTTTTTCCACTTTATTAGATAAAGACTTTTCTAAACTTGCCATAAAGCTAGGCCTCCGGGGTCTGTGAGTCAAGATTAAAAGCAGAAAAGGACTGTTTGTTCTAGAGATTAGGAGGGAGGAGCTGACAGTAAAAGGGAAGAAGAGAAATGACTAAAGGAATTTATTAACTGTTTCTCTTTCTTTGAACAATTCCATAAACTCTACAGGTGCCTGGCTGGCTCAGTTGATAGAGCATGAGACCTTTTTTTTTTTTTTTTAAGATTTTATTTATTTGTCAGAAAGAGAGAAAGAGCACAAGCAGGGGGAGCAGCAGTCAGAGTCAGAGCAAGTCAAAGCAGTCAAAGCAAGGAGCCAGATGTGGGACTTGACCCAAGGACCCTGGGACCATGACCTGAGCCAAAGGCACACACTTCATGACTGAGCCACTCAGGTGTCCGAGAGCATGTGACTCTTGACCTCAGGGTCATGATTTCAAGCCCCACTTTGGGCATAGAGCCTACTTAATTAAAAAAATAAAAACAGGGGTGCCTGGGTGGCTCAGTGGTTTAAGCCTCTGCCTTTGGCTCAGGTCATGATCTCAGGGTCCTGGGATCGAGCCCCGAATCGGGCTCTCTGCTCAGCAGAGAGCCTGCTTCCCCCCATCTCTCTGCCTGCCTTTCTGCCTACTTGTGAGCCCTCTCTCTCTGTCAAATAAATAAATAAAATCTTTAAAAAAACAAAAAAATAAAAACAAACAACTCGGTAAACTCTATGTTGTTTATTATTGTTTTATAGAGTAGATTTTCTTGTGGGTGTGTGAAAAGTGTTATATTCTGTTTGTAAGGGTTGCACGAGGGTAAAATCAGAGGATTCCCTATTGGTTTTACTAAGCAAGGTCTTTCTTTTTGCTCAAGGTAACAAAAACATTTTTTCTTTTTTCCCCTAGTAATTTCATAGCTTTGTTTCTTAAATTCAAAGCTTTAAAGTCATTTGATAGGAGCCCCTGGGTGGCCCAGTCAGTTGATTATCTGACTCTTGGTTTTGGCTCAGGTCATGATCCCAGGGTCCTGAGATCTAGCTCCCTGTTGGGCTCTGCACTCACTGAGGAGTCTTCTTGGGATTCTCTATCTCTGCAGCTCCCCATCCCTGCTCACGCGCACACACACACACTCTCTCTCTCTCTAAAATAAATAAATATTAGAAAAATAAAATTATTGGATAATTTTGTATATAGTATGACAGGTATCTGAATTTTTAAAAATTGGTTAAATATCCCAGTACCACTTACCCATTTATTGAATAGTCTCTCTCTCTTTCAAGATTTTAAGTAATCTGGGGCGCCTGGGTGGCTCAGTGGGTTAAGGACTCTGCTTAATCTCTCTCTGTGTCAAGTAAATAAATAAAATCAAAAAATAAAAAAAAAAAAAAAACCAAAAAACCAACTTACAACCCTAAGATCAAGAGTCTCATGCTCCACTGAGTGAGCCAGCCAGGTGCCCTTGAGTAATCTTTTTTTCCCCCCTGATTTAAAATGCTTCCTTTATCATATACTAATCCTTGTAATTATATAAGTTTATTTGATCTCATTTGTTTACTTTTTCCTGCTCCAGTATACCCTTGTTTTAATTACTGTAGATTTATAATATTTTTTATCTGCTGGTGCAGGTCTACTATCCTCAGTCTTCCTTTTTTCAAAAAGTATCAATATTTGACTTTGTTTTAATCTCTGCGGAGCAGCACACTTGTACATCTAATCATCTAGTGATAATTGGAGAGTTTTTATGTATCTCAAAAGCATTCATTGTGTAAGAACATATTGAAAAAGACACTGTGCTGGATCACCAAAGGGTGCTCAGAGTCTGGTGGCAGATAAGTAAACAATTAGAAAGTAATTAGATAATTGCTAAAATAGAGGAAATTCAGGAGAGGAAGTACCTATTAGGACTGTTATCCTAAGAGAAACTCTTCAAAGATAAGCAGTAATTGATCATAGAGAAACACTGGGGAGAAGACATTTAAGGCAGAGGGGTAGGGTAGTTTCTGCAGGGGCACAGTAGCACAAATGACTATGGTGCGTTCAGGGTACATGTGGTTCAGAATGGTTTCTTTTATTCACTGATGTGTTTATTCATGTTGGATTCAGAGGCAGCTAGACCATTTGAGTTTGTTTCAGATAAGGAATGGCTTCAAGATTATCTCTTAGAGACCACTCTGGTGGTCATATGGAAGATGCCTTAGAGGCAAATGAGAAGAGATATCATAGGATAGGGCACCTGAGTGGCTCACTGGGTTAGGCCTCTGCATTCTGCTCAGGTCATGATCTCAGGGTCCTGGGATTGAGCCCCGCATCGGGTTCTCTGCTCCGCAAGGGGCTGCTTCCCCCTCTCTCTCTGCCTGCCTCTCTGCCTACTTGTGATGTCTCTGTCAAATAAATAAATAAAATCTGAAAAACAAACAAATAGATAGATAGATAGATAGATAGATAGATAGATAGATAGATAGATATCATAGGATCTGAATGAAGAGGGTAAGGAAATGGAGATCTGACTAGACCCAAAATTTGACTGGATGTGAGTGTAAAAGACGAATTCATTCATTCATTCATTCATTCATTCATTCATTCATTCATCCATTCATTCATTCTACAAGTTGAGGGGTCCCTGGGTGGCTCAATCAGTTAAGTATCTGACTCTTGATTTCACCTCATGTCACAATCTCAGGATTGTGAGATTGCACCTGTTAGGTTGGGTTTGGAGTTTGCGTAAGATTCTCTCTTCCTCTCCCACTGCCCCTGCCAGGCTCCCTCCCTCCCTCTCTCTTTCAAAAACAAAACAAAACAAAACACCAAGTTGAATTTAATGAATGTGAAATGAGAATTCTTGTTTCTAGCTTGAGCAAAAGGGGAGCTGATGGTGTCATCTCCCAAGATGGTGAACATAGGGAGTGGATAAAGTTTGGGAGTTAAGACATTGATTTCAGATTTGGATGTTCTGAGTTTGAAGTGCTTATGTGTGGTACACTCTGGTATAAATAAGCTTTGTATGTATCATTCTGGTGTTAAGAGAGAAACATTTATTTGTCTTTTATGTATGTATTAGTAGTTATTGAAGTCATGGTAAAGATTGCCTAGAAAAAGTTTGTAGACTGAGAAGAGAGTGACTATCTTGGGGGAAATAGCCAGCATTTAAGAGGTGGGGAAAAGAATGACCTTGAAGAGTCTATTAAGGAGTCAGAGTTGTCATGGAAACCATGAAGGAGGGAGCAGTTAATGTGGTAAGCAATGCAGAGAGGTGGCAAATGACTAAAAACTGACCACTGAATCCAATGAAAAGAAGCCCACTGGTGACCATTAATGAGAGCAGTTTTAGCTGAGAAAAGGTGCAAGAAGTCAGGAAGAGAGGAAATTTAGACAGAGAGTATCCAAAACAAAATTCAGCACCTTTCCTTCCAATCTGACTCCTCTTCCCCTTAATCTCTTAGGCACAAATATTCCCCTCAACCTCCTAAATCAGAAACTCTCTAGTCTCTTCCCTTTCACTTAGTATCCTTGTCTAATTAGGGCATGAGTCGCCTAGGTTCTATTTCCTTGACATTTTTAATATTCCAGAAGGATAAATCCCAAATATCATGATCATGTATGGATGACAGTATATGATTTTTGTTTTTCTGGTAGCTTGGTTTTTTTATTTTTTTGGAATGACTACGTATTTACTGATGTAATTAAAATAATAAAAGTTTAAAAGTAGTTTTTCTCATACATCATCTTATATCTGACGTCAGATCTTTGTTTCCAGTCCATTACCCTGGGTCAGGACAAGATTATAGTAATTTCTTACCTTCTTTCTTTTTTTTTTAATTTTTAAAAAAATTATACTTATTTATTTGTCAGAAAGAGAGACAGCATAAGCAGGCAGAGTGGCAGACAGAGGCAGAAGCAGGCTCCCTGCCGAGCAAGAAACCCAATGCACGACTTGATCCTAGGACTCTGGGATCATGACCTGAGCTGAAGGCAGATGCTTAAGCAACTGAGCAACCCGGGTGTCCCTCTTACCTTCTTTCTGCTACAGGGGCACTCCTCAATTCTATCACTGAGAAGTCAGAATAAGTTTTATAAATACAAATCCTATTCCTCTCCAGTTAGTAACCAGATATCTTCGAGGATTAAGTTCAAACTTTTAGCATTTCGTGACAAGTCCTTTGTCTTATCTCTCTCATCTTATTTCTTTCCATTCTCATACTCTTTGCTTCCACTTATTTTTCAAAGATTAGCAGTAGCTTCTAGCCTTTGCAAATGCTTCCTTCCCCTTTGTTAATTCCTACTCATCGTTTAAATCACTTTAAAAATCATTCTACCTAGGAGACCTTCACTGCAACCCACTCTAATTTAGATACTCTTCTCTATTGCTATTGGATTCTATGTACCTCTCAGTCAGTGTTATCATACTGTATTAATGAGTTGTTCATCTTTTCCTAATTTTTGGCTTTTTAATTTTTTCTTCTGTGAACTATTTATATCCTTGTTTTTCTGTTGAGTTGTGCTTACTGATTTGTCATAATTCTTTTTTAAAAAAATTTTAAATTAACTAATATCTGCACCCAATGTGGGGTCGAACTCATGATCCAAAGACATACATATTCCACCAACTGCGCCAACCACAAGCCCCAGTTTGTAGTAATTCTTATTTATGTGGCAATATCTTTTCTGTCCGTTCCTAGGTTTGGCAGGGTTTTGGGGTGGTTTTTTTTTTTTTTGGTGTTTTTGTTATACTTACTTTTAATTTTTTAATGTAGTAAAGTATGTCAAATGTTTAAAAATAGTTTTGTTTTACTGAAGACTTTCTCTATCCTGGGGTGTCTGGCTGGCTCAATTGGTGAAGCATGTGACTTTTCATCTTGGGGTGGTGAGTCTGAGCCCCAAATTGGGCATAGAGATTACATTAAAAAAAGACTTCATCCTAAAAATATAAATTTACTTACTTGTGTATTTAATATATTATTATTGCCCACATTGTCGGTCTCTTCATAAAAATAATATTCTATGTTTGAAAATTTAGTCAGTGAATTTATTGAATGTCCACTTAACGTGTTGGCAGTCCAGCTGCTGGGGGATACAATGGTGAACAAAAAGATCCCACCTTAGTTGAGATCACATTGTAGAGATGGCAGACAACGAACAAGTAAAGAATCCAAATAATTACTGCTTTTAATGACGACCATGAAGGAAATAAAATGTTGAGCTATTTCTTAGAGCGGTCACTGAAGGTCTTAATATAAGTCGGCAGAGGATGTGTACATAAAACAGTTCCCTTGAATAATCTCTCATAATTTACTCAACCATTCTTCGGTGTTGGGTTTTTAATTTCTTCCACATTTACCATTAAACTAATAAATAATGCTGTTAGGAATAACTCCCTCTGTATTCTCGATTTCCATGGAATAGTTTCCTAGAAATGTAATTACTGGATAGGAACAGAGTATTTTTTTACAGACTGCCAAGTTGCTTTCAAGAGGGAATTTCAATACACTCACCAATGAATAAGCTAAATACCGCTCTGAGATTTCAGAGTGGAAAAAGTCAAAAGCGGCACGTTTCGGCTAAGCAAAAGGAAAAGCTAAATGAGCTGACCTGGCTTTCCTAGTGAGGGGCGGCAGAGTGATGAACAGGGAAAGATTCTAAACCCTTTTCTGCCATCCTGCGACCTTCACAGGTTATAGCTCCTCTCTGAGCCTTAACTTTCCTTAAACTCGGTAGGTTCAGCTCAGGCTGTATATTTTCCAACATCTTCAGATCAAAATCACCTAGACCCTCCAGAGTGAAAACAGAGCTTATGGAATCGTTTAAATCAGTAAGCTGAATCAGCTTCGCCGGGAAACGCCAACTAATCACGCGCAGGCACTTCCGGCGGCCAGGACAAAGGGTTTGAAGTCTCAGGGACGGCACTTCCGGATAATTAAGGCTGCGCATTAGATGCCTGCGTCCTCCAGCCACACCAAGGGACTCCGGTGCCGCGACTGAGCATGCTCCCTGCATGCGGGAGGAGGGGCGGGGCAGTGACTGGGGAGGGCCGGGACCCTGACTTGTCTCGCGGTTACTGGGCGAGCGTGAGCGCGCGAGGCTCGGGGGTGGTGCGGGGCGGAGCCTAGTCCGAGTGGGCGCTGTAGGTTTCAGCTTAGCGTCGCTGTGCTCGCGGGGCTCAGGTCGTCTCAGGTGAGGTGGTCGTCCCGGAAGTGGCTGTGGCTGTGGCCCCTGGGTGTTGTAAGGAGCCTGCGGCAGAGTTGTTGTTAAGGGCGGCGACATCACCCCTCTTCCTTCACCTTCCCTGCAGCAGCCATGGCGAAAGGCAGAGTCTCTGAACGATCGCAGACCGGGGAACTCCACACGGACCCTGTGGGGGACAAGCCAGCGGGGGAGACACGGGGTCTTTCGGCGCAGAGCAGCGGAGACCACCTGAAGGGTGAGTAGAACCGGAACCAGAGCTGAGGCTGGCCCAGAGGCGGGAGTATGCTGGAGAGGCTTTGGGGTGGAAAGGACCTCAGTTGGCCCCGGGGATTTGCGAGGGGAAGGGGGCCTGCTGGCACCTAGGGGCCCGGGAGCAGACAGGGTGGGCCGCTGTCCACCACAAAGCCGGGCACCTAGGAGGTGCGTCGTAAATGCTGTTGTAGTTGAATTCAATAAAAGAACTAATGACATTGGCTTGTTTGAAGCTCAGGGAGGACGTGAGGTTCACAATATTGGAGCTAGGCAGAACGGAAAGGAACTTCAGCACTCCTGCTTTATTTTCGCCGATGAGGAAACTGAGGCCCAGAGTGGTTATGGAACTTGTATAAAGTCACAAAGCAGATTAGTCAAGTAGTTAAGAGCAAGGTTTTAACTATATACAGGTGCCACTTCCAAGTGGCAGGAACATGGATATGAGTCTCTGCTCAACCACTTATGACTTTGGACTTGTTATCTTTCAAAACTCAGTGTCTAAACTGTACAGTGAGGATGACAAAGATTATAGTAATAATAGTCTCTGCTTAGCTTGCCATGTGCATTACACAATATAATTGATGTAAATCATTTGTTGTAATGGCCATGTGGAGGCTAAATAAATATTAGCGTTCACTATTGTAACTGAGATCTCTCATTCTCAAGCTTTTTTGCATTGCACCATTTTGCCATTTTTCAGGCCTTTAAATATTATTTTAAAAGAGTATACCTAGAAACTAAATATTTTTATTCCATCTTGGCATAGAGTTTCTCAACAGTTGAAATGATTAAACTTTTTAAATGCTTTTAATTTTTTAAAAAAGATTTTTATTTATTTGACAGAGAGCGAGAGAGGCAGCGAGAGAGGGAACACGACGATGGGGGGCGCGGAGGGGGGCAGTGAGAGAGAGAGAAGCAGGCTTCCCACTGAGCAGGGAGACTGATGTGGGCTCGATCCCAGGATACAGGGATCACAACCTGAGCCTAAGACAGATGCCTAATGACCGAAGTGCCCCTTAAATGCTTTTTAAAAATCCCATAAACTTGAAGAAATCCTAATAAATTTCCATTAAGTTGTCTTCAGCTTACACTGATATGTTCCACCACCAGCGATGGGTAAGGAGAGGGTCTTTTAAGATTGTCTAGCTAGGGGCGCCTGGGTGGCTCAGTCGTTAAGCATCTGCCTTC
>CM053613.1:38925459-38960265 GCA_028646535.1 Procyon lotor
ATACATTTTTTTAAAAAAGTATCCTGCAGAAAATGCTATTTTATTTTCAAATAATTTAAAATTCGACAGTGTAATTTGGCTTTTTAAGCTTTATGTATTTGTGTATTTCTCCATCTTACAGACAGTAGGACCAAATAACTTCAAAAACCCAGAAATGAATTGTCTGAGTATAAATCCACTCTAAATTAAAGGAATATTGTTTTGAAGATGCTGCTATGGAGAATGACAATAATCCAAAGGTTTTCAGAAAAAGTATTTTCCAGATAGGGCATCTCTAAAGATTGTCATTTGGTTTGTGGTAGCAGTCAGTGTATTACTGATTTTTGTTGTTGTTTTAACCTAAACTATTCAGAAAATGAAACCCTGAAACCTCCAAAGTGCTTTTATAATTGTTTATCTTATCATTAGGATGACACATTCAGCACAATTTTTAAAAATTTATTTACTTAAATTTATTTAAGAGCGAGAGCCCAACATGGGACTTGATCTCATGACCTGAGATCACACCTGAGCCAAAAAAAAAAAAAGAGAGTCTGATGCTTAACCAACTGTGCCATTTTTTAGAAAATTTTTAACCAATTTTTTTTTTTAAGGATTTTTACTTATTTGGCAGAGGGAGTATAAGCAGGCAGAGTGGCAGGGAGAGACGCATCATGTTCCTCACTGAGCAGGGAGCCCTATTCGGGATTTGATCCCAGGACCCTGGGATCATGACCTGAGCCGAAGGCAGATGCTTACTGATTGAGCCACTCAAGCACCCCCACTTTTTTTTTTTTAAAGAAAATTATTTATTTATGAGAGAGAGAGAGAAATAGAGCTCCTGGGAGCAGGGGTGGGAGGGCAGAGGGAGAGAGAGAATCCCAAGCAGATTCCTTGCTGAGTGTGGAGCGCCACACGAGGCTAAATCGTACCACCCTGAGATCATCATCCCAGCTAAACCAAGAGTCAGATTCTCAACTGACTGAGCTACCGAGTCGCCCCTGTCATATGATGTCTGTGGACTACAAATCTATAGGAAGATAGAGGGAGATGTGTACTCCATGGAGCAGTAGGGTTTGGATTGTTAAACAGTAGGGGGATTCTGGCTGGGGGAAACATTAAGCTGGAAGTTTGGTGTGAATCTTTGTCAGTAAAGAGGTTAATTTATTGGGAGTGGACGATTTCTGTTCCCATAGGAGACAAGGTTGGCCATGATCAAAATGGTGTTGGTACAGAAGGATTTAACTGCTATGCAGAGGAACTTTTTTTTTTAAGATTTTATTTATTTATTTGACAGAGAGAGAGAGAGATCACAAGCAGGAGGAGAGGCAGGCAGAGAGAGAGGGGGAAGCAGGCTCCCTGTTGAGCAGAGAGCCCTATATGGGGCTCAATCCCAGGACTCTGAGATCATGACCTGAGCCGCAGGCAGAGGCTTTAACCCACTGAGCCACCCAGGCGCCCCCAGAGGATCTTTTTTGATCCATCTTGTTAATTACCTGATTCCCAGTGTTTTCTTTTTCTTCTCTGCCTCTCTGTTTCTGTCTCTGTCTCTCTTTACTTAATGTTAGGAAGTCGTTTTCTGGGCTAAAGATTTTGTAGATCCCTTAAGTGATAGAGTTTGGTTACGTGCGGTAATCAGCTGGTGATGTGATATCATTAATAACTACTTAGCAAATAATATTACGGATTACGATGACCAGTTTTTGTTAATTGCAGGTGTTATTTAGTTTAGCATTCAGAAAAATTACATGTTTTGGAGAAGAGATAAGAATTTAGTAACTTAAGGGATGCCAGGGTGGCTCGGTTGGTTAAGCTTCTGCCTTTGGTTCAGGTCATGATCCCAGGATCCTGGGATCAAGTGCCAAATCAGACTCCTTACTCAGCGGGGAACCTGCTTCTCTTTCTGCTTGCTGCTCCCCTCCTTGTTTGAGTGTGTGCGCTCTTGCTTTCTCTCTCTCTCTCTCTCTCTGACAAATAAATAAAATCTTTAAAAAATTTTAGTAACACTTGACTGAGAAATACATAGTAATAGAATGTTCCTATAAATTCATGACAATTTATTTTTATTTTATTTTATTTTTTTAAGATTTTATTTATTTATTTGACAGAGAGAAAGATCACAAGCAGGCAGAGAGGCAGGAGAGAGAGAGGGAGAAGCAGGCTCCCCGCTGAGCAGAGAGCCCGATGTGGGGCTCGATCCCAGGACGCTGAGATCATGACCTGAGCCGAAGGCAGAGACTTTAACCCACTGAGCCACCCAGGCACCCCAATTCATGACAATTTAAATGAATTTGTATTTTTTTTAACTGGCACAGCTACCTAACTTTGACAAATAGTTGTCATTGTGTGTATATTTTGAAATATTTATGTGCTGCATGCAGTGTTTGGTACCTTTCGTGGGTCCCTTGCCATGACTGTGGTCTCTGGTCTCACTTCTTAGCCTTACAGACTGACGATCACTGTGAAAACTTGAGCGAGGCAATAACACTGAAAGTCTAACTCTTCAATGGTGAGGAAGGGCAAGAAACAGACAAGAGGTAGAAGCACGTAAGAGGCTCTTGATCTAATCTATTTGCAAGGATGCCTCGCCCAGGGTATTCATTTTCTCCTGTGTTATTTGTCCTGGCTGATCTATTTACTTGCGAGTCATAGAAGTTTCCAATTTTGATTTAAGAGAACTTTGGGTTGCCTTGCTGGATCATTCAGGAGAGCATGCAACTCTTGATCATCTTGGGGTTGTGAGTTTGAACCTTACATTGGGCATAGAGATTACTGAAAAAGAATAAATAAACTTAAAAAAAAAAAGAACTCATAGGGCCGTGTTTTTCAATATATAGAGGTCATTTTCCTTGTGAGCAGTGTGAAATCAATTTGATGGGTAATGATGAGACATTTTTTAAAAATGAAAGGGAAAATAGAGTACTTTGCATATGGTAAGGCCTAAGTATTCTTTGAATTTTATTTTTTAGTTTTATAGATTTTGTGTATACCAAATCGTGATATAAAGTTGCTTATTGTGGTTGCAGCCAAAAATGTTTGAGGAACATTTCTCAAGGTTGATCTTACTGCTTTTAGAAGATAATATTATTCAAACTTGGATAATAAACCCCTCTCAGATGTCTGTTCTAGATCCTGCCTTGTTCATTTGGTTCAATAAATATTCTTTGAGCATCTGCTATGAGCAAGTACTGGCTTAGAGGACAAAGGAAGCTCTTACTGATTACTGGGAACTAAGACTAAAATTGACAACTAGGCATCAACCAAAGTATTAGTATAATTTGTTGATGCCAGTCTCAACCCAGATATTATGTATGAGGATTCTTGTGCTTATTATCATCGATAGAAAATGCAATTGAAACTCTTGCTGAAAGGAAGCTGATTGATTTATATAACTAAAAAATTGAGAGATTCAGTGGTATTCACTGGCTTCAGTCTGAACAGTGGCCCAATGATATCATCAGGATCTGATTTCTTTCATATCTTTAATGTTAGCTTTACTTTAAGATTGATTTCTCTTGAAGGTCCAGGTAAGGGGTGCCTGGGTGGCTCAGTGTGGTTAAGCCTCTGCCTTCAGCTCAGGTCATGATCCCAGGGTCCTGGGATCGAGCCCCACATTGGGCTCTCTGCTCAGCAGGGAGCCTGCTTCCTCCTCTCTCTCTCTGCCTCTCTGCCTACTTGTGATCTCTCTCTCTCTCTCTCTCTCTGTCAAATAAATAAATAAAATCTTAAAAAAAAAAAAAAAAGGTCCAGGTAAGTTAAATGCTTCCATAACTTTAAGAATCTTTTTCCTAGCATTACCAATAGAAGTGTAGTCAGTCATTCTGATTAGACTGTGTCAGATAATGCTTGTCCCTGAACCTATCACTATTATCAAATTGGCTCAACCTGATTCATGTTTGACACCTAATTGGTCAAATGTTTGACACCCTAAATGGGAGTAGGAATGAGGCTAAGTTAGTTTTCCCAAAGACGTAGATCTCAATGATGGATCACTCGTGATTTTTCTCTCTTTGTGCTCGACCATCTTAGTGAAGAAGGTGAACCTCTAGCACTGATTTTGGGTTTGATTACATATAAGAAAATGGTAAGGATTCCAATCAAAGGTGCTGCTTCACATACATGGTGGAATCCAGGCTGGGCGTGGAAGGAAAAAAAGTGAGGGACCCAACAGAAGGGAGAAAATGGAGGGAGTAAGCTCAGGAAAGAATAAACATGATCGAGGAATGGCATATTGGGATTTAAAATGTTGAAGGTAGAGCAGTCTCAGGGGATGTGAGAACTTAGTTTATCATTGGAAGTTGGTGGCTAAAGCCGAATAGAAATGAAAGTCTAAGATTTTGAGGCCGGATGGATCATCTAAATGAATGGTGAATCTTTTAGGATTATGAAGTTTACCATAATATAAGCTCGATCTTAGTCTTCAGTGAATGGAGGGGGAAACATGTGAAAGTGGTTAGATGAGAGTGAGGGTATGTGGATGGAATGGCAGCACAGTTGTAGGGCATAAGCCTTAGGGAAGGAGCCTTTATACAAAATTGGCAGTGGTGTTTCTTCTACCTACAAACATGTTTTCTCTGTGTGTTCTTAATAGTTAATTATTTGTATTTTATAGTTATCTTAGTTTGAATTTATACTTGGTGACACTGCTATCATTTTTAAATTTTTAATAATAAAAGAATTCTAAAGCCCTTTAAATAAAATTTACTTCCAAAAATATTGTAGTGGATTCTTGTGACCATGAAAACTTGTTAGAGTTCCTATAATGAGATGGCTCTTTAACTTCTTCATGGAAGGGTCAAGTAGGTTTAGAAAACACTGAATGTTGAGAACTAGTAGACCTGATCACCAGTGAGAGGCATTCCTAAGGTCTTGCAGATTCAGGAAGATTTTGCTTTTCATGTTTTTTTTTTTTTTTTTTAAGATTTTATTTATAATTTGACAGAGACACAGTGAGAGAGGGAACACAAGCAGGGGGAGTGGAAGAGGGAGAAGTAGGCTTCCCGCCAAGCAGGGCGCTCCATGCAGGGCTCAATCCCAGGACCCCCGGGATCATGACCTGAGCCGAAGGCAGATGCTTAAGAACTGAGCCACCCAGGTGCCCCCCTTTTTAAAAGATTTTATTTATTTGTCAGAGTGAGCACAAGCAGGGAAGTGGCAGGCAAAGGAGAATGGGCTCCTCTGTGGTCTCCTCGCTCAGCGAAGAGCCCGATGTGGGACTTGATCCCAGGATCCTGGGATCATGATCTGAGCCAAAGGCAGATGGTTAATCGACTGAGCCACCCAGTCACCCCAGATTTTGCTTTTCAAACGGTTTTGGTATGAAAATAATAAAAATAGAGAGCTATTATAGGGCCATTAAGGTTATGATTTTTCAGAAAGGATACACACATATTAGGAGTTAGAGAAAAGGTGCTCTTCAGACGAAGAATTGAAGATATAGGGTGAATGCAGAAGAGACAGTTCTTGGACCAAAATCTGAAAGGAAATGTGTTAGCATTTAACGCAAAGATAAGGGGCAAAGGAAGATAATTTGGGGAATAGATCTTGAGGTAGAGATTGGGGAGCTCACTGAAGTGTGGAAGCAATGTCATTGTTTGAGAATGGACGAAGATAGAATTAAAGGCTTGAAGAGACTTGAAATAGCCTTTTTAGAGTGTGTGAAATAGCCTTTAGAGAGTGCTGTGAAAGGATTATTGTTTGCCCGTGATAACTGTAATTGAAGATAGAATAGCATGTGGCCTTGGAGGCCAAGAGAACATAATCTTGACTTTCTCTAACAGTACCTTTGGCCTGGAGGAGGTTGGAAAGCAGATAATGGGATAATTCAGATTGGGAATTACTGTGATGGAAGATTTGATGATTAATGAGTATATAAAGTACTATTGTGGGTAACTCTAAATGCTAAATGACATACATCTAATGCAACCAGGAGGAGGCGCATTATAAATTATGCATGCTATACATTTAGATGTAGAATTATCGTTAAAACAAGACTTTCAACTTTTATCTGTTTAGAACTCTAAATCATTACATTGATTCTAGTCTCTGGACTTAAGAGGCCACCCAGGCGCCCCTAGTTTTAGTATTTTTGTAACTTTTGGCTGATTACTCTTTTCTTTTTAGGGTGAGTAGATTAGATTTCTTAAATTCTCAAGACATGCATTGAATTAGATTGCATAACCAGGGCAAAGATATGAATAATTAGGCATTTGTTATCATAATATTCTGCAGAAACCTTTTCATATTTGACCCACCTCAGATGTTTAAAGTCTCCGTTTAATTTTCTGTGCTGCAAAAAAGCATATATATATGTGTGTGTATATATATATATATATAAATATATATAAATTTATTAGTGGATTAATGAACTGGAATATTCAGTGGTAGGCATACCTGGTTTATTACTCCATTGAAAGCATCTTTTATATTATTTTATGATCCTATTCCTTCCTGCAGTAAATTTTAGAAGTATGAAATGAGCAAGTAAGTTTCTATTTGTGACTTGGTTTTTCAAGTAAAGTCCTTTTTTTAGAGTCAGATGATAACAAAGTAAAGTGATGTTTAGATTTCAGAAAATTGGAAAAGATAAAGGTTTTTAACTTTAGTGTTCACAGAATACTAGATCTTGATAAACCTAATATTTTCTTTTAGGAAAATCTGCTTTAATGATCCGCTAAGAATAATTTATATCTAGTATATCAAAGCACTAACCTAAGTTAGTGCTAATTTAGGTTAAGCACTTAACCTAACCAAATTATGAGTTGATTATAAATGGATATTAAAAGACTTCAGAGATATAATTTATGATATTTGGTTGCTTATGATTTAATTAAAAAAATTTTTAGGGGGCCCCTGGGTGGCTCAGCGGGTAAAGCCTCTGCCTTCAGCTCAGGTCATGATCCCAGGGTCCTGTGATCGAGCCCCACATCAGGCTCTCTGCTCGGCAGGGAGCCTGCTTCCCCCTCTCTCTCTGTCTGCCTCTCTGCCTGCTTGTGATCTCTCTCTCTGTCAAATAAATAAATAAAATCTTAAAAAAAAAAAAAATTTTTTTTAGGATGTAGTTTTTTTTTAATAGTGCAACCTCCTTAGGACTTCTATTTACTTACCTATGATAAAGTGGGCCATATTGTTTCCTTTTAAGCTTTAGTGTACGTGCAGATCACCTGGGTATCTTATTAAAATGCAGATTCTGATTTAGTAGTTCTGGGATGTTGGCCTGAGAATCTGCATTTCCAACAAGCTCCCTGGTGATGCTGATTCACGTAACTTTTGCATTACACTTTGAGTAGCAAGGAACTAGATGGTTTCTGTTGCTCCATATTCATCTGAGAATTGAGCAAAATCTTACTAATTCAGTTGTAAAATATATAAAACTGCCATAATGAGGCAGGGGATAAAATGAAGTTTATCTTCTAATTAGTTAAGGCTTTTTGGTTGAAAGGAGCAGAAATAATTTTAAACCAGCACCAATAAAAAAGAGAATATAGAAAAAAGAATATAAGAGACAATCTCACTGGCATTCATGAGCAAGAAATGAAATAGAGCCAGGGTTCAAGGAAAGTGAGAAAGTTAGAAATCAATGAGTTTCTCTAGGTTTATGTTTCAGTCTCCCCTCTTCCATTTTCTGGCACATGTATTTGGCTTGCCATGTTGTTATCTGTGGCTTTTACTGCTTGACCTTTCAGTCACAAGACCTATCACCTCTTGGGGCCCCTATGTGGCTCAGATGGTTAAGTGTCTGCCTTCAGCTTAGGTCATCATCTCCAGGTCCTATGCCCCATGTCAGCCTCCCAGCTCAACAGGGAGTCTGCTTCTCCCTCTCCCTCTACTGCTCCCCCTACTTGTGCTCTGTCTCTGTATCTCTCTCAAATGAATAAATAAAATCTTAAAAAAACAAAACAAAACACGACCTACCACCTCTTGACGAGAGCATCTCTTTGTTTTAGTTTTAATTTTCAAGAGAAAATTTGATCAGCCAGTAATGAAGTGTTTCTACTTGACTCGGGTGTCCAACCTTGGGCATCTTAGCCTTCTATGTTTGAGAGGGTAGAGAGTTGGAATCACACCGTAATAGGGTCAATGAGAGTAACCCCTTTGGAGGGAAGGGGAACATGGGAAAGTTCCCCGAGAAGGAGGGTGTTAATACAATAGGCAATAACACCTGTTTAATAGACCTTTATAAATGTTTGTGAAGAAGGATTTGTGAAATTAATGAATAGAGGTCAGGCATTTGATGAGGATACTTCATAAAAATGTGTATAAAAGTTACATAGACAGTAGTTAGGGGATGGGCTTAGTGGTAGATCCATCCATTTAGTTCTCAGAGAACTAAAAAAAAATCCTTATTATAGCATACATATATTTTTTAATCCTTTGAGTGTTGTCAGTATATATACAGGATGATGGCAAATGTAGGCAATAAAACTTGAGCCCCCACTTCTACCTTTTCCCAGTGAGCACTACTAAGGTATCTTAGCCTCCCTACTATTGACCACTTCCTGGTAGAAACAGCCTGGCCCAGTCTTCCGCTTACTGTCTCCTGGATCTCATTCCATACTTTTATCTTGCATATAATTTTTTAGATAACACTGAGGTTACCTTGTGAGGGAATGTAAATTCTGCCATTCTTGGGGTCTCAGAGAGCCACTGAAAACATGTGAGACTCAACTATATTCTGAAGCCCTTCAGTGTAGAAAAGAAAGTATAACACTTACCAGATGTATTAGTCAATCTCTGGGTTCTTAGGACAGTTGAAGTAATTGCCAAATTACTTCATTTTTCCTAAGAGGCCATTCTGTTTGTGCTGTCATCTCCCGATATAGATAAATAAATTTGAAAGTCAGTGATACTATTTAGAGCAATGCCCCCTTTCTCCTTTGGCTTATCAACAAATCAGTGCTATAAATTCTGGTGTTCTGTTTTTTCATGCTTCTGAAATGGATATATCCCCCCAAAAGTAATATGCCTGATTAATAAGTATCAAATACAGTCATAGTAAAAGTTTTATGTTAAAACAGTGTTTTGGACAAAAGTGTGAACAGTTTTTTTGGGGGAGGAAAGCCTTTAAGGAAATTATTTGCTGACTTGGAATACTGTCTTTTTAAAATATTTATCTTAATTATAGCCTCTTTTTTTTTCCCCCTTTCAGAAAAAGCCTGTGCAGAAGCTGGGTCAGCAAGAATGTCACTTCTTATATTGGTGTCCATTTTCTTATCTGCAGCTTTTGTTATGTTTTTGGTATATAAAAATTTTCCTCAGCTTAGTGAGTAAGTATACAGTAAGATGAAAAATGCGTAGACATTTATAGATGGATTAAAAGTTAAACTAATCTTCAGCAGCAGAATGTCATGGTGATTGTGTATCAGCTCTCATGGTTTGTAGCAAGTCCATATTGACACTGTTATTTAAACGCTCCTTTCTAAATTTCCCACTTGATTTTCTGTGCAGAGTTTTCCTAGCACTGTTTCTCTAGTTAAAGTCTCATTTTTCTAATGGCTTTCAAGTGTTTTAAAAAATACATAACCACATTAAGAAATATGTTTTTATGTCACGATCCTGCATTCATGTGCCTGTCCCTTTTCTCCTGCTCACTTGCATACATCTGTACATATAAAATTAAGTTATAGTTTATAGTTATAGTTAAAGTTTCATGAAACAAGTCATGTTCTCTGATATTTTCTAAATTATTCTATTTAATTTATTTTTTAATGCCAGCAGTGAGGAGGCAAACTTATTTTAAAATTCATGAACGATATTGACCTGCAGTTTGAAAAACATTGATGCTCTTCTTCCCTGCACCCCCCCACCCCGTCCATCCATGTTTTCTCCCTTCCTTCTTGTGATCAGTTTCTGTCTGCTTCTATTCATCCATTACCATCCCCACCACATCTCTCTCTCCTAGCTCTTTTTCTTCTCTCCATTTTATGAAAATGATACGGTCTGAAAAGGTAGTTTTCACAGTGAAATGGACTTTGCGTAAACCTTGTATACCTTATCCACTATACATCCAAAATTTCTTAGCCAAAACCTTGGGGCTGGGATGTGTTTCAGAATTTAGAATTTTTCCATTTGGGGAAGACTACATGGAATAAATACTGTATATTATGTAGTACCTCCAGCAGGATCTGGGGCAGCATCCTGTAATCAAATATATTAATACTTTTGCACAGAAATGGGTATCATAAAAGACTATATGAATAATTGTGTAAATGTGGGTCAACTTTTGCTGACAAGATATGAAGAACTTTTGGTTTTTAGAGGTTTTTGAATTTTAGGGAAGAGATTATGGACCTGAAATACACTTTAAGAAGACAGAATATCCCAGGGCTATTTATTTTTTTTATTTTTATTTTTTTCGCAGAGCTGTTTAAACAGTAATAGCACCCTTGTGTAATCATAGATTACGTAAAGGACTGTTAAAATGTAGTTAGACTTTCAGCCAGGGGCAGACCCGTGTGGTAATGGATAACTATGAAATGTGATTTCAAGGTGTTTGGAAGTTCCTGTTTTGCTCTGAATTCCTTTCATTAACAATTCCTTATGCTTGAAATATAGTTAAACTTATTTTTATTTTAGTACTTTGATTTCTTACATTAGTACAAATTCCTTTCAGAGGCTAACATGTTCTATTGATAGGTTAACATTAGTATGATTGAATTTTCGATCCTTTTTGGTTTTGATCAAGGAGGAGGAAGTAAAGAGCTGACTGAAGAGGGCAAGAATATAGAGTATAGATTGAGGTTGTCTTTGTTCTCAGTCTGCTCTAAGAACGATAACATGACTTGTATATAAGTATGCTATTATAAACCTGTTAAGTTCTGCTTATTTCTGTGTGTGTGCAGGTGCATATGTGGGTACACACCCCTATAATGAGTTTTTTAGTTTTTAAATTTATAAATGAGAAAACAAATTTTAGTTTATTGCTATCTTTATAGAATTTAAGCAGCAATCTGTCATTGTTCTGCAAGATCAGTTAAATTTTATCATGTAAACAAATGGGTACAATATACATTAAACACAAAGGTAATTATTCGAGGCTTTTATAAGCAAGAAATCATTCAGTTCCAAATAAGGCACCAAATATAAAGTAAAATTAATAGAAAAGGAAAAATGTTTCCATTTTTATCTGAACTTTGGGCTGGGATATTCCTGAAAAGATGTGAACGGTAATTTCACCAAAACTTTTACTTAATTTCAATTGTAATTAATTAGTGACAATAGGTTATCATGAGGATTACCCAAAATGATGTTACATGTGTTTCAAATATGCCAGTATCAATAGTTCACTAATTAATTCAAAATTTGTACCAGTGTTGGAGCAAATGTTTTTAACCTAATTTAGTTTAGGTCATCCTGACTTTCATATATAGATTACAAGTCTCATGAAATCATAATAAAGCATTAAAAACAAATAATTTATAGACTTTTGATCTTAAAACTTACAAATTTATGGTTATGTATTACACATCAAAGCATCAATCATTTTGGATGAAACTTCATGTTTTGAACTTTGATTTTGATATAATTATCTTGGCAAATTTCTGCTTTAAAATTTTTCACTTTAATTTTATTTCTTTAGAGAAGAAAGAATGAGCATGAAGGTTCCCAGAGATATGGATGATGCCAAGGCTCTAGGAAAAGTTTTATCCAAATATAAGGACACTTTTTATGTACAAGTACTTGTAGCTTATTTTGCTACATATATTTTGTATCCTTTTAACTGAAAAAAATGTTTTCTAGTTTTATTCAAGAATGAAGTTTTAAAAGTTCTGTTTAGTTATGCATAACTTTTTTCTTTGAAAGATTATTAATTCAGTGTAATATTTATTAAATATAGAAAAATCAAAATGGAAAAATTATTACTTTAAACCTATCTCAACTCAGTTATTATTTCTGAATATTTATTACCAGTTCTTCTGTATTCTGCTTATTTCACTTATCATAAACATTTTCCTTTCCTCTTATTCAAGATAATAATTTTCTTTATCAATTTAATTTATGATTGTATTAATTGATTAATATAGTTTAGTTATTTTGAATTAATAATCACCACAGCATAACTAAAACAATATTACCTTAGGTTTGAAGATATAATTTGTATTTGATTTTTTACTTTTCTACTTGTCCTGTTAGGAATCTTTTTGTTTATGATTTTTTTCTTCCATTTAATGGTTTCTTTGCAAAAAAAAATTTTAAGTGGATAATTAGTCAATTCAAAGGATATTAATTTTTAAAATAATTGGTGTGTATTTCTTAATTTTATAGAAATATATATTGTATTAACAAGTCCGGAAAATAGCTTTATTCTTCCTACATATTTTCAAATGGCATATGCTACCGATGATTTATCTTCTAATTTATGGGCTTTAATTTTAATCTGATTCTTTTGTATTTTTTATTTTACTCCAACCTATTTTCAAGTCTTCCCCATTAATGAAAGATATTATTGGGGTCCCCGGGTGGCTCAGTTGGTTAAGTGTCTTCCTATAGCTCAGGTCATGATCCCCAGGGCTCTGGGATTAAGCCCCATGTCAGGGTCCCTGCTCAGCAGGGAGCCTGCTTCTGTCTCTCCCTCAGCTTGTGCTCCTTTACTCTCTGTCAAATAAATAAAATCTTAAAAAAAAAAAGACATTATCTCTTGATTTTGTAAAGGTAATCATTTTCCGTTTTAAACCAGCATCTTTAATTTTATTAAAGATTTATTTATTTGAGAGAGAGAGAGAGATAGTGCTCATGGGTGGCAGGTGGCGGGCAGAGGGAGAGGGGTAGAGTCTTAAGCAGACTGCCTGCTGAGCACTGAGCTAGGTGCAGTGTTTGATCTCATGACTCTAAAATCATGACCTGAGCTGAAATCAAGAGCCAGAGGCTTACCTGAGCTACTCAGGCACCCTCCCAACCAGCATTTATTTTAAAAATTTAAATTAGTTACTTTGTTAATTCTCGCAAACTTTTTTTTTTTCCTCTCAAACTCTGTCTATTTTGGCTTCTTTTATTTCCTGAATTGCTTTTGGTTATTGGACTTCTCAATGAAAACTTTTTCTCCTAAAATTCAGTAGCATTTTCTTTTCTTGGATTTATATTAGATTAGATGCTATGTATTTAACATATAAGTATGTTTCTATACTTGCCTCCGTATACAGATGTTCTGGGTGTATACTTAAGCACACTGTACCAGTTATTCCTAGCATAAGCAGTTTGTTGCAGGTACATTTACAGAATCTTTGGCTGATGATATAAACATTACTCTTTTATCCATCTAACGAGAATACATTTTTATTTAGGTAGTGTGCTGTATGTAGGAACTTTTTATTTATTTATTGTGAGAAAAATCAAAGGGAAAATTTGGAGAATTACTATTACGCACTTTTTTTAAAATTTAATGAATTTTTTTTTTTTAAAGATTTTATTTATTTATTTGACAGAGAGAGAGAGATCACAAGTAGGCACAGAGGCAGGCAGAGGAAGCGGGAAAGCAGCCCCCTGCTGAGCAGAGAGCCCGATGCGGGGCTCAATCCCAGGACCCTGAGATCATGATCTGAGCCGAAGCCACTGAGCCACCCAGCCACGCCCCTCTTTTTAAAGATTTTATTTATTTATTTATTCATTTGACTTTTATACGGTTTTTGTGAATAAGACATATAGTGTCTGTTTACTTTGGAACGTCATCTTGTTTTGCCCTATTTTGCCTCTCAGCTTTTGGGCTATTAATTATATGCTAAGTACATACACATCTAGTGTTTTGAGTCTTCAAAAGTAGAACAATTACTGGAGCAATGAGGAATCATGGGTAGAGACATGACACAGTCTCATTGTAGTTGGAACAAGTCTAGAGCAGAGCTTGCAAGCACAGGGCATGGGTAAGAAGTGATTGGCATCCAGTTTAGTTGGAATTTAGAGTATGAGAAGGGGAGGATAGAGAAATAAGCTTAAGAAGATAGGCTAGACACTGCCATCAGTCTGTGGAGGACTTTGAGTACCAGCCTAAGGAATTTAGAATAGTCAGTTGGTATTGGGTAGTCATTGAGGACTTTTGAGCTGTGGTTGACATTAAAAGTGTCACTGTCGGGGCGCCTGGGTGGCTCAGTCGTTAAGCGTCTGCCTTCGGCTCAGGTCATGATCCCAGAGTCCTGGGATCGAGCCCCACATCGAGCCCCACATCGGGCTCCCTGCTCAGCAGGAAGCCTTCTCCCGCTACCATTCCCTCTGCTTGTGTTCCCTCTCTCGCTGTGTTTCTCTCTGTCAAATAAATAAAATCTTTAAAAAAAAAAAAGTGTCACTGTCTTCTGTTTTTTGTTTGTTTACCTAAGGCTAAAATCTTTGAGTAACTTAAAAAGTTTCTTTTATTCTGGAAAATTTAAAGCGTACACAAAAGTTGAGAAAATCATATAATGAACGCCTACGTACCCATCACCCAGCTTCAACAGTTACCATTATTATGCCAGTGTTGTTCTTGCTGGTTACCTTTCTTTGGCTTTGTGTTTTTGGCCTTTTGAGAAAAAGAATAGGTAGAGGAACCATATTTAGGTTGGGAAGGGAAGGTAATATGTAGAATTTTAAATATTCAAATAGAAGTATCCATACCCAGTGTTAGTCCATAGGGGACTGCTTGAATAAGCCATGGTAGATCTAAACACTGGAGTGGACTCTGTAGTTATTAAAAGAATGAGAAATGTCTCTCTATGCTGTCACTGCATTACTTCCAGGCTATATTGTTAAATGAAAAGAGCAAGGGGCAAAATAGTAAGTCAGTATGCCGTGTTTTATCTATATGAGTACACACATACACATGCAGGTATTTTGTTGTCTTTTTTAAAATTTATTTTTATTTTTATTTTATTTACTTATTTGATAGAGAGAGAGCACAAGCAGGCAGAGTGGCAGGCAGAGGCAGAGGGAAAAGCAGACTCCCTGCTGAGCAAGGAGCCCGATATGGGACTCGATCCCAGGACCCGAGCCGAAGGCAGCCGCTTAACCAACTGAGCCACCCAGGCGTCCCTGTTGTCTTTCTTTTAAAAGAAAGAATAACTTTAAAAGCCAGTAAAAGTATTTACCTATGGGGAGAGAATGTGATACAGGGATGGAAGTGAAACTTCTCTAGATGTACTTCATTGCGTAGATTTGACTTTAGAACCAGGTAAATATTTTACATAATTTTAAAACCAGTTAAATCAGAATGAAAAAAGAAACAGGAAAAAAAATTATTTTTGGCCAGGAGGAAGTGTCAGTAGAGTGGTAGATGGGTAAGTCAGATTGCAAGGGGACGAGGAAGGAATCTTTTGTGGGGAAGCGGAGATATGCAGTGGCTGGATAGAATACCTTGGTCAAGGAAAAACTGGGTTTTCTTGTGTTCATAGACATCTGAGTGGTTTTTCACAGGAGGGATCCTGCAGAAGAACAAGAAAGAAGCTGAAGATGAAAGAAGCCAGGAAGAAGACAAAGGAGATTGAGATGAAAACATGAATAAAGTGGGAAGTAGAGGAAAAGAGTGGGCGAATGAGTGAAGATAGAAATTTTGAGATAGAGCATGCACACGGAGAGAGAAGCAGACTCCCTGCTAAGTGGAGAGCCCTATGTGGGGCTTGATCCTGGGACCATGACCTGAGCTAAAGGCAGATGCTTAACTGATTAAGCCACCCTGGTGCCCTTGAAGATGGAAAATTTTTTTTTTTTAAGATTTTATTTATTTGACATAGGGAAACAGAGAGAGGGAACACAAGCAGAGGGAATGGTAGCAGGAAAAGCAGGCTTCCTGCCGAGCAGAGAGCCCGATGCGGGGCTCAATCCCAGGACCCTGGGATCCTGACCTGGGCCAAAGGCGGACACTTAATGACTGAGCCACCCAGGTGCCTCAAAGATAGAAATTTTAAAGGAAGGGTGATGTTGAGGGAATCCACTCACTCTGACTGACTTACAAGTAAATCATGTTAAGGGTTTTAAAAAGGTGCCGGGGGTGGGGGTGGGGTGCCTCCACACCAAAACTGGGAATAAGAGGAAAGTAGTAAAAAGCATAATTCTGTTAAAAATGAAGTTTGTGATTTTTACTATATTTTGTAACCCCTATCCTTTTTTAAATGAGTAGTGAATTGAGGTACGTGTTTATGTGTTAAGTTAGAAACAAGTAATTATTATACCCTATATGTACCTAGGTTTCCACAGAAATCATGTCTCCTATACACATTTAGGAAAATATGCAGTGCATTAGAGAAACATACTGAAGGCCTTCTTTGTTCTTTTTGTTGTTGTTGTTCTTTTGTTCTTTTCTTTCGCCAAAATGCTCAGTTCTTTATCTGGTACGTGTTGGATAAATGTCTTGGTTTTTCTCTTAGGAACACACTCTTGTTAGCATTGTATTTATGATACTGCTAGCAAAGTTTAGAGTTAAAGGCATTATAACTGAGTCGTAGGTTTTTTAAACTTCTAGATATAATTTTACTCTATTAGATACTGAGATATGGATATAATCTTAATAATATAACTTCTGTATTGGTACTTTTTTCCTAAAATATTTGATTTGTCTTTTAAAAATTCCATTTTATTATGTTTTAATCCTTAACTTAGAAGTTAACAGCTTGCAAACATTTGCTATCCCGGGCTCTATATTTCTCAGTATACTCTCAGGATTTCTTTATCCCTTTCCGCTAGCCTTATTTCTTGTTTGTTTGGTAAGTATATAAAATGAATTTGGGAGATTAGGGGGAAAAGTAGCTTTTGATAGGATGATGAGGGAGAAGGATGACATCTAGTCCCACCAGTCTATGTAAGCATAAACTCATAGTTTTAAGAGGTGATTAATATTAAAGTAATATCTTTTAAGTCCTCCCATAAACAGATGTTATAGTTTTTTTCCTAGAACAGGGGCATCACAGACTTAATTGCATTTTTAGGCTCTGTTTTAGCCTTTCTTTCCTATTGTGTTTTATAATTCAAATAGTCCAGGCGTGTTGGTGGGCACAATCAGATATAAGTCCAGGGCTAGGGGGTGTCGTATTTTCAAGCATAGCAATTGAAAAAAGAATTGGCTCTTTAAGTCTTATTCTTAGGCTCGATGCTATCCTTAACTATTTGGATACAGTCGCTAAGTTTAATCACAAGTGCCAGTTAGTTTCAGCTGGTCTCATTTTAGTCCTAATTTGGTCTGAGAAAGGACTAGATCAAATGGGTTCCTGTTCTCTGCACAAGAGATGTCATGCAGAGTATCCTCCCCTAACCCCATAAGAGGTATACTAGTTGAGCTTTTCCTTAAGTGAGCATATCTATGTGACTAAGATGGAAAGGTACACGATGCTTATGGCTTCTTGTTATTTTCTAGTGTTCTGGACTCGGTGCCTCATTCTGCTACATGCTCTCCTATTTAGTTGGGAGGCCAGTCGTATACAAATACCTAACAGAGAAAGCAGTAAAATGGTCACAACAGGTAAGCATGTATTTTTAACTTATTTAATGTAATTTTTTGGCTAATTGGGAGGTCAGTGTATTAAATGTATTGTGTCTATATGAATTAACTCAAGGCTTTAATAAAAATGATCTTTCCACATAAGTAAATTAAAGTGATGGGCAAATAATGAATGTTAATAATTTCTAATATGAAGTTTCTGTACTATAACAGTAGTCTTAGTTCTTCATTCCTAGTAAGTTCAGTCTGTCAGCCAGCTCCTTGCAAGGAGTTGCAACTCAAATGCAATGAATGCATTTCATCAGTAGAAATGACTATTCTCTTCAGTCAGGATCTCTACAAAGACAAGTGATGATAAATATAAGCAGCACTACACAGAAAGGTCTAATATGGTGTTGCTAAGAAAATCTTATTTTTAGAAAGAATTAGAAGGAACAACCTGTTAAATCCCAGAGGAATTGTAGAAATCATTCTGCCCTACCCTTTTGCTTTACAGACTAAGAAATGAAAAATTAAGCGTTTTGCTGTAAATCACCATCATTACTTGTAAAAGCAAAATTTAGAAGTATAAACTTATCAGTGCTTTTATTTAACTGGCTAAATATCTCCATATACTTGTACAGTCTCATTTATCTAATGCATGAATCATTTGTGTAATATATATCAAAATAACAGAAAAATAAAGATTATATTGGAGGCTAGGTTTAGTGATGTGCTGTGCTAGCCCTTTACATTGTAGGAAGTTAAAGGCATTAAAATATTAGTCACCTGATGTGTATCTTGTATATAGTTTTAAGTTTAATTTTGCTCTTTGAGGTATAAAGTGTCATTGTTGAGCCATATCAGCTAGGCTGATACAGAACCATCTTCAGTAGTGTAACATTAAGTTATTAGTACAATTAAAAAAAAAAAACTTATCTCATTTAGCTCTGGTAAAGAGCATGTGATAAATAGTTCATTGTCATTTTCAAGCTCCTTTTTTGATCAATTCTGTTGGATAGGTTCTCAACTATCAGGGAATGAGAATTTGAAATAAATATTTTATATTAAGCAACTTATTTTCAATATTGGCCTTATCTTGAACCTAACTGGTTTCTTTCTTATGACAGGTTGAGCGTCATAGAGGACATCTCATTAACTACATAATATTTTTGAGAATAACACCATTTCTGCCTAATTGGTTTATTAATATTACATCCCCTGTGATAAATGTGCCACTGAAAGTTTTTTTTATTGGCACTTTTGTAGGTAAGGCCTCTGGTTCACGCTGTGTTAGAACTTGTATACATACCAAATGGTGTCCTGCTGAGTTAGGTTTCGTGTTCTTTGCACTCATGCCAGCACCATATATAACTCTTGGGCACAGAGCCTGGCATACATAAATAGAAATGTTTATTGGATTGTGTTTATTTGAGTGTTTGTTTCACTTCTTCAAAGAAGAGCACTTTCTTTGTTCTTTTTTTTTTTTTTTTTTAAGATTTTTTATTTATTTATTTGACACAGAGAGAGAGATCACAGGTAGGCAGAGAGGCAGGCAGGGTTGGGGGGCAGGGGAAGCAGGCTCCCTGCTGAGCAGAGAGCCCGATGTGGGACTCGATCCCAGGACCCTGAGATCATGACCTGAGCCGAAGGCAGAGGTTTAACCCACTGAGCCACCCAGGCGCCCCAAAGAAGAGCACTTTCTATTGTATATTTTTGTAATCATACAGGTTTGAGCAGGACTTTAACTCCGTTCTCTCCCTTGGAGGAGAGAAAAGAAAACCAAGGTGCCCTTTTTGAATAATTTACTCCCTTGTCTTTTAATCACATATTGAAATATTGAACTTTAATGTTCAGTAGAAAGTTGATCCTGTTTTTCTTTGTATTGACATCAATCTTAATTAGCATTACCAGAAGTATGGGGGAAGCAAATATTAATAAAATGTTCCTGCTTTCAAGGAGCTGGCACTTAATTTTGAGATTAATTAGTGGACATAAAAATTCATTTATACATTTTGTGAATTCTGGTGGTTCTTTAGTAAGAGTATTCTGCTTTTCTTTCAAATTTAATTTGGATTGTTTAGGTACCAATGAAATGAACAGATTTCTCTTGTACTATCTGTTAAAGTTTAAGTTAGTATTTATAGATCTTGAAAAGAATAATCAAAATCAATTTTTTGATGCTACTTTAAAAAAACTCAGGACAAACTTAAAAATCTTAGGGATAATTTTGGATTTTGTGAAATAATGTTACATTCATGAAATCAGAAAAGAGAATTTATCCTTATCTCCTTATTTTATAGGTGGAATACCTAGAGATTTAGTTAACTTTAACTTGGTCTAAAGTTATTTTTCCAATTTGTTCTGGTTTTTAATAAAACATAGTTACACCTATGCTGTTATATAAATTCCTCTTTTTTTTTTTTTTAAGATTTATTTTATTTATTTGAGAGAGAGAGAGCATGAGAGGGGGGAGGTCAGAGGGAAAAGCAGACTCCCTGCTGAGCAGGGAGCCTGATGCAGGACTCAGTCCCGCAACTCCAGGATCATGACCTGAACCAAAGGCAGTTGCTTAACCAACTGAGCCACCCAGGCACCCCTATAAACTGCTCTTACTCATATTTTGAGTATCTTTCTATTTCTGAGCATCTCCTACCACTTCAATTTTAAGTATATTCTGTCAAGAATGAATGACAATTTACTCAGTCTTATTTTTGAACATTTGGATTATTTCCAGATTTTTGTAATTTATAATGCATTGATGAACATCCTTGAGACTAGATCTTTGCTCATATAAATTAGTATTTCCTTTTTTTTTTTTTAAGATTTTATTTATTTATTTGACAGCGAGGGAAACAGTGAGAGAGCACATGAGCCAGGGGGAGTGGGAGTGGGAGAGAGAGGGAGAAGCAGAAGCAGACTCCCCGCTGAGCAGAGAGCCTGATGCCCATGCCGAAGGCAGGTGCTTAATGACTGAGCTACCCAGGCACCACCCCTACATTAGTATTTCCTAAAGTACATTCTTTTTTTTAAAGCTATTGATAAATGTTGTCTATTATTTTATGGAATTTTTCTTGAGTTTTTAAATTCATTATTCTTCAGAGGAAGTCATGAAAGATTTAGTTCTTTATATGGGAATAAGTGTGAGGGGCTTTAAATTAAATTACATTTTTCCAAAATGGAGATCAATGTATTCTTACAAGAAATTTTATATGGAGAGAAAATTTTAATTTTTAAAAATTTGAATATGGATTTATTTGAATCCATTTAAAATATCATATAATAAAGTGTTAGAATAATGTTAGTGCTGTTATGAGTTATGAATAATTTTGTGACTATAAAGCATATTACAAAATCTTATTTTTAAAATTACTGCTTATGTTTTTATTATTTTAGGTGTCGCACCTCCCTCTTTCATTGCGATTAAAGCCGGAACAACACTGTACCAGCTTACAACAGCGGGAGAAGCGGTTTCCTGGTTCTCAGTATTTGTTCTAATATTTTTGGCTCTTCTATCCATTCTGCCAGCCATCTTCCAAAAGAAACTAAAGCAGAAATTTGAGTGAGAAATCACCCGGGTTTTAGTTTTCCTATTATCATCATCGTCATTGTCATCGTCGTCGTCACCATCATCATCGTCATCATCTCAGGATTGGCAGGTTTATGTGTTAAAATCACCTCTTCAGTAATTTGAAATGAGTTTGTAAAATAAAATTTCCTACCACACAGTTAAAATAATGCACGTGTAAGTGGCAAGGGAGAGAAGAAAGTAAAAATGGAAATTGATAATACAATGAAAAGTACTGTCAGTAGTTATGATAGATACCTTCTAAATCACCACTCCAGGGTAGCTATAGATAATTAGTAGCAGCGTAGTAGGAAATTCTTGATCCAACTGATTCAACTTAATATATTTCATGAACTGGCTCTACATACTTACCCTTGACTGGATAATTTAATGTTTTTCTGACTTAATCCCTTAATAATAACTAAAATAGGAAAAACATACAAAATAAAAAACAAAGGTTCTAGATTTTTAAAAGTAGTATTACAGTTCTTGCTAATGTTAGTCTTCCTTAAGAGTATAAACTTGAAAACTAAAGCTCAAAAAGAGATTTACATTTTCTTTTTTTAACTTTGAGGTAATAGATCTGTTTAGAAGCTGCATGTTGGTGGATTATTGAATTTGGAAAGGATATCAAGTTATATCTGTTTTCTAAATTTTATCTTTGTTTTTCCTGTTCTAGATTATCATGGGTTAGTCTGAAATTTAAAATTCTGGCCAGTCTATTTTCATCTTTTTTTTTCTAGCTTTCACAGTATTTCCACTGTGCATATAAAAATGGCAATTACATGATAATTGTATTATATTGGTGTTGATAATTTATATCCAGATAATATTTTGTTACACAGTTCCCTTTACTATCTCAGAAGGGGATCAAAAAAAGCAAACATTCAAAGTATGCAGTTTTTAGATGATAGATTAATTATATTACTTTATATTTTGAAACTGAAGCAATGGCAGCATAACACTTAAGTGGTTAAATACGGTTTGTTTCAATAACTGAAAAATTTACCTCATTTATTTATTAGTCTGGTCATGAAAGTATGTATTATGTAATTATTCTTTTTATGCATGATACACTTATAAGAATGCCTTGTTTTCATTTTTATTGATGGCTTTTTTGTTGGGGACTGCTTTTGATTAATGCAGTTACCCAATTTAGTATTTTTACTTTTTATAACTCAAAGTAAAATTAAATTCTCACATGGTAACTACTATATTTAAATGGTCCTAGAAGAACTAAACAGCTTTTTGCTGCTTAATGGTAATACCCCTGATGTCTTGATTCCAGGACCTAGCTGATCTATAAGGTAAAGTACTCTGTCAGTTTTACTTTCACCTAAGACCGTCATGTTGAAAAGTACTTTAGCTGTGGGAGAAATCCTTGTATGTTTTTATTGTGAGAGGAATGGTCATCCTCAAAGCCTGTTTCTACTACATAATGTGGACCGATTATTTTTTCTATCACAGTATTAACAAGTGGATTTATTGTAAATACAAAGAAAATATATTAATTAATATACTATTCTTATGTCACCTGGCCTTTTGTGTGAAATTATTTATTGTCATTTCTAGCAAGGTTTTTTTCCTTCCTTATTGACCAGAGATTGAGTGATACAGCTTTCGTTATTTTTACAAATGAACTTAAAACATAAGTCTTTTTGGACAAAGTTCATTAAATATTACTGTATAAAATGTAATTGAGTACATTTTTATCAGACTTTTGAAAATAAAAGAGCTTGGACTCAGGAGAAGCCTGTTTACTTCAGTATGTATATATTATATTTACTCTATTCTCAGAGTATTGTCTCTGTCCTTATCATTGATTCTTTCCCTTTGCTGATGATTCTTTTTAGAGTTTCTTAGAAAACTGTGCTGCCACTTAGGTGGGGTGTATTTTCTTTTTCCAAGAGAATAGCCAGTGTTTTTGAGATTCATCATCATTGACTGTACCCTAAACATGGTCAGTGACCTGTATTCATGGATTTACAGACTTGGCCTGATACCAGATGTAGATTCAAGCTTCAGCTGCATCTTGAAGACAATTACATAGTAATAACCACCAGAAAACAAGTCTGTATAATGGAGAGGCAAGCACACTAACTGGGAAGCTGACACGTTGAGCCTGTTCACCTTAGTTAATGGCCTTTCTCTGGAGTTCTATTACTTCGAATATAATATTTCTAAGATAACTGAATACATGCAAATTAAAGTATAATAAGAATAAATTATACTGAAAAAACTTTAATGTAGTACTTGGGTGTTATTTCATGGAAGTGTTTATGTTAAAAAAACATTTTATTCAGGGGCACCTGGGTGGCTCAGTGGGTTAAGCCTCTACCTTCGGCTCAGGTCATGATCTCAGGGTCCTGGGATTGAGCCCCACATCGGGCTCTCTGCTCGACAGGGAGCCTGCTTCTCCCCTCTTTCTCTGCCTGCCTCTCTGCCTGCTTGTGATCTCTCTCTCTCTGGCAAATAAATAAATAAAAAATCTTTAAAAAAATTTTTATTCATTGAATAAAAATATATTCTAAAATTCTGATGCACATTTTCCCCTCTAAGAACAAAGAAATTTTTTTTTTTAAGATTGTATTTATTTGACAGTAAGTGAGCAGATGCAAGGGAAGTGGCAGAGAGAGAGAGAGAGAGAGAGAGAGAGAAGCAGGCTCCCACCAGAGCAGGGGGCCCAATGTGGGACTTGATCCCAGGACCCTGGGATCATGACCTGAGCCTAAGGCAGACGCTTAACCAACTGAGCCACCCAGGTGCCCCCCCAAAAATTTTTAAAGACCTTTAATTTTTATACTTGGCTTTTGAGAATCTTAAATCAATTTTTAAAATTGTAGAGGTCAAAAAAATTACAGAGGTAAGTAATACAGGTAAAAATCTAAGTTTCTAGTTCATTATGATTTCTCTATAAAAATTCTCTTTGGGGGCGCCTGGATGGCTCAGTCATTGGGCATCTGCCTTCAGCTCAGGTCATGATCCCAGCATTCTGGTATCGAGTCCCACATTGGGCTCCCTGCTCTGCGGGAAGGCTGCTTCTCCCTCTCCTACTCCCTCTGCCTGTGTTTATCTCTCTCTTTGTCTTTCTCTGTCAAATAAATAAATAAAATCTTTAAAAAAAAATTCACTTTGGGGCGCCTGGGTGGCTCAGTCGTTAAGCGTCTGCCTTCGGCCCAGGTCATGATCCCTGGGTCCTGGGATCAAGCCCCACGTCAGGCTCCCTGCTTGGCAGGAAGCCTGCTTCTCCCGCTACCATTCCCTCTGCTTGTGTTCCCTCTCTCACTGTGTTTCTCTCTGTCAAATAAAAAAAAAAAATTCTCTTTGATTTTTAAGATTTTATTTGAGAGAGAGAGAGAGAGTGTGTATGAGTGGGGGAGGGGGTAGAGAGAGAGGGAGAAGCAGACTCCCCACTGAGCAGGGAGTACATCCTGGGATCATGGCCTGAACAGAAGGCAGATGCTTAACCAACTGAGCCACCCAGGAGCCCCTCTTCAGTTTTTTTAAAATGGATAGAATAAATCAAAAGGGCTGAAGCTTTCCTGGTGTGTAAATGATCACAGCTTGTAGTTTAGATATTTAGAAAGTGGATCGTAGTGCAATTTCATTTTCTTTCTTTTTTTCTTCCTTATCTAGGAAAACTTTCTAGGCTGGGTGACTTTAGGAGGATATTAAGCTCTAGGCCTCATTTTTCTCATCTGCTACAAGTGAGTTCTAAGGTCCAGGTTCCTTATAGCTCAAATATGGTAGAATTCTCTGAAATTGATTAAAAAAAAGATTAGTAGGCCCTTCTTTGTGTATGGTTTATTTATTTATTAGAGTGTGGACAAGTTGCGGGGAGGGAGAGGGAAAAGCAGACTCCTCACTGAACCTGAAGCCTGACTTGGCGCTCATCCTGGGGCTCATCGTGGGGCTTGATCCTAGGACCCTGGAGTCATGGTCTGAGCTGAAGGTGGATGCTTAACTGAGTGAGCCACCTAGTTGCTCCAATTAATAAGCCCTTGTAATTATGTGTCGATCTCGACTGGGCTATGGGATAGCCAAATAGCTGGTTAAATATTATTTTTAGGTGTGTTTGTAATGGTGTTTTTCAGAAGAGATTTACACTTGAATTAGTGGTCGCAATAAAGCAGATAGCCTTCTCCAATCCGTTGAAGGCCAGAATAGAACAAAATGGTTGAATTCGCTCCGCCTGACTGGTAAGCTGAGCCCTTAATCATCTGGCCCTGGCACTTCTGTTTCTCAGGCCTTTAGACCTGGACTAGAATTGACATTGTTGTCCCTCAAGCTTTCCAACGATGCCACTGGCTTTCTTGGGTCTTTCTAGCTTGCAGATGGCTGATGGTGGGCCCTCTCAGTCTCTCTGTAGCTTGCAGACAGCTGATGGTGGGCACTCTCAGCCTCCGTAATCATGAACCAGTACCTTTTAACAAATCTCTTACACACACACACACACACACACACACACACACACACACACACACATATACATCTTGGTTCTGTTTCTCTGGAGAAACCTAATTCAAGGTTATAGGCAACTGTTAGCTGGAGACATGAAATAGCAATAGATACAGATATTGCAGAGAAAAATTGGACCTTCTGATTAGTACATGCCAAAATGTTACAGAAGGGGAGGCCTAGGAAATGATGAAGGGATAGTGATGGATACAAAACATTAGAATTTGTCATCAAGAATTATAATGTGTCAAAGCTGCAAGTGCTCGTATAACTAGTGATATGTGTGACTCCTCATAAAATGTATTTAGGAACATGGAGAATTGTCAGAATTTATATATATAACCTCTGGCTACACAAAAGTAAGGAAGAATAATCTCTATATAAGGCTTGGGAGATTTTGCATCAAGTCATATGATAAGGGTGCTAGGGGATGCATCTTGGAACAGCAGTCCTAGCTAGATTAACCCCTTATAGGAGTGATTTTTAGTGAAGCATAGAAACTAAAACCCCCAAAGACCTGAGAGGCCCTCTAATCTTTCTTAGGGGTCTCATTTGGGTGGAGGAGAAGCAGAATGAGACACTGGTCATCTTCAGATAACAATTCTAACCAGCCTTGTTGGGAAGGGAGGCCTCAGTTCAGACTTGAGCTGGAATAGAGTTCAGAGGCCCAGTGAGTAAGATTCTGGGCAATGGAAATAAACACATTCCCTTTTGGTCAAAATGCTGTCTGAATGCTACCCTGGACATAAACTACTTCAGCTGTGAATGTATGGGAAGTCTTGATTTCAAACAAAACAGAAGCCTAGAAGGCCTCAATATATGGGAACAGTTCTGAGAAAAAAACAAAGGGCTGTTTGGGAGTGTGAGGGTGCAGGTGCATTAGCGTCAATCTAACCCATTTGTTACGGAAATGGTGAAGCCGGGCATTGGGGCTAGGCTGCACTCAAGTCCTGGAACTTCATAAAGTGTGGTTCATTGACTGCAAGCAACAAGAACTGACTCTGGCTTGAGCAAAAGGACGTTTATTAGCACTTCTGGAGGCCCAGACCCAGAAACACTGGAATGCCCTCAGCAGGATGGAAGTCAGGCTACTACCAATGGAATGAATAAAGTACAGTGGTCTTCACCTTGTCACTTGCTCAGCATTCACATTCCAGGGGTCACATGCTCCCCACTCAGCCAGGGGAGAGCAGAGCACCTGATTACAGTTCCACCAGACCAAGGCAAAGAGAAATTGGGATGCAGACAGGAAGGGGAAATGGATTCAAGGTAACTAAAAAGCAACAAATGGGAAATTGGAAACGAGGAGCTGCGGTGATTGATCCCAGTGAGCAGAAAGCTTGGGGGTCATACATGTCATGTCTTTTCCCCTACAAGTGACAGAGACTCTGAAATGAGACCATCAGGAAAATTACCTATGATAGGCCTTGGCATGGGACAGAGACAAAAGGGAGATGTTGTTCTGAGGGTGGGGAGAGTGGCAGAAGACACTGCCTGGGAACTCACCCAATTCAGGGGTTTTGCTGTTTTATCCACTAAGAATATACAATACAGAACTCTAAAATTGAAAGTCCCCCAATTTTGCCTGTCAGTCTTTATCCTAAAAATGGCTCCATTCATACCTCCAATTTGTTTTATGCCAAACGGTAACCATTATTTATTCTTTCTTCATCTGAAACAGTTTATCAGCATGACTTATTAATCGTACCTCCAGAACTCTTGAATCTAATTTCTTCCATCTTTACTGCTAGCATCCTAGTTCATCCAAGTCCATAATTGCCTTTGACCTGAAATATCTCAATAGCTTCCTGATTTGTCTGCCTTAACCCAAGGTTGCCCTCCTGCCATCCATTTTCCACACCGCAGCCAGCACTATCTCTTAAAAACTCCTCTCCTATCAAAATGGTGAACTAGCAGAGCCTACTGGCTTCCTCCCCAAAATCAACCCTAGGGAAACAATGGAAGCAAGAGAGAAACATAGATCTGAGAAGTCAGCAATAAACACCATGAGAAAGACCCTGGGGAGAAAGAAACCTTTAGTTAGCTTTGTCTGTGTGTGTGTATATGTGTGTGCGCATACAGGTATGTGTATATATGTGTGCGTGCATGTGTTAACTAGTATTAGCAGCTATAGCCATGGTGGAGGACTAGAGGACAACGAGACAATGGGGCTTTGAAGTTCTGTTTTACCCCTTCCTGCATTAAATGACAGCCCAGACTCAACTGTGTTACCAGAATGACAACAGGATACTGCAAGAGCCCTGTTGGGGTGAAGAATTGGTGAGCATCCCTTCTCTCTCCTGCTCCTCCAGCCAGGACTGAGCAATCATAAACTGAGGAGACTACCTCTTACACTGGGGTTTCTTCCCAAGAGAAGACTTCCCAGGTAAGCCCCTGGCCAGAGGAGTGGCCTAATAGAGTGGCAGTAAAAAGAATCTTGTCTGAGGTGCTTTAAATTCACGGAGAAGACGCTAAAGTTTGGCCTTCAGCCCCTCCTCAACACGTATAAACAGTAACAAGGGGCGGCTGGGTGGCTCAGCTGTTAAGCATCTGCCTTTGACTCAGGTCATGATCCTGGGTTCCTGGGATTGAGTCCCACATCGAGCCCCTCATCTGGCTCCCTGCTCAGTGGGAAGCCTCCTTCTCCCTCTCCCACTCCCCCTGTTTGTGTCCCTCTCTGTGTCTCTATCTCTGTCAAATAAATAAATAAAATCTTGAGAAAAATAAACAGAGTAACTAGTACTAGAACATGAAGTCATAAACCAAGATAACTAGACACCTAAGAACAATCACTATGAAAGAAAGATAATAAATTGAACAATGTATAATACATAAAGCATAATTATTGGATCAGATACATGTAAAAGTAACATTCAAGATGTTAAGATACTAATATGATGCAAGAACAAGAAATCATAAAGAACTAGGTAAAAGTACTAAGTATGATATGTGTAATCATTGAAATAAACAATACAGGGGGTGCGCCTGGGTGGCTCAGTGGGTTAAGTGTCTGCCTTCAGCTCAGATCAGGATCCCAGGGTCGTGGGATGGAGCCCCATGTCCCAGCTCTCTGCTCAGTGGGGAGCTTGCTTCTTCCTCTCCCTTTTCCCCCCTCCCCTCCCTACCCCACCTTATGCTCGCTCTCTCTCTCATATAAATAAATAAGATCTTAAAAAAAAAAGAATACAGGGACACCCCGCTGGCTAAGTCAGAGGAGCATGCGACTCAGTCTCGGGGTCGTGAGTTTGAGCCCCACGTTGGGTATAGAGATTACTTAAATAATTTTTAAAAAGAATACAATAAATGCATACTTAAAGAAACAAAAATTTAAAATGAAAGGATTGGAAAGTATACCAGGTAATTTTTTAAAAAGGTTTTATGTTGCTTCTTTGATCCTAGAAGAAAGAGCCGGCTACATTTGCTACTGAAACTCTGTCATAGCATCCACAAGGCTGGAGCTGGACCATGGGCATCTCTACAATCCTTCCTGCCCACGGAAACTGCCAAAAGTAGCAGAAAGATAACATCTGTTTCTCTTTTCCATTCAAATTTCTTGCAAAGACATTTGATTTGTGGAAACTATTTTGCATGCAGAATTCTAGTTTTTAGAGATTGTAGCTTTCCAGCCTCTGCAAAACAGAAGAATAATCAGGGCTAGCTACATAATTTGTAGGGCTCAGTGCAAAATGAAAACGCAGAGCCCTTTATTCAAAAGGCAGGGAAAAAAAGGTGCCATTAGAGGTAGCAAAATAAAGAGATTTTTTTCCTTTCTTCCACAGTCTCCTTCTTGACTTGTTATGGTATTTATTTTTTGTTATGGTATTTTTATTTTCTGTTTAATGTTCTAAATAAAGAAAAAGTTAAAATTGTACATTATTAGTTTACATTTATTTTTATATTGCGCTGCGCCAGTTTTAAATGCAAATACAAGAGTATTTACCTGCGTGTATAATCTCTGAAATGATACAGTTCTACTCTGAAGTTCATACATGCATATATATTCAATTCTTACATGAATAGCAGAAATGCTGCCAAAAGTAACTCAACTGTTTTTATTTCACTTCTTGATATATGCACATTCTACCAATAGTCTCTGCCTTCTTCCTACTGATGGGTAAGGAAGGATTGAAAGGAGAAGGGACTATAGGTTGCCCTAATTTTCCCTTTCCTTCTATTTCATCCTTTTTAGCAAGTGATTGCTACAAGGAAGTCACATACATAAGAATGTGATAGGGTTCCTTGGTCACTTGTGTTTCTTAGAATGCCCATGCCTTCTTCCTGTGTTGGAAGCAAGTTCTGGTTTGAAGGGGAAGCATACCCTATCAGGACAGTCAGCATCCCTGCTGATGCGATTGTAGACAGAATAGGCTAGTTTCGCTGAGCTCCCAGGTATCACAGGCCCACCAGAATTGCCTGCTCACAGAGTATTGCAAAGGCTCTCTGGGAATGAGGCAGCAGGGAACCCCAGATGTCCAGATTGCTCATACTGTGTCTGCTTGTGTGCTCGATCCTTTGTCCCGCAAGACTTTGCTTACAAAATACAAGTTCCAACATAAAATTATGAAGGATTTTAGAACGGCAAGAGCTGAGCATTAAATGGACTGCTTCGCCCTTCTGAATAGAGAGCCCGGGGCACAGGGGAAATACCAGAAAGCTGGCCCTTCGTGTAACAGAAGGAGGTAGAGATGAGCGTTGACTGTCAACTACTTTTTAGTTCTGTGAGGCCGAGTCCCTACTTCCTGTGTCCTGCTACTTCCTGGCACCACTTTGGGCAACATAGAGAAAATGCAGCCCTGTGATTAGCTCATACTGTGATTTTGAGTGAACTAGAAAAACGGTGCCCCTTTCTTAAGATGCTTTACTGCCATCTATTGGAAAACATCATAATCACTTTAGAAATTAACAGCTACTACAGCGAAAGGTGTCTCTTGGGCAATGGTCAGTCTGTAAAAATGTGAGTGGCAGCCCTGGCTGTTCCCTTCAGGGCCCCTGGGGGCCAGAGGCACACGCGTACTCACAACTTGAGCTTGGCAATCCAGTGGGCAGCTGGCAGGGGGGAGGTGGCAGGCCTACAGGTGGCCCAGGCATACCTCTGAATCCCGGCTTCAGAGGCATTCCTTTGAGAATGAAAATTAGTTATTCCTCTTTTTTACATTGCCTTGCCCCGTGGCAGCCTGTAAAGATTGTCATGGTGAGGGTTTTTAGCCAGTTCCAACACCTGACAAAGCTGAGTGGATGGAAATAGTATTTTTATCTAGAGGAAACCTTAGGCAAAAATAAAATAACAAAATCCAAACCCCCAACTTTTTTTTGCTTCTGGCTGAAATTACATTAACTCTTTGTGATCCATGCATTTTGTGCTGATTACAAAATCTTGGGATGCCTGGGTGACTCAGTCCATTGGGCATCTGTGTTTGGCTTGGGTCAGGTTCCCAGCGGCATGGGATAGAGCCCCGTGTCAGGCACCCTGCTCAGTGGGGACCCTGCTTCTCCTTCTCCCTCTGACCTATGCTCTTGTTCATACACACACTCCCTCTCTTTCAAATGAATAAAAAAATATTTTAAAGATTTTATTTATTTATTTATTTGACAGACAGAGACACAGTGAGAGAGGGAACACAAGCAGGGGGAGTGGGGGAGGGAGAAGCAGGCTTCCGGTAATAGCAGGGAGCCAGATGCAGGGCTCAATGCTGGGATCATGACCTGAGCAGATGCTTAATGACTGAGCCACCCAGACGCACCTAAATAAAACATCTTAAAAAAAAACTCTTAACATCAGGGGCGCCGGGATGGCTCAGTTGGTTGAGCATCCAACTCTTGGTTTCGGCTCAGGTCACTATCTCCTGAATGGTGGGATTGAGCCCAGCAACCGACTCCCACTCAGCAGGGATTCTGCTTGAAGATTCTCTCCCTCTGCTCCTGCCCTGCTTGCCCCCTCTGTCTCTCTCAAAAATAAATAAATAAACCTTTAAAAAAATCTTAATATCAGATGAATGTATCTTTTATTAATAAAAAAATGGGAAAACTGAGGCGCCTGGGTGGCTCAGAGGGTTAAAGCCTCTGTCTTCGGCTCAGGTCTTGATCTCAGGGTCCTGGGATCAAGCCCTGCATTGGACTCTCTGCTCAGCAGGGAGCCTGCTTCCCCCTCTCTCTCTGCCTGCCTCTCTGCCTACTTGTGATCTCTCTCTGTCAAATAAATAAATAAAATCTTAAAAAAAAAAAAAAAAGGAAAACGGACTATAGATGCAATTTTTTTCAGAGATTTTTTTTTTTAACATTTTACTTATTTGTCAGAAAAAGAGAAAGAGCACAAGCAGGGGTGGAGGACATCAGGCAGAGGGAGAAGCAGGCTCCGCACTAAGCAAGGATCTGTTCCAGGACTCTGAGATCATGACCTAAACCGAAGGCAGCCGCTTCATCGACTGAGCCACCCAGGCGTCCCCAAAGACATCTTTCTAATTATAGGGTCCCTGGGGTGGGAAAGCAATAAAAGGACTCTTTCAAAGATGCAGTTATTGGAAACCCTGCTCCTGGCCAGGCCCTTCTTCACAGAAGTGGGTAAGCCAAAGACCTGAGAGAGCTGGGGGTCTGTCTGAGGTCATATCATCCAGGTAAATCATAGAATTAGGATTCTAGCTTGGGTTTCCTGGCTCCTCAGCCAGGCGCCTTCTCAATCCCTATGAATGAGCATCTGCTTCTTTCTTCATCCTACTTCTCTCCTTCTTCCTGAAATTTTATGAACCTTTAGTCAGACTCAGAAAGGGCCCAAACCATTTCATTAACACTTGCCAAAAGATAATTGGATACTGTGAATGCACTGCATTTAATAACAACCGCTAATAATTCTTTTGTGAGCCCCACACTTACTAGTGACCCAATTATATCTCTTCTTTGTCCACAGAATACATTAAACTGTACTCTTAAAAGTGGAGCATCCCTTTATGCATGAATAAAGACAAAGTGTTCTCCAAATACATTCTAGGACATAATGCTCTGAACTTTAGAAATTCAGTTCATTTTGGTTACAGTTAATTCTTGATGTGCTATTTGAATTCTGTCAGTATCATTATTATAAATTTAATCATCTAATAATTAAATATCATTCATTTTCTCAATAATAATTCTGGTAAAATTTTTCTGTCTGTCACACTAAGTGCAGATTGATGGAACTTGGAAAATTGATAGTATGACTCTATATGTTTTTGTTTATAGTCAGTAGGAAAAAATGCTAAAATATTCAATTATCAATTCTATAGATGTTTTCTCATTTTTCATTAAGGTATCATCTACAGATAGTAAAATTCAATCTTTTTAGTGTATGGTTCTGTGAGATACGAAATACAAACAATTGTGTAACCACCACCACAATCAAGATATACAATTCCATCACCCCAAAGAAATTTTTGCGAGTTCAGCCACAGTTAAATATATCTTCCTTTTGGGATCTTGTCCAAGGGCCTTTCACTTCCCTCACTGGACCATCTGGCCTTTCCCAGGAAGTTCTTGGCCTTCAAGTTGATGGGAATAGTGAGGCCACTACATTCACAGATTAGAGAGAGGGCTGGCAGCAGCACCAATAAGGCCATCCACCCAGACTCTCAAAAGTCTCCTCAATCTAGGAGGGTAGAGGGGAAGAGCAGACCATCAGTGAGTCACTCCTGGGTTTGCCAAGAAGCAAACGTACCCCTCTGCTTATTTGGTCTTGCCAGTCTGCCCTGTCTCAGCCTCCTCAAGTACACACAACACACACACACACACACACACACACACACACACACACACACACACCATGCAATTATTTGCACATGCAAATACACAAACACACATCTAATATACATGAATGCACACATATACATGATCAATCCTATACACAAATGCTCACTCACATATAAACTCCAACAGACATGTACACTGGTACGCACATGCATGTGCTCACGAACCACTTCTGGGAAAGTTGCATCACTTGTGGACCTTATCTGCAATTTGCTTCTCTTGTTGCTCAACTTCATATTTCACCATGCCATGAGCCAATCAGATGTTACTTGATGCTGACTCTTCTTTGGGGCTTCTTTGTTACTGTGGGATGGTGTCTATTTTTTAACCAATTCAGGGAGCTTGTGTCATTGAAAGACATGAGGAGCCTGATGCCTGTTATGAATGAGGTCTTGGGGGCTAGTCGGACAGTTGGGTATAGGAAAGTGAAGTCTGTGTGACTTTTGTGGAGATGGATCACCGTGCAGAAGGAGCTGGCTGCCAGGGAAGGCTGTGGTAGATTAGTCTATATCCAGCTGAATTTGTGTTTCTAGTCTTTTTTTTTTTTTTTTTTTTAAAGATTTTATTTATTTGACAGAGAGAAACACAGCGAGAAAGGGAACACAAGTAGAGGGAATGGTAGCGAGAGAAGCAGGCTCCCTGCCGAGCAAGGAGCCCGATGCGGGGCTCGATCCCAGGACCCTGGGATCATGACCTGAGCCGAAGGCAGACGCTTAACGACTGAGCCACCCAGGCGCCCCTGTGTTTCTAGTCTTAAGAAAGCCTGTATTGTAAAACATCCGTATCTCTGTATCATCAGTGAGATTCATTTAGTTTTGCACATAGTGAACTCGTCACTGAGCATTGGAGAGTAAGGGTTTTGAGCACCTGCAGGAGTTCGTCAGCTGGTTTTTTCTTGAATGCTGTGCTGTAAGCTGGGGAGTGGGCAGGTTCTGCCTGGGTGGAGTCAAGTTGATTCCGGTCTTGCTGGAGGAAGTGCCCTTGTTAGTATAGGCAGAAACTATCTCCGGGCAGATAAACAAGGCATTGCTAACACTAATTGCTTTGGGGGAAGGAAACTGAGCAGCTGGTATCAAAGCCCTGTGTGTTAAGATGAAGAGGGCTCGGAGTTCTCAGTGGAGGACCCTAAGAGGAGGTAGGGCATGAACTCAGTCCTAAATGGGGTCAACAGGTGAAGAAGGACAGTTAATCTGGTATTAGCTTGGAATCTGGCCTTGGCCCTATCCTCCCTTCAGAGGCTCTATATGGAGCCAAGGTAAGAATGTATAGATGGGAAGGTTAGGGGGAGGGGTGTCCCAGCCTCCTTGTCTATATAGTATCTGAGGGCAGGTGAGGGTCCTCATGTTTGCCTAACACAGTGTCCCACCACTTGCTTTTCCCTCTGGGCCCAAAGCAGGCCTCACTTGGAAGGACAAGGTGGGAGTGCTTCTGCTTCCTGAGTTTTTTAGTGGACACAGGCCATTGTCCCAGGGATTTTTGGACCCACATAGCTCTTCCATTTGGAATTACAAGGCTGAGTTGGGGCAGTAAGGCCCTATTGTAAGGCACAAGCGAGGTGAGGGGCAGAGGGAGAAGTAGACTCCCTGCTGAGCAGGGAGCCTGATGGCCTCAATCCCAGGACTCTGGGATCATGACCCAAGCTGAAGGCAAATGCCAA
>CM053613.1:38960365-38974570 GCA_028646535.1 Procyon lotor
CCCAGGGATTTTTGGACCCACATAGCTCTTCCATTTGGAATTACAAGGCTGAGTTGGGGCAGTAAGGCCCTATTGTAAGGCACAAGCGAGGTGAGGGGCAGAGGGAGAAGTAGACTCCCTGCTGAGCAGGGAGCCTGATGGCCTCAATCCCAGGACTCTGGGATCATGACCCAAGCTGAAGGCAAATGCCAACTGACTGAGCCACCCAGGTGCCCCTAAAAAGTTTTAATATTATTTATTTATTTCTAAAAAATTAATTTTTAAAAAATATTTTATTTATTTATTTGTCAGAGAGAGAGAGAGAGAGAGAGAACACAAGTAGGCAGAGAGGCAGAAGCAGGCTCCCTGCTGAGCAAGGACCCCAATGTGGGACTCGATCCCAAGACCCTGGGATCATGACCTGAGCTGAAGGCAGCTGCTTAACCAACTGAGCCACCCAGGCGTCCCAAAAATTATTTATTTTTAATTTAAATTCAATTAATTGACATATAATGTATTATTGGCCTCAGAGGTAGAGGTCAGTGATTCATTAGTCTTATATAACACCTAGTGCTCATTAGATTATGTGCCCTCCTTAATGTCCATCACTCAGTTACCCCATCCCCCACCTACCTCCCTTCCAGCAACCCTCAGTTTGTTATTACTTATTTTTGAAGAGATATTACATCACTATGGTTCAATACACAAAAAGTACAAAACAACATACAATGAAACGTTTCCCTTCTATTTCTTAGCCCAGCCATTCAGTTTCCTTCCCTAGAAGTAATCAATTTTAACAATGTCTTATTTTTTCCAAAAATAGTATATGTATTTACAGTAAAAAAAGTACATAGTTCAGGAACCTGGGTGGCTCAGTTGGTTAAGCAACTACCTTTGGCTCGGGTCATGATCCTGGGATCCTGGGATTGAGTCCCACATTGGGCTTCCCCTGCTCTTCAGGGAGCCTGCTTCTCCTTCTCCATCTGGCTACCATTCCCCCTGCTTAGCTCTCTCTCTCTTTCTCTGTCAAATAAATTTTAAAAATCTTAAAAAAAAAGTACATAGTTCTTTTATTTTTCTCTTTTTTTACACAGATAATAACATTTCATACCTTTGTTTTTTGTTTTTTTAACCTGTATCATCTTATCTAATTCATACAGCAAACATGTGAGCAGGTAATATCTCCATTTAGAGAGGTTAAGAAATTTACTTAATATTACAGCTTTTGTAAATAGTAAAATTTTTGTAAATGGTAAAGTTGAGATTTGAACCTGGGGAATCTGATTTCAGAGACCCATATTATTACAGGAATGTTATAATACTATTATTTATTCTATTAAAACTCCCAACAGTAAAATTTGTAAATCGGGAAACTGATCCTGATTTACAGGGCTTTAACCCACTGAGCCACCCAGGAGCCCCTGGTTGTTTGTTTTTAAGATTTTATTTATTTGTCAGAGATAGAGCACACAAGCAGGGGGAGCAGCAGGCAGAAGTAGAAGCAGGCTCCCCACGGGGCAAGGAGCCCAATGCAGGACTCGATTCTTGGGCCCTGTAGTCGTGATCTGAGCCCAGCAAATGTTTAACCAACTAAGCCACTCAAGAGTCCCAAGGGAACTTTTTAAGTTTAAATGAATTCATGGTAAAGCAGAGATGATTATATTCCCTAACTTCAAATTTTCGGATCCCAAATTTGAAACCATCGATAAACCCCAGTCCTGAAGAAATAAGGTAAATTTTATTTTGTAATTTATCCTAGATTAGTTTTTTTTTTTTTTTTTTTAAAGATTTAATTTATTTGACAGAGAGAAACACAGCGAGAGAGGGAACACAAGCGGAGGGAATGGTAGTGGGAGAATCAGGATTCCTGCCAAGCAAGGAGCCTGATGCGGGGCTCGATCCCAGGACTCTGGGATCATGACCTGAGCCGAAGGCAGACGCTTAAAGACTGAGCCACCCAGGGGCCCCTATCCTAGATTAGTTTTATAGCTGGTTAGAAATATCAGAATAAACATACATTTCTCAGTCTCAGCTGTCTTTCAATACATGAGTTTATTTTTCCTACACTAAAGAAATTGCTTCTGATTTGTATCCTTAGCTCAGATGTATCCTTTCTTTTCTTTTCTTTTCTTTTTTTTTTTTTTAAGATTTTATTTATTTGACAGAGAGAAACACAGTGAGAGAGGGAACAGAAGCAGAGGAAATGGTAGCGGGAGAAGCAGGCTTCCCGCAGAGCAGGGAGCCCGATGCGGGGCTCAATCCCAGGGTCCTGGGATCATGACCTGAGCCAAAGGCAGACGCTTAACGACTGAGCCACCCAGGCGCCCCTCCTTTCATTTTTTTTTTTTTTTAAGATTTTTATTTATTTATTTGAGAGGGAGAGAGAGAACGAACACAAGTGTGTGTGTGGGGCGGGGGAGGCAGAAGCAGAGGGAGAAGCAAACTCCCTGCTGAGCAAGGAGCCGGATATGGGGTTCCATCCTAGGACTCTGAGACCATGACCTGAGCCAAAGGCAGACATGAAATCAACTGAGCCACCCAGGAACCCCTACTCTTTCCTTTTTTATTTTTTTTTTTTAAGATTTTATTTATTTATTTGACAGAAAGAGAAATCACAAGTAGGCAGAGAGGCAGACAGAGAGAGAGGGAGAAGCAGGCTCCCTGCCGAGCAGAGAGCCCAATGAGATGCGGGGCTTGATCCCAGGACCCTGAGATCATGACCTGAGCCTAAGGCAGAGGCTTTAACCCACTGAGCCACCCAGAGGCCCTTTCCTTTTTAAAAGCTGTTGTCCAGGGGCACCTACGTTGCTCAGTTGGTTAAGTGTCAAACTGTTGATTTTGGCTCAAGTCATGATCTCAGGGTCCTGAGATTGAGCCCTGCTCTGAGCCTTGCGTGGGACTTCGCCCTGGGCGGGGCTCTGTGCTGGGTTTAGAGACTGTTTAAGGTTCTTTCTCTCCCTCTGCCTCTCCCTCTCTCTCTCTTTGATAAAAAAAAAAAAAAAAAAAAAAAAAAAGAAAGAAAAGAAAAAGAAAGCTAGTGTCCGGGAAGTAAGTTCAGAACAACTAAGGACTGATGAGTTATCTTGAAATTCAATTATTTTCCTGACTGTGGGTTTTTTCTCAGTTTAAAAATTTGTGGTAAGATAGGGGCGCCTGGGTGGCTCAGTGGGTTGAAGCCTCTGCCTTAGGCTCAGGTCATGATCTCAGGGTCCTGGGATAGAGCTCCGCATCGGGCTCTCCGCTTAGCGGGAGCCTGCTTCCCTCTCTCTCTCTGCCTGCCTCTCTGCCTACTTGTGATCTCTCTCTGTCAAATAAATAAATAAAACTTTAAAAAAAAAATTTGTGGTAAGATAAATGTACATAACATAAAATTTACCATATTAATCTTGTTTTAGTGTACAGTTCAGTGTTATTAAGTACATCGATGTTAGGCAACCATCACCACCACCCATCTCTAGAACTCCTTTCATCTTGCAAAATGGAAACTCTATACCCATCAGATAATGACTCCTAGTTCTTTTCTCCCCACCAACCCCTGACAACCACCATTCGACTTTCAGTCTTTAGGATTTTTTTTTTTTTTTAAAGATTTTATTTATTTATTTGAGAGGCAGAGACGGAGGGAGCACAAGCAGGGGAAGCAGCAGGCAGAGGGAGAGGGAGAAGCAGGCTCCCTGCCGAGCAAGGAGCCCGATGTGGGACTTGATCCCAGGAACCTGGGATCATGACCTGAGCCGAAGGCAGCTGCCTAACCAACTGAGCCACCCAGGCGTCCCAGTCTTTAGGATTTTGACTAGTCTAGACAGCTCATGTAGGTGGAATCATATACCATTTGTATTTGTGTGACTGGCTTATTTATTTAGCATAATGTCCTCAAGTTTCTTCCATGTTGTAGCATGTTTCTGCTTGTCCTTCCTTTATTTTTTACTTATTTTTAAAAAGATTTTATTTATTTATTTATTTGACAGAGACAGCAAGAGAGGGAACACAAGTCAAGGGAGGAGAGGGAGAAGCAGGCTTCCCGATGAGCAGGGAGCCTGATGCTGGGCTTGGTCCCGGGACCCTGGGATTATGACCTGAGCTGAAGGTAGACACTTAATGACTGAGCCACACAGGCATCTCTGATTGTCCTTCCTTTTTAAGGCTGAATAATATTCCAAGGCTTATAATATTCCATTCCATACTACATTTTGCTTACTCATTCATTCATGGATGGACACTGGGGTTGCTTCCACATTCTAGCTATTACACACACTGTTTTGCCCCCCCCTTTTTAAGATTTTATTTATTTATTTGTTAGAGAGCACAAGCAGGCAGAGAAGCAGGCAGAGGCAGAGGGAGAAGCAGGTTCCCTGCTAAGCAAGGAGCCCAATGTGGGACTCAATCCCAGGACCCTGGGATCATGACCTGAGCCGAAGGCAGCTGCTTAACCAACTGAGCCACCCAGGCATCCCTGCCCCTTGTTTTTTACATTAACAATATATCTTGGATATTTTTCCATGTCAGTACACAAGGATTCTCCTTCTTTTTGTCTTTCCTTCTTTCTCTTGCTTATTTTGTTTTACAAATGCATAATATTTCAAGTCTTGAACAAACTGTAGTTTTATTGACTTCTCTCTTATAGCTGGATATTTGGATTGTTTTTATGTTTGTCTTAGTTTTTCTGTTTGTCTTTGCTATTACATACTACAGTGTGTGTACACACACACACACACACACTTTTCTAGTTAGTTTTGATCCAAGATATACCAAAGACCAAAGACCTCATTCCATCTTTCAAAGCAGGCTTTGATTCTGGTCTTGGGCAATCTGCTGTGATCATATCCTCCCTCTCCTTTATTTTGGTGTTGCTTTTCCAGGGTAGAGACTTGCAAGGTGTAGATAGCCCTGCTATTCCTACATTCCTCCAGGACAGCGCCAACATTCCAGAAAGTAATAAAAGGGCAAATAATCTGGTGTCCCTTCAGACTGGTTTTTTTTTTTTTAAAGTGCTTGTTAAGGGGTGCCTGGCTGGCTCAGTCAGTAGAGCATGTGACTCTTATTTTGGGTTACGAGTTTAAGCTCCACACTGGGGATAGAGCTTACTTAAAAAAACCTAACATATTGAGTACATTGCTTGAATATATATCAAGCAAAAGGAAATTGATTTATTAATAAAAATTATATTTTTATATTAAAATGAGGGGTTTACTATATGCATTGTATATATCATTATGTTTTATACACTATGAAATTGTTTTTATTTCCCAGTTTTTCCATTATTAATATGATTATCTAGCAACACTCAGTAAAAGTAGGGGAAATTTATAAAGTTCCAAAATATTTTTCAAACTATGCTTAGTGATTTTCTGGATTTCATATAACCAAAATATTTCATGCTTTCAGTAGCTTGTTCTTTTTTCAGTTTTCTTATAATTTTTGAGCCAGATAAATTTTTTTTTTTTTTGAGCCAGATAATTTTAAAGAGATTAAAAGTTGGACAGTACTCAGGGTGCCTGGGTGGCTCAGTGGTTAAAGCCTCTGCCTTTGGCTCAGGTCATGATCTCAGAGTCCTGGGATCAAGCCCCACATTGGGCTCTCTGTTCAGCGGGGAGCCTGCTTCCCCTTCTCTCTCTGCCTGCCTCTCTGCCTACTTGTGATCCCTCTCCTCTCTGTCAAATAAATAAATAAAATAAAATAAGTTGGACACTACTGTGCTATGCTTTATTCATTGTTTTTCAGAACTAATAGAATTTTATTTTTAAGAGTTAACTTATTTGAGAGGGAAAGTGAGTAAGAACAGAGGGGAGAGGGAGAAGAGAGAGGGAGAAGGAGAAGCAGGATTTCCACTGAGCAGAAAACCCTACATGGGCTTGATCCTAGGACCCCAGGGAGCGCGACCTGAGCTGAGGGTAAACACTCAACTGACCTAGCCACCCAGGTGCCCCACTAATAGAATTTTCTAATGTGTGTGTTTTTGATAGAGGGAGAGAGAGAGAGAGAGAGAGAGAGAGAGAGAGAGAGAGAGGAGAGGAATCAAGAATGAATGTAAGGTTTTGCATGAGCTGAAAGAATGGGGTTACCATTTATTGAGATGGGGGAAGAATGTGGAAGGGGCAGCAATATGGGGGCAAATCAGAAATCGGATTTGGAATATGTTAACCTGGAGATGCCTTTTAGACCTCTAAACTGTGATGATAAGAAGTCAGATACACAAATCTTGAGTGCAAGGATAAGTTCTAGGCAGAGTTAATCTATATAAAGTGCTTAAAACAGTGCCTTGGATGTCCTTTTAAACTAAGTCATGACTCTCTTTTATTCAAAACTCTCCAGTGACTCTTCAATTTATTCAGAGACAAAGGCCAAATCTTTACAATGTGCCTACAAAGCTCTCTGTAATCTGCTTCGCGTCACCCCCAACATCTTCTGCTTTGGTGATGGTGATACTAGCTGCTGTAACAAATAAACTCCACAGTACCAGGGGCTTAACATAAGTGAAGTTTATTTCTTGCTCACAAAACAGTCCAGTATTCTTGGTCAGCTGGAGTCTTTCCTTTATGTGCTTGATTCAGAGATCCAGGTTCCTTCTGTCTTCTGTTTTATCATTCTTTAGAACCTCAGAATCCTCTACCTCTCGCTGGTGGACTGCATAAAAGGGAGACAGAAGCCTCATTTGTTTCTTAAATAACCTGACCCAGCAGTGACACACATAAATCCTACACACATTTCATTGGTGAGAACTAGTCATGTGGCCACATCTAGATGCAAGTGGGACTGCGAAAAGTTGCCTTGACCAGACAGCTGCTTCCTAGGGACAACTCCACACACTGTGGAAGGAGGAACATTTTTTGGTGAACTACAAGCCAAATCCATGATACCTTCTACAATCTTCTACCCCTCCTCCCACCTCAACACTTTCTAGCTACCTTAACCTTCTTATAACTCCTTGAACACTCTAGACACACTTCGGCCTCATGCCCTTTTCTGGAATTACCTTATTTCAAATGTCTACTTGCTCCCTCTCATGTCCTTCATCGTGAAATGGGTGCCCCAATATGCCACTTCTTAAGAATATATAATGTATGGGGTGCCTGGGTGGCTCAGTGGGTTAAAGCCTCTGCTTTCGGCTCAGGTCATGATCTCAGGGTCCTGGGATCAAGCCCCACATCGGGCTCTCTGCTTGGAAGGGAGCCTGCTTCCCCCTCTCTCTCTGCCTGCCTCTCTGCCTACTTGTGATCTGTCAAATAAATAAATAAAATCTTAAAAAAAAAAGAATATATAATGTCCTGATATTTGAAAGTCCTTTTTCCATTGATTTTTAAAAATTAATTTAACAGGGATGCCTGGGTGGCTCAGTTAGTTAAGTATCTGCCCTCGGCTCAGGTCATGATCCCAGGGTCCTGGGATCGAGTCCAGCATTGGGCTCCCTGCTTAGTGGGGAGCCTGCTTCTCCCTCTGCCTGCTGCTCCCCCTGCTTTTGCATGCTCTCTCTCCGACAAATAAATACATAAAATCTTTAAAAAATTAATCTAACAATTTTCAAAGCAATTTGGTGAAAGGTAAGAATGACTATTCTATTCAAGAGAGGTTAACTGATATGCCTCAGGTCACATCAGGTCACACAGCTAGTAAAAGCAGGAGTGGGGATTTATTTATTTATTTAAAGATTTTTATTATTTATTTTGACAGAGAGAAACACAGCAGAGAGGAGACACAAGCAGAGGGAATAGTAGCGGGAGAAGCAGGCTTCCTGCCGAACAAGGAGCCCGATGTGGGGCTCGATCCCAGGACCCTGGGATCATGACCTGAGCCCAGACGCTTAACGACTGAGCCACCCAGGCGCCTCAAGGAGTGGGGATTTAAACACTAAATCTAAAGAGCATCCAGTTCTGTTTTCTCTCTGACTCTCAAAAAGAGTGATCACTCTGCTAAACATATTTCCTACTGGGAAAGAGATCACTTTACAGTTGAGTATTCTGGGCCTCTGAACAGTTACATTGTCCAGGATAAATTAATACAGTTGGGCTTTTGTTTTGAACTTGTATTTTATGAGTTGAGTTAGTGTGAGAGATCTCCCAGCACCTGCTTGTCCTAGATGCATCAGATAAAAAGACTCTGGACTTTCAAACTGAGGAGATTTAAGTCTTTTTCAAGTCTCTTTTTCTATATCACCCCCAAGTGATCATTTTAAGATGTCGGTCAGCTCTTATCATTCCCTGGCTCAAATTCCTCTACATTACCACCCCAGACACAGTCTACAGGATAAATTCTCTGGCCTGGCATATGAAGCCTATCCTGCTCTGCCCTTCTCCTCTTTCCCTGGTTTCATCCCCTTTTAATTCTCCATTTCGCATTGAAATGAATTATTTGCTATTGCCTGAATGTGCAATTTTAATTTGTCACTCCTGGTCGTTGCCCATTCTTCCTGAAACCTCTTTTTTCTCTCTCTTTTTACCTGAGAAATTTCTTTTGATCCTAATCAGGTTGGATTATACTGTCTTCTGGAAGCATTCCCTGACCATCTCCTAACTTGAGGAGATGCCCCAGATGCTGTGTAATTATTTAGCTCTCTGAGCCCCCTCTACTGTCTCTGTGTCCCCAACATACAGGATGGGGGATTGAATAGGCTGAATAGCCTGAATAGGCTTTGTGAAGCTACCTTCTCCTCCCCATTTTTTTTTTTTTTTTGAGCCCAGTACAAGGCTTGAACTCATGACCCCAAGATCAAGACCTGAACTGATATCAAGACCTGAGCTGAGATCAATAGTCAGATGCTTAACCAACTGAGCCACCCAGGCATGTCTTCTCCTCCCCTTTTTGTCCCATCGGTTCAGGCAGATTACATACAGGGAGGGGTAGGTGCTATGGTTCCCAGTGATGTTGGCTGTGACCTCCAGGCCACCCTCCCCAGGGGAACCAATGCTTGAGAGAAGCACCCAGGAGAGAACCCTGGAGAGAATCCACGGTTGGCCCTTGGGGAAACCAGCTACTTTCCGGAGTCCTTAATAGCGGCCTGCCAAAGCAAACCTCTTTCTGGAATAATAATAATAATTTGTAATAATATGGAATGTCATCTATGTTCCGGGCACTATTATGACCATTTTACCAGTCTGCATATTTATCTTATGTAACCTTCACAAAAACACGAGTGCTGGAGAGTGCCCAAGGTCACATAGTAAATGACAAAGTCAGGATTCCAATCTGAGCATTCTGTTTATAGAGCCCACGGTAGTAACCTCCATACTATATCATCTTCCTGGCTTCTGATCTCCAGTTTCCTGCCTACCCTCTGTGGGAAACCAAATCAGAGGGTCCCAAGACAAGGGCTAGGAGGCAAGTTTCTTTCCTCACTCCCCACTTTCTCTCAGGAGGACAGGCTCAGAGATGGATCTGAGAATTCTCATAAGTGGAAGGGGAGCTCCTAGGTGGCCAGAGCCTCTGGAGGCTCCAGGAAGGAAAGGGGACAGTCTGGTGCATGGGAAAAGGCCTACCTCGTTTGGTCGGTGAGGGAGCTGGGAGCTGACCAGGAGCCCAGGATTCTAGCCCGGGTTTTGTCTCTTAGACTCTATATAGCCTTGGAGGAAATTCTTGCTTCTTTCTAAGCCTTAGTTTCCCCATTTGTAAAAAAGGGTAAATATGGGACTGGCTGATCCACCTCTGCCAAAAGAGGGGGCATCTTCAGCTCTCCTGAGGAAAGGTCAGGGCACGGAAACCAAGGTTCAGGGGCTGGTGGAATGAGCTATCTGCGGTCTACGTCTAGCCTGGAGATGGGACAAGGTGGGTTGCCGAGCTCAGTCCCGCGACCCCTTCCCTGTGACAGGGGCGGGTTAGGAAGACGTTGAGACCTCCAGTGTGAGGAGTAGGTAGGGGGACAGAGAGTGGACCAAGGTCTCAGCTCTGCGGCATGCGCCCACTCATCCCTCACCTCCTCATCCTCTCCAAAGGAGTCGCAGCCTCGAGGGGGTGGCGGTTAAGGGCGACCGGGCAGTGGCTGGCCGCGTTGCGGCGGCCGCCGGGGAAGCTGCGGCCCTCCGGGCCCGAAGAGCATCACGTCATCCTTTCCGCCAGGCGCCCGCCCCCTCCCCGTCGGCGCCTGCGCAGGCGCGGCGGGAGGGGGTCGCGGTGGGGGCTCTCCTCCGCGCATTCCGCCCTTCTCCAGGCTCGCTCGGGTCGCGGCTCTCTCGGCTGGCGGCGCCGGCGCGGAGAGGAAGGCGTCCAATATGCGGCGCGGGGCGGCCCGGTGCCCCCCTGCCCCGTCACGGCAGTCGCGGCGGCCGCGGGGACCGGGCCAGGGCCGGGGGCGGCGGCCTGAGCCGCGGTAGCGGCGGCGGCGGCGGCGGCGGCGGCGGCGGGAGGGGCGGCCTGAGGGCGGGCGGGCGCCCTGGTGCGGGGGCTCGGCGCTCCGCACGGCCCGGCCCGGCTCGGCCCCGGCGCCATGAGCGGCGGCGGCGGCGGCGGCGGAGGGGGCTCGGCGCCCAGTCGTTTCGCCGACTACTTTGTCATCTGCGGGCTGGACACCGAGACCGGGCTGGAGCCGGACGAACTGTCGGGTGAGTGCTCGCGGAGCCTGGGGCTGCTTCCCCGCGTCCGCTGCGGCGGGGGACCCTCGAGGAAACCTCCCGGCTTTGTCCCGGGAGCTGGGCGAGGGCCGGTCCGCAGGACCCACGGCTGGCGCGGGGGAAGGGGGCGTCAGGCTGGAGGTGGAGAAGCGGGATGAGGGGCTCTGAGTCGGCAGGGGTCCGAATGGCTCCTACGCCCCTCTGCGCTGTGGTCCATCAGCAGGGGACGAGGAGGAGGGGTAAGCGTTGTGTGTTTTGTCTGGTGAAGGTAGAGTGACTTGGTACAAGATGAAGGTAAGCATGTTGTCGAACACCCGCTAGGGAGGGAAGAAGGTATCCCACATCTCAGTTGAAAGTAAGTTCCACCCAGACTTAAAAAAAAAAAAACGCAAGAAAACAAGGAGAACAAAACAGAAACTTGTGAGTTTTTCTGGCTTCTCCCCAAGAAGCCAGTTCCTCAAAACCGTTTTTAACTCATCCCTGGGCTGGGCTCCCTGGTTTGATAGCACATGAAGTAATAAAGTGAACTTGAGCCCCAAGAAGGGGGAGAACTCTCTTAGTTCTAGAAAGGGCCTGTACCACGGGGCCATGCTTCTTTTTATGAAAAGTAATTGGTGGCCGTTATAAGACCAGCTTCATTTGTGAGTAAAAGGACGGCGACCTAGAGGGAGAGTCTTGGTTGTGTCTTGGTTTGATAGTGATACTTCTCAAATCATCTTTCAAAGGGGAAGTGGTAGGAAGGTGAAGATGGATGGGGTCCAGATCAAATTTGACAAGAATTGCGGAAGAATGTCATAATTGTAAAATCCCCATGAATTCCACTGCACTGTCATTGGAGCCTTTGAATTGCAACAGTTTTGAGAAAGTTTTTTGTCTGGAGTGTCCAGTTCCAGTTTCATGTGAGTGGAGGTTTGTTGTATCATCCTGATTTGATGAGGGATTTCCTTTTCAGTGTTTTGTCATGATGTATTCACCAAAGTTTCCTGAAAGTGATTATGCTATTGACTAATTTTACCTTGCTTCAGATATAATAGGACAAGATTTTTTTTTTTGTCACCAGAAAAATTCCAATGTTTCTTATAAAAAAAAAATTAGGTGCATACTTCAAATGGCAAAAATAGACCATCTTTTAAAAAGCATGATAAATTGATGACCTTTAACAAGGTCAGAACAAATACACTATTTTCTTAAATTAATACCAGATGGAGAAAAAAAAAATCATGAAGCAGTAATGCTGTTAATACTAGAACTTTTGCTGGGGCAACTTTATTGTTTCAAGATCACTTTTTAAGATCTTTAAATTCTTATAATACAGACGTTAGTTTTTCGTCTATGTTTCATATTTATTAAATTTGTGACTTTGTGATGTAGTTGTTGGAATTCAGTTCGTGATGTTGCAGCTGGGAGAGACCTGAGAAGGAGACCCCAGGAAGGACAGTAGGGCCTATATCCTATTAGTTAATTGCCTGACTTTTGGTTCATTGCTCCTCTCTTACACTAAAATGCATCTCATTGTCTGGTTGGGTCTTTAGAAAATACTAACATGTTGAGAAAGACTGAAAATATCACATTTCTCCCTAGTAAAAGAAACTTTAAAGTGGCGGAATATGCAAGTGTTTTTGTTTTTTTAATTCTGTGCTTTGAGTATCTATTAAATTATATAGAAATTTGATTTTAGGGACTCCTGGGTGGCTCAATTGCTTAAGTGTCTGCCTTCGACCCAGGTAAAGATCCCAAGGTTCTAGGATTCAGTCTTGCATTGGGCTCCTTGCTCAGCGGGGAACCTCCTTCTCCCTCTGCCTGCCCGTACCCCTGCCTGTGCTCTTTCTCTGACAAATAAATAAAATCTTAAAAAAAAATTGATTTTAGAAAATAGAATGGTTCGCAAATGGTAAAACATTAGAACGAAGCTGGGAAGTGATGAGTTAGTGAGAGCATGGGTTTTGCAGTTAAACATTACCCCTCTGCAGTATGTTGTCTATCTCTGTGACTACGGGGCAAGTTAGAGAACTCTGCTGGGATCTTTATAAAAAAGGGAATGTAAGTGAAAAGCATTTCATCAAGTAGACACTCAAAAATGTTACTTTTCTTTTAGTGACTATCTGTTAATTATCTGCAAGCTAAAATTATATTCTTGTGAAAGCTTATTGGGGGAATAAAGAAGGGGAATCAATTGTATAAGATGTGTGAAGAAAGAGTATTTTTTCTGTCTTTTTAAATGTGGTTGCAGTAGTGGAATGCCAAGACCATTTATTCAGTAGGTGGCCTTTGTTCGAATGGGCACTGATTGAAGGATTTCTTTTTTTCCTTCATTTCATTTCTGGTGAGTTGGTAGAGGAATCTGGACTACCCGGAGGGAATCTGAAAAAAATAAAAACAGAATACAAATAGCTTTATGCAAGTCAGTCTTGAGACTTTCCAGGGTACGTTTTCTCTCCATAGCTGGCCTTATAGTTCTCAAACTGATGATGTCATAATAAGTGAAACTACAGGAAATTGTGAATTGCACCAGATCTTTAGGGAGGTACTGAGGAGTCTAAGTTCTCTCTATGCAAATTAAGTTCTATACTTCAGGTAGCTTCTATACCCTTACAAAGCGAATCCAAAACAGGCAAATTAAAGACACTTATTTGTTCCTTCTAGTTTTGTGGAGAAGGATTAAGATTCATTCTCATGTTGCAGCAGTAAGCATAGCTTGCTGCGTTGAATATAAACTCAAATCACTGGATTCTCTCCCTGTCACTTCCCCTTTCTTTCAGACTTAAGCATTTAGGTAAGTCATATGCTTATTTGTTGTGCAAGGAACTGGGGGGAAGGTATGAAAATTGTTTTCTGGTTAGTTGAGAAAGTATTTTGGGTTGGGGAGGTAATCAATGAATGAATCATAAGTCTAGCCAACTTTAGGAAATAGTGTCTGCTTGTTAGCTTTTTGAGCTTGTCAGAGAGATAAGTAAATCTGTAAGAATTGCCTTTGATTTATGTTTTCCATTCCTGTTGGCTCATCCTAAGGGGAGGCAGATGGTAGTAGAGTCCAGTCCCTCTTTACCCCTTTGATGGTTGGATGTCCTGGGTCTCTTTGTTTCTCCTTTTTCTTCTTGTGATAGCCACCGGCGACTGCAGGAGAAGGCTTACTGTGAGATGGGATTCCTGAGTTTAACCTTCCCTGTCTCTGCCTGAGAATTAAGATTCCAGAATACTTGTGACCTATTTCTTATTTTGGAATCTTTTTAAGTTTTTCTGAACTGACCTGCACCTAGCTTTGAGATGTAAGTATTCTTGGTTCATGCATCCACTACTCCACCAGTTTTCCCAGGCTCTAAGAAGAGGGACTTGGCAAGAATTGAGGAGAAGGGTTTGGGGACATAGATAGGAGGCTTGTCAGTGTCATGTATGAGCCTATTTAGAATACTGAGAATATACTAAAATCATCTCTTAATGTCACTGTTAGAAGAGAGAAAAAATGCTTACTGACTAGGAAAGTCAGAGGACTGGTGAGATCATATTCCTCCTTAACCATACTGAGCAGTGAATTTAGAACCTAAAATTCATGGCATGTCAAATGTGGAACACTCTCCAAGAGATTATATAACTTTCTGATTTTACAGATGAAGAAACTGAGGCCATGAGAAAGTTGGAGAATATTTTTCTCCCTTGCCACATTTCATTCTTTACTGCCTTTTGAGTGAGG
>CM053613.1:38975070-38991023 GCA_028646535.1 Procyon lotor
AGCTGACGTATACCTAAGAAGCTTTATATAAAATTTGAAGTTTGAAAAAAAAAAAAAAAAAAAGGAGAAAAAAGAGCAAGAGCTAAGGGCACTTTTATATCCAGTCTCTTAGAAGGGAAAGGTAACACAAACATTTGTGAACCACAAATGATTGTCAACAGAGTAATTATATCTAGGGCATATGGGTGGCTCAGTTAGTTAAGCCTCTGCCTTTAGCTCAGGTCATGATATCAGAGTCCTGGGATAAAGCCCTGAGTTGGGGGGGGGGGGTCCATGCTCAGTGGGGAGTCCTCTCCCTCTGCCCTTCCCCACCCCAGCTCATTCTCTCTCCCCCTCTCAAATAAATAAATAAAATCTTTTTAAAAAAAAGAATTACTTATATCTAGCATGATGGAGGTTCTGCTTCCAGTTATAGAAGAGTAGCCCCTATAAGACCACTCTCTTGGAGATAACTATGAACACTAGACAGAATATAAAAACAACTACCTGAAGGTACTAGGGAACAAAAAAAGCAAGCAGATTATGACAGAAGAGAGAGGGTCAAACTTGGAAAAAGGTAATGACACCAAGCGTCTCCTGCTATGGCTTTTGGCCAGCCAGGTCCCAGTCTGTGCCACGCAAGATGGCTAAAATTCAGATCAAAACCCATAGTCTTACTAGCTTCACAAACCAGAAGACAAACTTTAAGGCAACCACAACAGAGAAGGGAGGGAGGGAAATTCCAAAGAGAACCAAAAGGAGGTGCCTCAAACTCTGTATAAATTCTGCCCAAATCGCTGGCTAATCTCTAAATTATGCATGCATAGAGCAGACCTCAAGCAATCAAGTTAGGGCCAAAAGAACTGAACTGAAATTTAAACTGCCATTCACTGCAGAGGAACAGAGTTTAACAAAACAAACAAAATTCAATGTTTAGAGGGAGGTGAAGAAGAGGAAGAAGAATCATCATCCAGTGTCTACAACATATCATACTCAATATCAAAGACACAACTCAACAGAATTGTTTGGCATATAAAGAAACAGGAAAATATGATCTATTCTCCAGAGAAGAATCAATCAACAGAAACTGACCCTGACTTGATCCAAATATTAGGGTTAGCAGACAGATTTTAAAACAGCTATGATCGGGGCGTCTGTCTAGCTCAATCAGTAGAGTATATGACTCTTGATCTTGGGGCTGTGAGTTTAAGCCCCACACTGGAAGTGGAGATTGCTTAAATAAATAAACTTAAGGAAGGGAGGAAGGACAGAAGGTATCAGCTATGACCATAATGAATGAAAAAATATAACTCAACAGCAAAATACACTCTATATATAATTCAGAGTATGAGCTTAACAGCAGACTGAAGATGCAGAACAGTTAGTGAACTTCGAAAAAAATCAATAATGGTGCCTGGCTGGCTTAGCTGGTAGAGCATGTGACTCTATCTCAGGTCGTGAGTTCAAGCCCCACACTGGGCATAGAGCCTACTTTAAAAAAAATTATCAAAAAAAATAAAGAGATCAACAAAAAGTATCCAATCTGAAGAACAGAGAAAAAAACAAGATTAGGGAGAGAAAGGGGAGTATAGGAGAGGACACCAGAGATCTGTGGGGCAACAAGTCTAATATACATATAAATGGAGCCCCGGAAGAAAATGACAGCAAATGAGGTTAAAAAAAATTTTTTTAGGAGCACCCGGGTGGCTCAATCATTAAGCGTCTACCTTTGGCACAGGTCATGATCCCAGAGTCCTGGGATTGAGCCCCACATCGGGCTTCCTGCTTGGCGAGAAGCCTGCTTCTCCCTTTCCAACTTCCCCTGCCTGTGTTCCCTCTCTCATTGTGTCTCTCTTTGTCAAATAAATAAATAAAATCTTTTAAAAAGAATTTTTTTTTTTGAAAAAGAATTTTTTTTTAATTGAAGAAATAATGACCAAAAATTTCCCGCCTTTGGTAAAAACCATAAATTTACATATTCAAAAAGCTCAGTGGATTCTAAACAGGATCCAGACCAAGAAAATAAAAAATAGTCTATCACAGTCAAACTTTTAAAAGGGAAAAAAGGGAGAACGATTATTAAAGAGAATCTTGAAAGGAGACATAGAAAAATGATACATTAAGGAAAAGAAATGATTGAAATTACCACTGCTTTCTTACCAGAAGCAACAAAGATTAGGGGACATGGAACACCACCACACAAATACTGAAACAAACAAACAAAACCTTGTCAACACAGAATTCTATAAGTAGAAAAAAAAATCCTTCAAAAATGAAGGCAAAATAAAAATATTTTCAAGTAAAACAAAGCTAATTCATTGCCTGCAGACCTGTACTACAAAAATGAGAAAAGTCTATCCCAATAACTTAACATACTATATGATCCCATTTATACAACATTCTTGAAATTACTAAATTCTAGAAATGAAGAACACAATGGTGGTTGCCAGAGGTCAGAGATGGAGAGAAGGAGGGTTCCATAAAAGAGCAACGCCCAAGAATCCCTGTGGTGATAGAACCATTCTGTTTCTTGAGTATATTAATGTCAATATCCTGGTTTAAAGAGCATCCAATAGCTTTGCAAGATGTTACCATTGGGTAAAGGGTAGAGTGTCAATTCTGAATCATTTCCTACAACTGAAATTCCTCAAATAAAAAGTTTAATGTTTTTTAAAAGTATATTTTTAATTTAAAAAAATTTAATGTTTTTAACAACCTGTCAAAGTTTTAAAGCAGAGGCTTCAGGCAATACAATTCAAACATCCAAAGTTATACCTTGGACCAAACTCTTCAAAGGCAGCTGAGCTATCCCTCACTCCAGGGCCAAAACATTAGGGTCACATAGGCTGCCTCACCTCACCATATCCACACCAATCCTATAGGGTCTAATTCACATTATCCACAGCAAGAGTGATAGAATTTTCTTCCAATGAGAATGGATACAACCAGGATATCATGCCATCAATTGCATACTGGCATTCTGGGATATCCTAAAATTGATCCTGATGGTGACACTCGTAACCAATTCAGGGTCATTCATGCCATGATCAGTTTATTTCCTGCATAAAAAAAAAGATGTCTCTGTATTTTTCCTATTATAGACATTCCTAAAACAGACTGCCCATCAAAATAGTACTACTACCAACTCATACTTCTATCTGGTACATGTTGAAAAATCAGCTTATGTTTCACCAATTCACTTGCTGCCTCAGTATTTCACTCCTCTTTGTCTTTCAGATAATTTTCTGAATTCTTGAATAAATCAGAGATCATCTCTGGCCATCTTTGACTAATGGGGCACGGTGTAATAAAAGAAGGGAATGTAAATTTCTAACCAAACAAAAATTAACCTTGCTACTCCTTTTAGGTGACTATTTCACTATTATTGGCAGTTTTTTTTCCCCAAATATGTTTATTTTATTTTTTCAGTGTTACAAGATTAATTGTTCATGCACCACACCCAGTGCTCCATGCAATACGTGCCCCTCCTCAATACCCACCACCAGGCTTGCCCAACCCTCCACTTCCCTCCAAAACCCTCAGTTTGTTGCTCAGAGTACACAGTCTCTCATGGTTCATCACCCCCTCTGATTCCCCCCATTCACCCTTCCCTTCCTTTTCACAATGCCCTCCATGTTTTTCCTTATGCTCCACATGTAAGTGACACCATAAGGTAATTGACTCTCCACTTGACTTATTTCACTCCGCATAATCTCTTCCAGTCCCATCCATGTTGACACAAAAGTATCCAACAACCCTTTCTGATGGAGGCATAATATTCCATTGTATATATGTACCATATCTTCTTTATCCATTCATCTGTTGAAGGACATTTTGGTTCTTTCCACAGTTTGGCGATTGTGGCCATTGCTGCTATGAACATTAGGGTACATGTGGCCCTTCTTTGTACTGCATCTGCTTCTTTGGGGTAAATACCCAGTAGTACAATCACAGGGTCATAGGGTAGCTCTATTTTTAATAACAGTGTGGAGATTCCTCAAGAAATTATCGTCAGTTTTTAAATGGGGACAGCTTAAAAAGCACAGTATGACTAGCTGGGTTTGGGTAGCTACAGAAAACCATCTAACACTATACTCCACTTGGAGCACCTGGGTACTCAGTAGTTAAGCGTCTCCCTTCGGCTCAGGTCATAATCACAGGACCCTGGGATTGAGCCCCACATTGGGGTCCCTGCTCAGCCAGAAACCTGCTTCTCCCTCTCCCACTCCCCTGCTTGTGCTCCCCCTCTCACTGTCTCTCTTTCTCTATCAAGTAAGTAAATAAATAAATAAATCTTTAAAAATAAAAACAAAAACACTATACTCCACTCATCCCTCTCCCTTACCTCTTCTTCATATGAAATTGAGGTAAATTTACAGGTCCTGTGGCACAGAAAGAGGACCTGCTCCTTGAAGAGACAGGCTGCACCTTGGCCCACATTATCAGCTGACACGTGCTCAGGGGTCAGATGTTCACAAATACCGAGAATGCAGGGAGTGAGCTGTCCCAACTTTCGACGCACCACAAGGCCTCTTCTAAGGCACTAACCCAGAAAAGCTGCTCCCCAGGCTTTTCAATGAAAGAAACAGAAACCATCTGTTACCTCTTTGTTTTCCCCTTGAGGTAGATCTATTCACTTCTTTCTCAACATATTTTCTTGGTCAGATAACTTTAGATTTAGGTATACAGCCATTACTTTTATTGATGTTTTGCCTCCTGTTTGACATCTTCCAGGCTGCTCCACACCTAGTCCAACTCCTGTGTTTAGTATTTCTAAAAATGATTGAACTTATATAACCAGTTTTAACAAGAGTCTAGGGTTTGAGAACCTATCCAGACAGGACTACTCCAAACAACAGCTGGGACAAAGCTTTGGTAGCAAGATATCAAGTGTAGACACTGCTTTCCTTTTGGCCCAACCAAAAACCTTGGCAGGACACACATCTGTTGAGCTAACATCTTGAACTTACATAATTTGCTCTGTTTAGTATGGGAAGCAAAAAGCTGTCAAATTCATAGTCTTTCAGTCTAATGAACACTGTCATGTATGCTGGATATACATATACTATACTGAATTACATACAGTACATACTGTACTGAATTCCTAATAGAGTAAGGATTCCCAGCAGTTATACATGTACATAGGTACTTTTATCTAAGAGCTAGCCCCTCCAGAAAAATGGACTTAGGCATACCCAGTGGACCGGGATCTCTAAGTGAGAAACAGCAGAGAACAAATATGAGCAATCATTATGCTCCCCTCAATACGAAATTTTAAAATAATCAGCCTAAATTAACAGTAAGCAACCAGCCTAGAAGACAGGAAATGGAGCTAAGGTCCTACCTTAGCTACTCACTAGTTGTGTGACCTAAACAATTCATTGAGTCTTGTGGGTCTCACTTTCCTCACCTGAAAGATTAAGAAGTAGAGGTCAAGTTGCTAATCTAGAAAGGTTTTTCCAGCTTGATCATTTCATGAATCAATAACTGTTGGGCCTCCAGTCTGACCCAGCATGAAAATTGTACCTTTTAAATTGTGAGCAGAAGGGGTGCTGGGGTGGCTCAGTAGGTTAAGGATCTGCCTTTGGCTCAGGTCATGATCCCAGGGTCCTGGGATGGAGCCCTGAGTCAGGGTCCCTGTTCAGCAGGGAGCCTGCTCCTCCCTCTCCCTCTGCTGCTCCCCCTGCTTGTGCTATCGCTTTCACTCTCTCTCTGATAAATAAATAAAATATTTTTTAAAAATAAAATAAATTGTGAGCAGAAGGCATGCATTAGTTCACCCTCTGGGGCTTCTCTTCCCAAAACTCCACAAAAACAACAGTAGAGGGGTGGGGGTCAGGGAAGCATAGCCACAGAATGAAAGTAAAGGTGATAGCAACAGAATTCTAGAAGCTGGAAAGCAGATGGATGAGTGGTTCCTGACAGCAGATGAAAGAAAGCTAAGATACAATATAACCTCCAAAAAGCTCAGGAACTTATAGCATCAGGCACTTCTGGAAGTGGGGATAAAGATGGGACTAAAAACAGGATTGGTTGAAAGTCTACTGAAGAATTAGTGGACATCAGCTCAAGAAGAGATACATTGTTGTAGAAGTATACAATGGAACATTATTCAGCCATAAAAAGGAATGGAGTACTGTAACATCCTACAACACAAATGAACCTTGAAAACATTATGCTAAGTGAAAGAAGCCAGACACAAAAGGCTACATATTGTATTATTCCATTTATATGAAATATCCAGAAGAGGCATATTCATAGAAACATAAAGTGGTTGCCAGGGAACTAACTGCTAATAGGTATGCAGTTTCTGTATGGGATGATGGAAATGTTCTGGAACTAGATAATGGTGATGGCTGCATAACTGTGAATGAACTAAAAACCACTGAAGCATATACTTTAAAATGGTTAATATATGTGACACGAATTATATCTCAATTTTTTTTAAATAAAAGAACTAGCTTGACCCCAGCACACCCCCATACTCTTCCCACTCTGTGTAACTTCCAACATGCCAGAAGAAAACTGGAAGTTTATTCTTTACAAGGGATAAATAAAAGAATGAGTCAGGTGGGTAAAACAAGTGTCAGAGGTCAAAAGGTACAAACTTCCATACAAACTTCCAATTATAAAATAAGTCAGATCTAGGGATGTCATGTACAGCATGGTGACTACAGTTAACGATACTCTATGGTATATTTGAAAGTTGCTAAGAGAATAGATCTTAAAAGTTCTCATCACAAGAAAAAAAAACTGTAACTATGTGGTGATGGATGTTAACCAAAATTACTGTGATCATCATTTGCAATATAAAGACATGTATCAAATCATTATGTTGTACTCCTAAAACTAATACCATGTTATATGTCAATTCTATCTCAACTGAAAAATTTTTTAAAACATTTTTTTAAAGAATGGGTATATCTATAACTTGGGATTACAGCTGATATCAGGCATCAACAGCTGGGAAACCACAGGCACAGCTGAGAGCAAGGTATCATTTTAAAAACAGAAAAACAAAAATTTTACATACTAAATTCTGAGATTCCCCAGTGCTCTTCCACTATTTAACTCTCACAAAGTTGGCAGCTGGGATTATGCCCTTGAAGCAGAGATTTAGAGGAATATTTTCTATGAATCTGACCTGCCCAAGAAAAAAGACCTAGACACCTTCATACTACAGGGAAGAAACTATATAGCCAGTGAAACTCTCAGAAATCAATCCCTCCCCCCATGAACATCAAGCTCCCAATGAGCTTCTTGATGCATTATTCTTCAGTGTAAATGGACAGCCAGAGATCATGAGACACTTGGGAAAAGGCTCTAAGATTAATGAAAGACACCTCTTGCCAATCAATCAATGCAACTATGAGGAAATAGAAAATTATGCAGAAAAAAGAAAGCTTCAAAAAGTACTATCCTAGGGCCTAGAAGCAACAACACCCCATGACAGTATAGCTTGTACCCAGATCTTGGTTTTTAATACCATTCACCAATAAAAAGAACCAAGACTGCTTAGAGAAATGGTTCGTTCTTTAACTGGAACAGGGCATACCCAGGAGGAGCCTGGAGCATTTTGCAGTGCCAAAAAGTAAGGAAATACTCAAAAACCCATGATGACAGGAACACATCAAAGAGACACAGGGGCCAACTAAAAGATCTCCCAATGGTCAAAGCTATAATAATTTGAACAACAAAATAAACACATTGAATTATAATACAAAGTATAAAATAAATATCCATGAGTCCATACTAATATAAATAAGTGATTAAATAAATAAGGGGGGAATAGACAAATTTCCTGGGCAGAAGAATGTCAAATAACTTATACAGATACTAGGCTCTCAAAGAGGTGGAAAATAACTCCCTGCCCCTTAAGTATGCACTGCTCATAGGAAAAAAAGAGTAACTTTATATTAGAGAAAGCTGACAAACACTACCAGGTGATCAAGATTAACATCAACAGTGATGTCATGTTGACAATATGCATGTGCTCTTTTTTTTTTTTTTTTTTTAAGATTTATTTGAGAGAGAGAAAGGGAGTGGTAGGGAAGGGGAGTGAAGAAGAGAGGGAGCAAGGGACTCTCAAGCAGACTCTCTGTTGACCGTGGAGCCTAACATGTAGCTCATTCTCACGACCCTGAGATCAGGACCTAAGCCGAAATCAAGTCAGATGGTTAACTGACTGAACCACCAAGGCATCCCAATTTGCATGTATTCTTAGTATAATATGAAGAGAACGGCATTTGCCTCAGTAATCTTCCTTTCAAAAAAACCATTCTAAAATAAGAAGTTTACTGGAAAGCTTTTAAAAATTATATCCCATTTAAATAAAATGTCCAAATAAATAAAATATTTTTTTAAAAAAATAATAAATAAGTAACATGTCCAGAATAAGCAAGTCAACAAAGACAAGAAGTACATTTGTGGCTGCCTACAATGGGGGGATATGGAGTAACTTTATGGTATGTAAACTACATCTCAATAAAATTGCTTAAAATTAAAAGAGAAACAACAGGGGCGCCTGGGTGGCTTAGTCATTAGGTGTCTGCCTTAGGCTCAGGTTGTGATCCCAGAGTCCTGGGATGGAGCCACATCGGGCTCCCTGCTCGGCAGAAAGCCTGCTTCTCCCTCTCCCATTCCCTCTGCTTGTGTTCCCTCTCTCGCTGTTTCTCTCTGTCAAATAAATAAAATCTTTAAAAAAAAAAAACAGAGAGAGAAACAACAACAAGCTTGTGGAAATTAAAAAGGTGCTCTGCCAAAACTAGGGATTAACTAGAAAAGGCATATATATGGGATGCAAGAAACTGGATCCATCACAAGAGAGTGGCAAAGGATAATTCCAAGATAAAGTTAGGGGACATCCCAAGGTGTTCGCTGTGCAAGGCTTATCAAGCCAAGATATCAAACAACCCAAGCTGATGGAGCTAGGGCAAGAATCTGCAGTTTATATCAGATTCTCAAAGAGATTTATGAACCCAAAATTTTCATAAATCACTGCTTTAATGGTATCCCTATTAAGTCCCACCCAAAGGACAAACTACAAGACTTGTATTTAAACACACACACACACACACACACACACACACGAATCTTGCAGATGACACAAATCTCAAAGAGAAGAAATGTAGAGAGTAATGAAGCAGATCAACACTTTTCCTGATTGGATATCATCAGGTAGGAATAAAAAAAAAAAAGAAAGGAAATAAGAGACACAGTTAAAGCACTTTAAAAGCATAGTGAATGTGATTCCAGATGAAACTTAACACCTTATTCTACAGAGCTTATAAAATACTGAAGAGAAATAGTTTTTTAAACTTATAATTTATATCCTATCTGCCTCAAAATATAAGATTACATATAAGAAAAACTGCACAAAAAAATTTAAATCAAAACATTAAAAGCAGCAAAGAAATAGTTGTTGTTGGGGTGCCTGGCGGGCTTGGTCGGCAGAGCATGCAACTCTTGGTCTCAGGGTCATAAGTTCGAGCCCCACAGTGGGCATGGAGCCTACTTAAAATAAAAAAGGAAAATATATTTTTTTAAAGATTTTATTTATTTGTCAGAGAGAGAGTGAGAGAGAGAGTACACACAAGCAGGGCGAACAGCAGGCAAAGGGAGAAGCAGGCTCCCCAATGGGCAAGAAGACCGATGCAGGACTCCATCCCAGGACCCAGGGATAATGACCTGAGCCGAAGGCAGCCACTCAACTGGCTAAGCCACCCAGGTGTCCCCCAAGAAAATATTTTTTTAAAAAGAATAGAAAATAGATGTTCTTATGCACCTATGGATATAACTTTCTTATAAATTACAAAGAATGATAGCTTGACATATGAGATATTTTAAATACTTTAACTCAGAAGAAGTTACAAAAAGGAATACACAAAATACTAAATGTGGTTATATGACTTTTGGAAAGTGGAAGTATGGGTGATAGCTATACTTTTCTTTATACTTTTCTGTATTTCCTGAACTCTCTACTATGACCATATATAATCTCTATGATAAAGTGATTGCAATAAAGAATATAAATAATTTAATAGTGCATTTCTCCTGGCTGATGAAGAAGATACTTTTTAATTCAGATTTAGAATACTAACCTAATTCCTCATTTCTGTACTGCAACTACCCTGCACATTTCCTCCTCTCTGTATCACATGAAATGAGAAACTTTTAAGCAAAAGAAAAAGAAAAATATATATGTACCACTTGGAATCCATTGAACCAACCACTTTCACATATATTATTTCATTAAGCTTCTAACAACTCTAAGAGAGATTTTACAGATAAGGAAACTGGCTCAGAGATAATCATTCAACAAGTAGGACACAAAATGGGATTAGAAACCCCTCCAGACACCCTTGTCTAATACTCTTTTCACCTACTACACTAGAGTGGACGTCTCTTAGAACATCAGAATTTAGAGCAATCAAGAAGTACAGCTTTGGTGTCAAAAAAGGAACATTCTACAGGTAAGTAATCTTCATCAAAAAGTCTAAAAAGCCATAAAACCACAAATTCTCTACTGTAATACAGAGTAGCATTCTCAACCTACAGGTCATGAGAGGGTTCCACCCTAACTAAAGCCAACCCAAAATTTCCCACATCCTTTCACTGCACCAAGCAACATCAATCTCTAAGCTGCCCTAACCTCTAGCAGCTAGGACCCTCTAATAGATGGCTCCTCAGAGCCTCTGGCAGCTGGAATGGGAGAGATTCAGGACAAGTAACAAATGAAGCTAAAATGGTGAGTGGTGGAGGGTGGAGAATAGGGGAGGAGACAACCTACCAGTAAGGAAGCTTGTTAGTAAAAGCAGATAGGAGGCTAAGGCCTTCTATCAGTCCTTGGAAGAAAACCAAGACTTAAAGCCACCACTGTTGCCAAAGCTTTAGGTGAAAACCCACAGCTTCCTAGAAAGAGCCAGAGGAGCAAATGCTACATCAGTTCTTTCTCTCCACCTTTCTCCACCTCAATCCTTCCTCTCCTCCAGCATCTTCTGTATCTCTCATGCACTCTTGTCTGGACACACTCTGAAAATGACTCAGTTCCATTAAGATCAACAACCCTACAAAGACTGATCCTCCTTTTCCTGGAAAATCATTAGGTCTGCTAAATACTAAAATAAGGACCATAGTAGAATGACTAACAGGGTAGCAATTTTCCTCTAAATGAATTATTTATGAGGCAATAGAGGCAGCTAACAGTGTTCAAGCTGTTAAAGTCAAATACCATCATCTCTCCATTCCCCTGCTATTCTTTTGTCATACAATCTATCTGACACATCCTTTTTGTTGCTGTTATTTGTTTCCCCTAGCCTCCATTACTATCCTCTCTGAGAAGCATAGTTCTAGTCAAACAGGATGACTCAATAGTGCCTAAACACGCCCAAGAGTTCCATGTTGATCCACATCTTACCCGGCTCCATTCACATCCTCTAGATCTAAGTCCTTCCTATCCTTTAAGATTTTGTTCAAACATCACCTTTATTAAGCGGCTTTCTCTAGTCACTGCCAACATATGTGACTGTTCTCCCCATCTAGTATCATGTACTCTCTGACAGAAATGCCAGTACTATAGTAAATTGTGATTTCACTAAAGGCAAGATTTACAGTTAATTCATTTCCATCCTTCCACCTGTTTTCAATGAAAACTCAATCCTTTTGAGGAGAACGAAAATTATTCTTTTTCTCCAGACTGTTAATATGCCTTAAAACTTTCATATGGGAGTCAGAGAATTAAACACTGAAAAGGTTCCAACCCACAAAGTGACACCTTTGACACAAACTCAACCAAACTAGCATGACATCATAAAAGCTATAAAAAAAAATCCATACCCTTTAATCTGCTGCTAAATCCACTAAAATTCCACCCAAAAAGCACCAGAAAAAAATAGTAACCACTAAAATAGCACCCCAATAGCATTTTAAAAAAAGAAGGCGGCGGCGGCAATTTTGGGACACCAGGTTGGCTGAATTGGTTAAGCATCTGCCTTCGGCTCAAGTCATGATCCCAGTGTCCTGGGATCTAGTCCCCCAACAGGCTCCCTGCTAACCAGGGAGCCTGCTTCTCCCTCTGCCTGCTGCTCCCCCTACTTGTGCTCCCTCTCTGACTAATAAATAAATTAATAAAATCTTTTAAAATAAAGCAATTTCTCATACTAGAACTATTTACAACTACAAGAAAAAGAAAAGCAAACACATAAAAGGACAATAGTTTGGTACATCAACACAATGGAATATAATCTAACCATTAAAGCAACACACATAGGAAAAGAAAATTAAAAACACTTATTAATTACAGTTGAATTAAGAAATCTAGATACACAAGCACCTGTGTGGTTCAGTCAACTGAGCACCTGACTCTTGATTCAGCTGGAGTCATGATGTCAGGGTCCTGGAATGGAGCCCCAGGATGGGCTCCCAACTCAGCAGGGAGCCTGCTTGAGAATTCACTCTCTCCCTCTGTCCCTTCCCCTCCTTGGTGCATGCATGCAGGAGCGCTCTCTCTCTCTCTCAAATAATAATATTTTAGTGTTTTTTTTTGTTTTTTTTTTTCTGGTGCCTTCTGGGTTGAATTTTAGTGGATTTAGCAGCAGATTAAAGGGTATGGATTTTTTTTTTTTTTTTTACAGTTTTTATGATGTCATGCTAGTCATTCTTTATCTTCCTGGGCTCCAGTTCCTCCACCTTCAATAAAGCACCTGCCAACTTCCCAGTCTTACTTAACCCCTCTCCCCCTCTAGACATTATCCACACCAACTCACTTGTAGTTGCTAAAGTATGGCATGCTTTATCATGTCTTCCTTCTTTTTTAGATGCTATTCTCTGCTTAGAATGACCTTCATTGGCTTCTTTGCCTGATTAGCTAAACCTACATTTATTCAACTGAGTGCTACCAAAATCTATGGTATCCAACAATGTTGCCAATTCTACAACTCCAAGTTCTTTTTTTTCTCCAAGTTTTTCTGAAACTCTTCTGTGGGAACTATTGTCAGAGCCATTTACTGGTCATAAAACAAGTCTGCTCCTTTGAATGTATTTCCTATGATATGGTTTTCAGTTCCCTCACCTCCCTAGCTCCTAGAACTAGAGTCAGTACTCTACTTAGATGTGGTCTAACTAACATCATTTAAAACAGGACTATCCACTTCCCAGACACTACCTATTAATGCAAGATAAAAATCACAACTTTTGACATAAATCAAAGTTGCAGACAATTAAAAGCCTTATATTTTAGTGTTGCTATTAAGTCACATTTTTTTTTTTTGGAACATCTTTCTTTTTTTTTTTTTTTTTTAAAGATTTTATTTATTTATTTGTCAGAGAGAGAGAGAGAGAGAGAGAGAGCGCGCACACAAGCAGGCAGAGAGGCAGGCAGAGGCAGAGGGAGAAGCAGGCTCCCCGCTGAGCAAGAAGCCCAGTGTGGGACTTGATCCCAGGACCCTGGGATCATGACCTGAGCTGAAGGCAGCTGCTTAACCAACTGAGCCACCCAGGCATCCCTGGAACATCTTTCTACACTGCTACTTTTGCATCACCACCTTCATCACACGGCTCAAATCTGTCTCTTATCATGTATAACCTAATCCTTCCCATCAAACCATTCCTGAATCCAAAAATGGTGCTGACAGTTATTAACCTCTTCTACCAGTCTCAGTTTACTCCCTCTTAATAAAGAAAATGTAGTTAGTCTGACCTAACATGTTCCTAGTGGGCCTGTGTCGGCTCTTAATAATCAGTTTCCTTTTTCTAAATCCTCATACCATATCATTAATAAACCATTCCAGATTTTGACTAGAAATATCAAGCTTTTAACTTCTCAGTCTTGAAAATATGTCTTTTTGTGGTAATTCTATATTCCTTAGATGTGACTGACAATAACTAAATGATCTCACTGCAATACTCTTACAAAACTCTGGGGTACAATTTATTTGGGTCAAGAAACTTGAATTCAGAGGCACCTGGGTGGCTCAGTCAGTTAAACGTCTGCCTGTCTGCCTTCGGTTCAGGACATGAGCCCAGTGTCTTGCGAAAGAGTCCTGAATCAGGCTACTTACTCAGCAGGAAGTCTGCTTCTCCCTCTGCCTGCCACTCCCCCGCTCTTTCTCCCCCTCTCTCTGACAAATAAATAATTAAAATTGTTTTTTATAATATTATAATTATTTTAAAAATTATAATTAAAAAAAGAGAGAAATTTTAATTCATTCAGAGGAATTAAATGCTCCTATATAAATGCTTAATGGTCTCAGATTTCAGTCTCCTCTCACTAATTCAGTTCTACCCTTTCCAATTCATACATAATTTACCATGACAATGAGGGGAGGAGTTTCTGGGGCCATTTCAGTCTTGGAGATTTTTTTTCCAATGTCGATATTTGGGATTTCACATTTAGAATACTATCTAGCATGAAATGCTCTTGAAGAAATATTTAGCACAACAAACATTTCTTTTAGTTTGTTTCTTTTTTGGTTCTTCAAAACAAATCCATAAAACTGTTAGAGGAAGCAGAGATGCTAATTATAACACAGTTCTTTTTACCACAGCAGCAAAAACCGAACTAGTCAACCTACTATAAAATAAGGCTAAAGAAGAATTCTAAAAATAAATACACCTCTGTTACCACAGAGAAACAAAAGAAATGTACAAGCCAAAAATTTAAATTCTCCCTTGAGGTGAAAATATCCCCATAATTCATCAACATATCAACCCACAAATATTTACTGAATGTGCAAGACACTTAAAACAATTCACCCAAAACCTCACATCTTACTCATACCCTCCCACCAAATCCAAGCTATAAATATAAGTACAGTGATGTTTTCTCCACTCAGCCACCATAGGATACTTGTCTACCATACCTTCAGCCATTCTACTACATTACATTATTCCGTGCTCAAGCAATTTATCAATCTTGCCTGAGTTCCTACTATTTACACAGCTCTGTAATAAGTATTATAGAGACATAAAAATTCATCATCGCTCAGTCGGTTAAGCGTCTGCCTTTGGCTCAGGTCATGATCCCAGGATCCTGGAATCGGGCCCTATGTCAAGCTCCCTGCTCAGTGGGGAGCCTGCTTCTCCCTCTGTCTGCTACTCCCCCTGCTTGTTCTTGCTGGCTCTTTCTCTCTTTGACAAATAAATACCTAAAATCTTTAAAATAAAAAAAGACTTTGGGAGCCTCCTGTCAGGTTACCCTCAATAACAGAGGTGAATTCTCTTTACCCTTAAGACATCTTATAGTAATATTCTTTGTTTTTTTTTTACAGTTTCCTAAACACTAAAGTTTTACCAGCTGGTACTAAATCAAAGCACAAAGACAAGCATTTGTTTTACTAAACGTCTATCAAAAAGCACTGTATTTGGTTGTATCAAAGCGCTGTTGTACTACAGGCCCAGCTGTGATAGCAATGGAAATGTTTCTCTTCCACTCCGTAGAATGTGGAAAAGTGGCGCCCATCCGCATGCCCCCATGCACGGTAGAAAAGCTTTTTTCAGGCAGTATGGAGTAATGTCACAGTATAGTGATTAAGAGGGTTAGCTCTGAGATTGCAAATCTAAATGTGAAGAATAGAACAATAAAGCCTTTAGTAGCAAACAGAATATCTTTGTGACTGTGCAACAGCAAACATATCTTAAACAGAATATCAAATGCACTGGGCGCCTGGGTGGCTCAGTCTTTAAGCTCTGCCTTCAGCTCAGGTCATGATCCCAGGGTGCAGGGATCAAGCCCCATATTGGGCTCCCTGCTTGACGGGAACCCTGTTTCTCTCTCTCCCACTCCCCTTGCTTGTGTTCCCTCTCTCACTGTCTCTCTCTGTCAAATAAATAAAATCTTTAAAAATGTACATATAGTGGCGCCTGGGTGGCTCAGTCATTAAGCGTCTGCCATCGGCTCAGGTCATGATCCCAGGGTCCTGGGATCGAGCCCCACATCGGGCTCCTTGCTCGGCAGGAAGCCTGCTTCTCCTGCTACC
>CM053613.1:38997196-39019936 GCA_028646535.1 Procyon lotor
ATGGGCAGAAGACATGAACAGACACTTCTCCAAAGAAGACATACAAATGGCTAACAGACACATGAAAAAATGTTCATCATCTTTAGCCATCAGGGAGATTCAAATCAAAACCACACTGAGATACCACCTTACACCAGTTAGAATGGCCAAAATCAACAGGATAGTAAACAACAAATGTTGGAGAGGGTGTGGAGAAAGGGGAACCCTCTTCCACTGTTGGTGGGATTGTAAGCTGGTGCAGCCACTTTGGAGAACAGTGGGGAGATTCCTTAAGAAATTAAAAATTAAAAAAATAATAATAATAATAAAAAAAGAAATTAAAAATAGAGCTACCCTATGACCCTGCAATTGCACTAATGGGTATTTACCCCAAAGAAGCAGATGCAGTACAAAGAAGGGCCACATGTATCCCAATGTTCAATGGCCACAATCGCCAAACTGTGGAAAGAACCAAAATGCCCTTCCAGATGAATGGATAAAGAAGATATAGTACATATATACAATGGAGTATTATGCTTCCATTAGAAAGGACGAATATCGAACTTTTGTATCACCATGGACGGGACTGGAAGAGATTATGCGGAATGAAATAAGTCAAGCGGAGGGAGTCAATTATCTTATGGTCTCACGTGTGCAACACAAGGAAAAACATGGAGGGCATTGTGAGAAGAAAGGGAAAAGGGAATGGGGGGAAATTAGAGGGGGCGATGAAACATGAGAGACTGTGGACTCTGAGCAATAAACTGAGGGTTTTGGAGGGGAGGTATTGAGGAGGGCACATATTGCATGGAGCACTGGGTGTGATGCATGAACAATTAATCTTGTAACACTAAAAAAATAAACATATTTGGGAGAAAAAAAATAAAACACAGACCTATTTGCTTGTTTTACCTTAAAAAAATTAAAAAAATAAAAGATGAAATTCTTTAGCAAAAAAAAAAGGCTCCCAACTGCCAGGATGGGACAATAAAGATAACAACTGCAATGGAATGAAACTCACCAGACACATGTTAAGTCTGTGAGTTCATAACAATGTTTTTTAAAAAATAGCCACCTTCTGAGGATAACCGGGAACCAGTCCAGTACATTAACTTAAAAGTTAATAAAAGGAAAGAATTAAGCACTTACCCTGCCTTTCATATAAACTCTACTGAGAAATCAAATACATGAAGGGCAGCATCTCCTTATAAAATTATTCCACCTAATAAATGAAACAAAAACAAAATGACAGATTAGAACATCCCCATGTTGTAAGACACCCCCCCCCACAGTGAATTACTGACAGGATGATAGCTGCTGCTAACATCAAAAAAAAAAGTGAACCCCAGACATGATGTATCTCCTGACAAGCAAATACACCACCACCTAGAGTCTCCTCAAAGGGATCAATCCAGAGGCAAATCAGGTCCCTGGATCTAGCTGCTGATTTACAGGGAATGCAGAGGATAAAGGAGCACATTGAACTGCACCACCAGGATGAAATTAGCAAAATCCAGCCTGTGGGAAACTACAGATCAAACATCCCAGTTTCTTCAAGAGTCAAACTGTAAGGAAAAGAAAGGGGTAGAAGGAACCCTTTAGATTAAAAGGGACTTAGTTGATGTATCAAGTTAAAAAGGAAACCAATTTGACTCCTATGGTGTGTAGGCATGTACGCTTGGGTGATAAAACAATAAAGAAACTCAAGGTAGTGGTTAATATAAAGGTCACAAAGTTGGAAGGAAGGCGGCAACTGGAGGCTGGGACAAGGAACCAGGAGCACTCTGGGAAGGCTGATAAAGCTCTATTCTAGACCTGGTGGTGGTTACAGGGGTCTTCACTCTGTAATAATTCACTGAGTTTAGCTGCATACTTGTTTATTCAACAGTCCCTGAAATCTCAGAGTCTGAGAACCCTGAATTAGAGCAAGTACAAAAGCCAAAGCAGGCAACACTTGAACTGAATGCACTTGATCTACCCAAGGGCTGCTGGAGAGGCAGTTGACTCAAGTGTCCTTGAAATACTGAGCTACTAAACACGCCTGTTCTCTTAAATCACACGTCATTCCAAAAAGGATTTGCAGATTATAAAAGACAAAACACAGTAGAAAGTGAGGCATTCACAGCAGAATCAGCTGTGAGAAGGAGCAGACAGATGGTCCCAGGAGAGCCTTGATTTCTAAAACATGGTTGACACTCACCTTCTCAGCAACGTCTGCTGGAAGGGGTGTTGCTCCTGCAGGGTTTCGGCTGACTGAGGCTGCTAGCACCCTCCGCTAAAGCACATAACTAAGTGCTAGGTGCTGTACACCCACCACCCAGAACCATGCCCGACTGGACAGTTGTATAAGTCAGACCCCTCAGCACAAAAAGGGTCATTTAACTCTAACTGGCATGAGCACTGGCCCCAGTAATCGGCACCTAAAAGCTGGAAGAAGTTAGAGGAGAAGCAGTCCTAGGTTGCCTTTTCCTGCCCTTATTCCCTGAGACATAGGCCCCACCATGGGGTGAGTTGGTTGTGTTGTCCGTGATTTTTCAGGCCACACACTGCACTTGAGACACACAGTTGCCACACCTCAGCCCAGCAGTTGTGCTCTGACCACAGGTTTCCATGTTACATCCCAGGAGGGCCCAAAAAAGCAAGACTCGTCTTCACAGGTGGAAGTGTGTACTAGGAATGCCACATGCACGTGACATGGCTCTGGTTCAGGTGGTCCTTCCTTCAGTCCACATCTACTGAGCACTGGCAAAGTTGAAGCCTTTTCCTTGTCTCCTACTTTATGGACATGGAGCCCACAAAACTCTTCCCTCCCTGTCTCGGACTTGACTCTGGCGCTAGACTTCCCTGAGTGTCTCAATCTGGCTGGCTCCTTCCTCTGCACACCTTTGCTCACGTTCTTCTCACTACAAGCGACATCCACTCCCTCTGACAGTCCCTCAACCTAAGCACAGCTCATCATGGTCAAAACCTTCCCTGGTGTCATACTCCCCCACAGAGGCATTTGCCTCTGAGTTCCTTGAGGATGGGGGTTCTGGGTCTCAGTCCGGAACCAGGGCTTGATACAACAGGGCAATAACAACAATCAAGATTCATCTCGCACTTACTGGACACCTGACGTGTGTGTGTGTGTGAGTGTGTGTGTGTGGTCAGCTAATAGCAATCACAACAATGCTTTGATGCAGGCACTACTATCATTCCCATTTTATAGGCGGGGAGTAAATGGAGGTTCAAAAACTAGGTAGCTTGCTCTAGGTCACATTAGCAGTGCAAGGATTTAACTGAAGGACTTTTTGTTCCATGGTCTGTCATCTTAACCACTGCCAATGAATTCATTTATTCCACAGATACTTACTGGGTATCTATCTTGTGCCAGTTGCTACTTTGTGAAATGACTGTGTCCTTCCCTCATAAATCTAACATTGAGAATTAGCAAATAATTAGTACAACGGTTGCAGGAGTTAGGAAGGAAAATAAAGTAGAGTAAGGGGATAAAGGTGACCAATAGGACTTGGTATTTTAGAGTGCTCAGGGTGGGTCTCTCTGAGGACATCTGAGGAGAGACCTGAATCAAGGAAAGTAGTAGCTGTCAGTGGAAAAGTCACAAGCTTGGAGTGAGACAGTTCTCCATGGTCTTGGGCAAGTAACTAAACTTCTCTGACATTCAATTTCCTTGCCTGTAAACCACTGATGATCTACATTTGCCTCTCAGGGATGTGAGGAAGAGGGAGAAGAATGTGAGTAAAGCACCTGGCTTACGGTCATCTCTGGCCTAGGCCCACAACAGACATACATGCAGTGAGTTCTACGCTGCCCTTTTTGCCCAGCCAGAAATCTCCCTTCCCACCGGCTTCCTACCTCCCCAACTTCCAAAACACTGCACTCCTGTGGCCCACTCACACCCCCTGCTGGCAAGATATTGCACTGCAGCTGTCCTCAAAGCCTCCAGTCCCTTTCCTCACCTCTTCAAAAAGCCTTACCTGGGCCCTCGCTGCCAGCCAGTCACCAGGGATGGAGATGAATGAATGACCCTCTCTGGATCCTCCAGGATCTCACAGCCCAAGAAGTGGGCCCAACATGAAACAGCAATAACCCAGAGAGGAGGTACCAGCATCGAAATAACTACAGGAGCACAATGACAGAACAATTAACTGTCCCCACGGAGGATTAGGGAAGGCTTCGTAGTGGGTGACTCCTAAAGTGACCATGAACCATGAACACAAAGTAGGCACCAGGGGAGGCATTCCATCCAGGCAGGGAGAACACACAGGCAAAATCAGGGAAGCATAAAAGAGAACATTAATCGGTTTGAGGCCCTCTACCTGACCAAGCCACACTTTTGGAACTTCCTAAAAAAGCAGTTTGGTTGAAAGAAGCTAGTTCCCAGGACCCTCATAAAGCTCTACTACCTACCATCCTGAGAAAAACAAATTCTTCTTTCAGGAAAAGGCTTTTTTTTTTCCCCTTGAGGGAAGATAGGGTCTCATGTACCCTATGTTCCCACCCCTAGTCTTCTTTACCCTTCAAGAAATATTCCACCTTGTCTTGGTCAACTGACAACCTTTGCAAGCTTAGCCAGGTCCCTTTCCCTCTGTGCCTCAGCCTCCTCTTCTGTGGCGTGGGAAAATAACCCTCATCTGCATCCTTTTCAAATAGCCATTTGAGTTAAGAACTATGAAAGCTCCTGTTGCTGCAGAAGGAAGGACCCAGGAGCCGCCAGACCCTGAGGGGGCACCTGGGCAGTTGAGATAGGAGCCAAGGCAACCCTACAGCCTCTCACACTGGTCCTCTCACATGGACCCAACCATATCCCCGCCACCCACTGCTCACAAACCCCCCATAAAAGTCAGGGATCCAGGCGGTTTTGTTTCAGGTGTTTTATTAAGTGGGCCATATTGTAGCTGGTTTTTAGGTTGCAAAACAACATAAATTTAACAATAATAACATAGCCAGTTAGACTGTGACAAGCTTTTTCCTTCCTTAAAAAAAAAAAGAAAAAAGAAAAAGATTTAAAACACACAATGGAGGGTTAAATAAATAAGAGGAAAAAAAAAAGAGAATGAAAACCTGTTAAAACATGCTTATGTTTACTTCCGTGCAGCTGTGTGCCAAGAGGAAGCGTGATCTTCTGCACGACGGTGCATCCCGGCATGTCTCCGCTCCAAATAATACTGACAGAAAAAGAAAAGATGTGGGACTGACTCATCAGTGCTCGCAGAGGCACTACTAAAAAATCCCTTTGATTGGAGCTTAGGGCTTCCTGCTCAGCACACCTGTGTGTGGCCCGTGAAAGCCAAGTATCCATAACAATGTTAATATAGAAAAACATTAGTTTAAAAACAACGTGGAATGGCCTCATGACCAGGCGCGGGCGAGGAGGCAGAGCCGCTCCGCCCGCACGCCGCAGGCTCAGTCCCGGGAGGCCGCAGGCTCCCAGCACGCGGCCACAGCGAGGGAGGGCACCAGCTTCAAAATAAGCGGCACCAACCTCGTCTCCCTCTCCCTATCACTCTTTCACATGAAAGTGTGTAAAAAGCAAATCAGCAAATAAACTCTAAAATAGATTATTTATTCCAAAAATCCTCTACTTTTCTTTTTACAGTGAGTGTACATCTCCTGTCTCCTGCATAACTTGCTCCAATCCCCTTGGGAAGAAGGGTCAGAGCTGCAGGGTGAGTCTCTCTCGGTCCCGCTGCTAGCTGGTGCTGGGAGGTCAGATGTCGATGCCCTTGACAAGGGACGTCTCCAGCGTGATGTTGAACTCCTGCAATGTCTGCAGCACGCGGATCAAGGAATTGACAAGTGTGTGGTCTTTGATCAGCGCCACATCCTCATACATGTGTGCGGTGATGGGGCAGTCGGCCAGCAGGGCAATCCAATGGTGTAGGAGGTGATCTCTGGCAGGGAAGGGTCAGCCGGATGGATCAGAAGAGAAGGGGAAGGGAAACAGTACAAGGTCAAAGGGGAAACTTGCTCCATCACTCCTTGAACAAAGTCTGAGGCTGGAGAAGTACACAGCACCCCCAGCCCCTGTCCCTTTCCTAATAGTGCCTGGCAAAGAGGCCTTACATGGCTTTAAGAGGCTCCTACTAGGGACCAAGCCCCGGGACACCAACCCAACCTGACCTAAGCTAACCCAGTTACCTGCCACCAGGTCCACACTTCCTCTCCTGCCTCCCCCCAGCTCCCTAAACAAGCCCACCGGCAGCCAGACACCAGGTCCAGTGAGCACCACCTCGTCCATCTCAACAGCCCATCTGTCCCAGAGCATCAGTCCTCCCCAGAGCTCTCACCACCAGGACTAATCTTAAGAGCTCACATCCGCATAGCACTTGGCATGTGCCAGAAACTGTTTTAAGAGCTTTAACTTCCATAACAACCCTAGGATATGAGGTAGGTGCTATCAGTGCTATTATTAGCCCTACTTTATAGATGAAGAAATTGAGGCAGACAGAGATTAAGTGGCTTGTCCAAGTTCATATGGCTAACGAGTGGCTGACCTGAGAATATGAGCCCAGTGAGTCTGGTTCCAGAGTCTGTTTTTAACTACTATGCCAACTTCCTCCCTCCCTTGGCCCAAATGAACCTCTGCCTTACGTTTATTTGGCCTTCATGCTCGCACCTGACTCATGGGAACAGCCCCTAACAATCTTCCCAATCTGATGTATACCATCCATGGTATCAAAATCATATCATTTCAGTCCCCTGATTAAACAAATCTGTCCTAATGCGGAAGGATTCTCTGCCCCAGCCCCCCAAGGCCCCTATCCTCCTTTCAACTATTTCCTATGACTGCCCTTCCCATGTTAACCTGTTATTTCCTAACCCCACATCCTTTGCTTCCTTTAGGACCTCTCTTCTAGTTCTGTCTGCTTCAAACTCCCTTCCCGCTTCTACCCTTCTTCTATTAAGGCTCACCTCAAATACCACCTCTACAGCTTCAGCATAACTGGTGAATGCATGCTTCCTTTGGGGACTCTCACAACCTTCTGCCTTATACTGTCTTTAATGAGGACATGTAAACTTTTAAATGGTGGGGACCATGTTTTATTCAGCTCATTCCCCCTGCCTTCCATAATGCCTGACACATCCAAATGTTTGCTGAAGGAATGACTAGATAGACTCTGCTTCAGATCTCACCAATGGGATGGTTTTATTCCTTCCCATCAAAAGGGGCCCCGACCCAGTTACACACACTCTATCCCCACCCCCTCCACATCCCCACACAAATGCTTCGTACAGGGAGATTCAGGGCCTCCAAGGCCTCACCTGCCTAGGGGCCTCTGATCATTAGCCGCTCCCCCCAAACCCCACCCCACACGCTAGGCCCCCGGCACCACCTCCGAGGCTGGGGCTGCACACTCCAGGACACGCAGCTGCAGTACCTGGCTCCCAAGCACACCAGCATCTGAAACTTGCCATCCTTGCCTATGTTCCGGGGAGTGTTATTGATTGCAGTGACAAAGCGGCAGAAGTTCCGGGCCCTCGTGTGCCAGTTTTCCTCAGGGACAAGTTCGTTCTGCTCCAAAGTCTCATAATAGGTTTGTGCTTTTTCTGTGAAGAGTAGAAAAGCTTGTCAGTGACAAAGGCTCTCAAAACCAACCTATCCCCCCACTGCCCTCCGGGCCACTAGCCATGGGTCTCTCCATGTTGATGCAGGTAACTTAATGTAACATGAATATTCTGACATTGATGGTCACGTGTCAAAATATAAGGTCTCTATTCTTATGTTTTAAATTTCTTCATGTGGTCCCTGATATAAAGATTGTCTTTTCCCTAGTCTGAAGATTAAAAAAAAAAGAAGGAAAAAAAACACTCTTGAGGGAAAAAGCATTTTGCATGAAAACTCTCCAAGTAGGTACATCACAGGGGTTGGGCTCCAAATACTATCAACTGGTCTTTTGGGTCTATAAGGAAAAAGTGTAAGGACTTGTTCTAAGCCTTCAAGAAAAGCCAGAGCAAACAAAAACAGATCTAATTTGAGAGTCACCTGGTTTGGCTTTTGTACCTCAGACCCCAGTGGTCAGCATTCACGTTATGTTGGTGAGTCCCCATGTTTCTGCATATTTTCCCCACCCTCACACCCTGGCTCAACTCACCCAGGAAATCCCAAATGAAGACATTTTTGAAGAGCCGAGGAGATTTAAATCCATGCTGGAAAGCCTGTTCCAGGGCCGAGACAAGGCCACATTCTCCACAGAGCAACAGCGTCAGACTGCCTCGCTATGTAAAGAAATAAGAGAATGTCAGGCTTGCCTCAGCCAAGCTGCCTTCCCACCACCACAGAAACCTGTGGTTTCTGCTTCCCCAAAACCACAGTCCACCACTAGGAGGGCAGCAAAAGCCTGGCTGGGACCTTGTCTGTCTCCCCTAGCGCGTGGCACAGTGAGGAGCACAGAGCAGCTGCCAGAGCACAGCTGCTGAACAGATGATGGATCTGGGTCCCCACAACATGGGCAAAGCCAGAGTGACCATTGTTCAGGGAGATCCAGGAAAATCCAGAAGAGGACAGGAATATACACTGCTCATTAGGGGCCCAGGGACTTTATTGGGTCATTGTGTAAGGAAAACAGGGTAACTCAAGGCAGAGGCCCCTGAGGCACACACTCTAGACTGTAGGTTGTCTGCACTACATGGGCCTGGAAAAAGATTATTCTCTCTCGCCCTGGGTTGGAGGGCAGGAAGGCTCACCTCTTTCTCAGGCTTGTGGAAATGCTTCACAATGCCGTTGACTGCCTCCCCGATGGACTCCTGGATCTGCCCGGTGTTCAGCTCTGATAAAAATCAAGTGGACATCCCTAACCAATCTCAGAAGCTAACAATATTTAGTTGACTGAGCACAAGACTGAAGACATAGGAAAGGCTCATGGGAGAGGCAGGATAGCCTGGACCGGACCCTAGGAAGAGTGGCTCTTGCCCATTCAACTTTGTTGAGGTAGCCCTTCCTAAAATCTTGGGAAAAAGCAAAAGCTAATACCTTGGAGTTCCATCTCTAAAAGAGGCAGGGAAAGTTTATTTTCCATTTTACCCTGGAATTTCAGGCAACCAAAAGAGGGCCAATACTTGGCTGTGAGGCCAAAGAACAAGGAAGGAGAAGGCCAGAAGGTAGACCCCTCGCTCTCTAGAATCACATATAAATAGTACAGAGTACCTAGGCCAGGCTGCATGAGCCCTCCCCTCTCCTTCCAGGCCTCTAAGGAGTGTGATCCCACCCCCACCCTGACAACACCCCCCCCCCCCCCGCCCCAACACATACACTGATTCATGAGAGGAGGGTGACAAATACCTGAGGCTGCTTTCTTGGCAGAGGTGGTTCCTGAGGCAGCTGCACAGTCTGGACTCCCACATCAGGGTTCCCAGACATTTGCCCACATTCCCCACCTGGGTGGCATGAGGGCCCAGCCCCTCTCCCACTTACTAGGCTTGTTGTTGGGTGAGATGGTAACGAGCCTCCGGATGACGCTGGGGGACTGCTGCAGGGGCGGGGTCCGGCACGGCCTCTCGTCCACCTCAGGCTGGGACGTGAGCAACTCCCCAACCAGGACCCGCTCCAGGCTCCCGTCATCTATGCCCTTCCCCAACCACCGACCACATGGGAACCTAAAGGTCAAGCAATGACCTGTCAGAGCTGCCAGTTCCTCCAGTATCCTTCCCCTTGCTGCTCAGCAAAAGCCATCTTTTGAGCCAATCCCTGGAGATAGGCTCTGAAACCAGGCTGGGGATCCCTCAAGGCCCTGCTCATCCATCCCACTGTGCATCATCGGGGAAGCCACCTGAATGACGGGTGGCCTGTCTTAGCCTAGAAAACCCTCCTCCTGTTTCTTTTCAGGTGCATGAGGCAGAGCCAAATAGGAAGCACCTCAGTCTACCACGAACTAAAGGGTCTCCTCGGGAATTCCACATACCCAGGCATCAAACCCAGTCCCTGGTATACCTTACCCCACTATCTTAGGGCATAGCTGAGGGAACACTTACTTGTAGGTATGTCCTGTGATCTCATTCCTGACCATCACATACTCCACCAGCCATTTGGCATACAGCCCAGAGTTATCATGGCCTATCTGTACCGTAGTGAGCTTTCCCAAGTTCTGGCACTGTGAAAGAACAGCCAAATAAGGCAGGTAGGTCAAGAAAATAAGAGAACAGAGAGGCACTACTCAGAGGTACAGATCTGACTGGCTGCCTGCAACCCGGCCCCTTAGTATCTACAGAGCTCATGGCTCCCCTACCATCAAGCCTGTGAGTCCCATACTCTCGTTGATGGGGAATGATTAAGAAAGAAGATGCTACTACCTGAAGGAAGAATGGGGCCTACATGCAGAAAGATCTGGAAGTGGGACAGTAGTCTGAGATTCAGAAGTCTCTGTGAACACTTGGGCTCAGCAACTGAATGAACTCTTGGGGATTTCTCAACATGCCATGGGCAGGGAGTTAGGCAAGTCTAGATAGATAAGTGTCTTTGACTCAGAGACCGCTTAGACAGGGCAGGCTCCCCCATTCTTGGGTCAACCCTTGGCTCTGGCCTCTGATCATCTCAGGACAGGCCAACTGTGCTAATACATTAACATTGTAAGAGCAAGACCACCATAAAACCCTGCAGAAAGCTCCCATAAGCAGCTGCTGCAAACTCAGATTCCCAAAGAGCCTGGGGTTGTCATCCCTGGATAACACATACCTCGAAAGTCATCTCTAACACGTTCCTGGGAATCTGCAGGATCTGTGTCTCACCCAGTTCTCCCGAAATGCAGATCCATGGGTTGGCGGTGAACATGGAGCCCCCCAGCTTCTTGCTCGGTACAATCAGGATATGGTACGGGATCACTGTTTGGGGGAAGCCACAAAGGCATTGCGGGGGATCAGGACTCCCTCCCATACCTGAAAGGGTCTTGACGTGCCTGCCCAGGTGTGCTGGCATGGTTGCAGCCCCTGTTGTACCGGCTGGAGCAGAGCCAGGAACAGCAGGTCCCAGGACCTAGTCTCTGGCTGGCTTAGAATATTAGCCAGTCCAACCCTCAGTCTTGCTCCTCTCAGGGTTACCACGCACAATCAAAGATCCAAACCTATTTGCAGGCTCGGAGGCTGAGTGAGTTTGTTCCTTAAATACTATCACCAACTCCATATTATATTGAATTGCTTTTCAGAGCACTTTTCAATCTATCACGTAATGAACTCTAATAACAATCTGCAGAGAGGTCCTATAATGCCTTTTCTGAGGCACTGGCAGGGAAATAGCTTCCCATGAGTCTCCTAAGTTCCAGTCCAGTACTGCTTCTCCTGCAGCCCACAACACTCATCTCTGAGAGGGAGGATGGGTGTCATACAGAAACAAGAGTCCATGCTGCTGAGGTTGCTGAGTCATAGGCCAAACACCCAGCCATGGGGCAAAGTCATAGACTAATGCCTGAGGAAAAGAGTATCAAAGGAAGATGAGGCTCCAAAAGCCTTCCTTGGACCATACTGAACCCTCCTTCCTCACTCTGCAAACAGGGAGACAGGCCCACAGCAGGGGTCAACTCTGCTCACAGAAACCTAATGAGTTAGGGCAGAGCAGAGCCTGGACCCAAATCTCCCACGGCAACCTGGAGTTGTTACTTCAGGAAGAGTCGTTTTTCCCTGTGTGCTGATCTAAAAACCTTCTAGGATGCTGTATCACTCTCTGAGTCCAAAATAAAAGGGAGACTTCTTTACAGGTGTGCAAAGAGGGCAGTGAACTTCACCACGCCACCCAACTCCATCTTCGTCGCCTTAGGCCCCCAGAGCAGTGCCTAGGACAACAGTGACAACATGATGGCCAAAAAGACTGAGCTCCCCAGTTCAGAACAAGAATAAGAAGCTTCAGAGAAAAAACCACCTCCACAGAGAGCAAATGTACCTCTCTCTTACCGAAGCAAAAGGCAAATTGAAAGTACAAGTGACAATCTTCTTTCTTTAAAAAAAAAAAAAAGGACAGTGAGCTAGCCTTAGGCAGGCTCATGAAGACTGGCCTTGTGAAGGCTTGCAGGGAGCACAGGGCTACTCACGGATAGTTGTGAAGACATTGGTGAAGCAAAAGTAATCGACGGCATTGAAAGAGAGGAGGTGATAGAGGAACTGCTCCTTCTCGTCGTCACAGCGCAGGAAGGCATAGCGCTTGTACAACTTTCTGTCAGAGAGGAGGCAATACATCAGTCCCCGGCCAAAGGGAGGGGGAAGAGGCTAGAACTACTCAGTTCTGGAAGGAGACAGCTAAGGGAAGAATAAGATGTCAAGCTTCAAGTTCTTTAGAGCCACCTAAAAAAGGAACAAAGCCAGCTACTCCATCTAAATGAGGGCTAGAGGGAGAGTGGCTGAAACCATAGCAGGAACAACAAAACCGAACTCTACCTGTGTCCAAGGATTGATGTTACTACAATGCAGTGTCAGAAGTCATGGGATCTCCTTTTCTAAACTGGGGGCTGGAACTGTCACCGCTTGGGGATGGCACAGGCCCTCTAAGGCTTCGAGCTAGAAGGATCGCCCCAGTGAGCGTTGTGGGAATAACAATGGCAGGAGGTCTGTGATCACCAATCGTTACCAGGGCCAGCCTCAAACCCTCAGTAGACCTAAGACTCATGAGTCAAAACACCCCTCTGAGCGTGAATATAAGCCCAGGACAGCCTGAGTCAATAAAAGGAATGATCAAGATCACAGGCAAGGAAGAGCTGCATACATCATGTCCTTCCCCTCTTTTCAAACTTTCTCTCATCCCCCTCTATCCACTCCCACCTTACTCATCAAAGGCCAGCTCCCTCGTCTGGCATTGTAGACCATCTGCAACAGCAATGATACCCTCCCCAAATAGAGGCGACATGAACAGCCAAGTGCACAGGCCTTCAGCACAGAGAAACAAAAGAAGGTAACTGTCCTTATTGCCAAGACTGCAAATCACTGTGGCCACAGAGATATGATTCAGTAAATCTGTGAAGTTTTACCTATAAGGCACACCCAAGAGATTAATTCACCAACCATGGCCTACACTATGTGCAGGTGCCGGAGAGGGAACATCCTCAAATACAATCCAGGTGAATAAATCAGGTAAAGGCTAAGGTATAAGGTGTAAGACTACCCATAATGAGTTGCCAAATGAAAGGCTCTCTGTGGGAATTTAAAGAGCCATAAGCTTCAGTGGTCCTAGACGAGGAGAGGCCTAAAGGACAGCATGGATTTGGACAGATGTTGCGGAAGAAAGAGGACAGGGAATGGAAACCAGTTTGGGTGGAGTTGAGGGCTCAGGGAGATGACCAGTTAGCAATGAGGCTGAAAAGTTGTGCTTTAGTCAAATGAAGGAAGACCCTAAATAGTCAGGCTCAAGAGTTTGCAACTTACCCTACAAGTAATGGGTTTCTGCAATTTACCCTAGAAATAAAGGGAAAGCCACAGCCGGTTTCAGAAAATTTAAATTTAGTGCATCTGAAGAGTAAAAGGGGCCCAAGAGTGAAACTAAGGCAATGGCACTAGATAACAAGAGAGGTGGAGGCAGAGGCAAAGGACCTGAAATGTGCACGTGGAAGGTAAAGCAAAGCAAGGAGTCAAACTGGACCCCAAATTTCAAACTAGGAATGGGGATGTTCAGGGAGAAGAGAGGCGACATTAATAAAACACTTGAGAGAAAGATAGTAATGATGAATAATTCTGTGAAGCTTGCTTTTGTTCTCTCTGAGCTAAAGGTAAGATATCTGAATGGAAATAAATGCAGGACTGGAGCTGAGAAGAAAAGTCAAAGCTACAGGGTCAGATGTGGAAGTCACACGATAGATAACAAAAGTCGTGAGAACGAGCGAGATCACCAAGTGAGAGAGAAAGCAGGAAAAGAACATGTGTGCATGCAGACAACTGAGGACCGTGGAAGCCAACATCCTGGAAAGGGTAGGGGGAGAAAGAGAACAGGATGGTATAAGGCCACGGGAGCCATGCAAAGTGAGTTTCAAGGTAGAGGGGCTACTACACAGTATTAATCACTGCAGGGAGGTCAAGGAGGAACAGTGCAAGCTCAGTATACAGGACCTAACTTTCTCCCCTAGACCCTACAGCCCCCTTACCCTGCCTCCACCTAACCCCCTCATCCAAGCTGCAAACAGTTTTGGAGGCTACCTGAAAATCCCAGAGACTCAGGAACTAGAATTCTATCAAGATATACTCTCCACGACTGTCCACCTCCTCCTGTCTGTTCAGCTATGCATACATTTTATGTGCCCAACTGAATACCTACTAGGTGCTCAGCAACATGCTCATTCATGCCCTCAACGAAAGGAAATTGCAATAAGCAGCAAGCAACCAGATAATGATAATACAGCCCATCAGTGGTGAAGCCAGTTTGAATAAATACTGTGACAAATGCTATAGGTGCCCAGGGGAAGAACGAACCAAGTCTCTGAGATGTCTAGACAAACTCTAGCAAAGAAAACTTCTGACTAGGCCCTGAAAGGACTAAGGATGTCCTGAGAAAGGTGAGTGGTATGATGTGCTGGCTGAAGAGAAAGTTAAGAGAGAGCAGAATGAAGGAATAAATAGGTTTTGATGAAGGGCCCCTTTTTTCTCCCTTCTACCCCTTTCTCCCTTCTATCCAAATTGCATCCAAAATGCAATCTGTGGCAGCAAAACTCGTTTTCCACTCACTGGAGCAGCACTAGGGCCAGAATATAAGATGGAAAGTTTCTAATACTAAGTAAATCCTGAGCTTACCTCCTTTTAATGGGGCTACAGTTTAAAGAAAGCAAAACTAGCCTCCTCACCAAGTTCTGTGCCCCATTTGCTGCTGCCTGGGCCTTTAGGCTCATACACACCCAGACCTATTCACAAAGTTCTTGTGCTTGAACCGTTTTCAGATGCCTCTCCCCTCCTGCTGGTGACACCCACACTGGCCAGCAAGAAACACTCCTGCTCTATCCTGCTACAACGGCAATTTTTTTTTCTTAACCATACACAACTGTCCCTTAGAATGTGGTGTGCAAACACTTCCTTTCCAAACTCCAGGCTTATATGTTCACTTGTTCTCTTTTAGTTGTTCTCCCAATCTCCAAATTTTATCCCTAAGCCCTTTTGTCCCTACAGGGAATCGAATTTAAGTGCCTGCTGTTTCACAACCTCTCAAAGCAAGCTCTTTGGCTTATCAAGGTTTTAAACCTACTTCTTGCTGTGGTTTACATACACAGTAAACAATCTAAATCATTATATTTTCACTTTGAATCAAAACAGATTCTGCAAGTTTACTCAACTGTCTACACAAAATTTCCCCAAGTCCCACTCCTCTGCTTTATTATCCTTGGAGAATTCAAATAATAAAGGACACCATGAAAACATGCCTAAGAAAATGCTAAACAAAAACGCCGAACACGCTTGCCAGTGAAGAAAGAGCCAAACACAGACAGGAAAAGTGGAGAGGTGGTGGTCCAAGAGGCAGAGAAGGGGGACAGTCCTCCTTCCCAACCCTCCTCTGGTAGCTAGGGTACAAAACGAATATAAAGAATATCAAATCCAGAGCAGGGAAATGTAGGTTTAATGGCCCCTGGAAGTGTGAGAACCATGAGTATGAGAACCATGGAATCTCTCCTCCTCTTTCTAGGTGGAAAGTATGGAGGGAGGGGGCCTACAAGGCCACTGGAAAGCCCTGAGGGAGACTCAGGCAGTCTCCAGAAAGAGTAAGTAAGGACTGAGTTACTTTGGGCTGGCCCTGGCCTCAGAAGAAAACAAGAGATAAAAGGTATCTTAGAAGTTTCCTTTTCTTTCCCTAATCCTTTCTTCCCCAGGACAGGAATGAGACCAAGAAAGTGCCCTGTGCCTAAGAGGTATACAAGTCACCCAAGTGCAGTAAGGAGAGGGAAGGCCCAAAACTCTGAGGTACCCAATAAGGACCCCATCCTTCTTACTACTTCTTTAAGATATTTGGGGACATGCAGATTGAGAAGATAAGAAGAACAAACATAGCAGATTTTTTCTTCTACAGTTAAAGAGGGAGAAGAGGAAACGCTATAAAAATCTTCATATGCAATTTGAGTTTAGCTGAACACGGCAGAAATGAAATAGTGAATATTCTCCCTCCTAACACAAGGGTTTCCAAACCCTCCCCACCATTCCTGGGAGCCTGGTTCTACTAGAGGTGGAATGGCCTTACTTGGTGAGCTCATGATCTGAGAGAAGCTGCTTCAGGTGTCTGGAAAGTAACTTTTTTTCCATGGATAGTCGCACCCATGCTCTGGCCTTTCCCACATCAGTCTTGATTTCCCCGATGTTCTGGATGTGCCTGAAGGGAGGATAGAAAAAATGAGGTGGGGAGTGGGGTAGAAGAGGAACTCACTACCAGTACCTTCCCCTGTAAAGCCAAGCAGGCCTGGTGGAACAATCCTGTCCCATTCTGGTCAGAATCCAACCCTCTTATTCTCTAAATCCTGGGCTTCCCTGTGGCTTTGCAGAAAGGCTCACCACAATTTGCAGGGGGTAGGAGGATGACAATACAACTCTCAAAAAACCAGGCTAACCCTGGAGCCCTGAGATACCCCAGTATAATTCTCCAAAAATATCAGGAAACTCAACTGCTCATGCAGCTCTACAACTGCATCATGAAGCATGAGACCAGTGACGAGTCTTCCTGGTTAACAGAGCTGCCGTAGAAGCCCAAGTCACTGAGACCCTGCTATTGAAAGTAGACACTTAAGAATCAATTGAAAACAGGCTCTTAGTGACTTAGTATATATGAACCCAGACTGACCTCATATCCTGAATGAGGGAGATTCTCAGGGGAGACATGACTGAGCTGGCATCAGACTTCCTCCGTTCTGAATCAAGAAGTATTCCTAGAACAAAAAAGCTGGTCATGTCCGAAAAGAGATCTGACTATCCAAAGAGCTGACTACCCAAATTTGGACAGGGAATAGCTGGTTACTTTGGTAATACTTACCGTTTCATGAATATTTATTAAGTACTTAGTAGATATCAGATGTTATACTTTTATACATATTATCTCATTTAATTCTCTAACTAGATAGCCAAGGAAGGTATCACAGAGTAGGGAACTGAAAGTCAGAGAAGTTAAATGCTTTGCCCTAGTTACCAAGTGGTAAAGTCAGGACTGGAGGGAACACAAATTTTCTGGCTCCTAATCCAGCATGTTCTCATGCATCCATGGAAGCAGTATTTCCATTTGGAGCTACTACTCATGTCTTGCCTCAAAATAGGCGACAAAAGAGCCAAGGGAATGTGTAAAGAACAGGTCTCAGAATGCTTACAATCTCTAGATACAATACAAGCATTACCTCATTTTGTTGCACTTTCACTTTATTGTGCTTCGCAGATACTGCATCTTTTTTCCCCCCCAAATTGAAGGTCTATGGCAACTCTGTGTCAAGCAAATCTACTGGCATCATTTTTCTAACAGCATTTGCTCACTTCATGTCTTTGTATCACATTTTGGCAATTCTCACAATATTTCAAAATTTTTATTATTATAGTTGGCTTTTTTAGAAGATTTATTTATTTGAGAGAGTGCGTGCACATGAGCACATGCTCAAGTGCAGGGGAGAGGCAGAGGAAGAGGGTGAGGGAGAGGAAGTGCCAAGCAGACTGTGCTGAGCACAGAGCCCCACACAGGGCTCGATCTCACGACCCATGAGATCACAACCTGAGCCGAAATGAAGAAGTGGACAATGAAGGCACCCCCATCATTATTATATTTGTTGTAGTGATCCGTGATCCATGATTAGGACTTGCTGACAGCTCAGATGATGGCTAGCATTTTTCAGCTATAAAGTATTTTTTAATCAAGGTATGAACATTTTTTAGACATAACACTGTACACTTAACAGACTATAGTATATAACTTTTTTATGCAGTAGGAAACCAAATAATTCACCAGGCTCACTTTATTGTGATACTCATTTTTTTGTGGTAGTCTAGAACCAAATCTATGATATCTCTGAGGTATGCCAATATATTTATATCCTTATGTCTGGTCCAATACTTAAAACTTAGTATCTTCAACATTTAGCTGTTGAGAATTTTAGGCTATAGTCTAGCCCTCAGAAGTAACTTCTATAGCCTTCCTGAGAAGACTTTTTGTTCCAATATCCAGAAAATGGACCAAGAAACTCCTTATCAAGCTACTTAGGGAGCTCTTACACCTGATTTTCAGCCAACTATTTTCCCCCATTCAGCGCTAGCTGCGGTCAATTAGCTCAAGGGGAAAGAAACATTGAATTCATGCTTTACTTCCATATGAACTGATCCTCACCATTAGGATAAGAACATCCAAGAAAAGTAAACAAACTTCCTGGCAGAGAGAGGAAAATGAAGGATGGTACAAATGGGAGATGCTGCCAAGAAGTACCGGAAGGAGGGGGACTGTCCTGGAAGGGACACTGCAGAAGGAACACCAGACCAGGAGACAAGAGGCCTGGCTCCCAATCTGGCCTCTTCCATGAATGCAGTGTGTGATCTTGAATAAATTCAATTCCTCCCTGGATCCCAGTTTCCTCCTCTTGCAAAATAAAGGTGCCAGACTAGATCATCTCTGGGGTCCCTGCCAACTCTGATATTTTTATTAAATTAGAAATGGAAAAGAAAGAGTGGCCGGGTGGCTCAGTCAGTTAAGCGTCCACCTTCAGCTCAAGATCATGATCTCAGGATTATGGGATCTTTCTCTCTCCCTCTGTCAAATAAATAAATACAATCTTAAAAGAAAAAAATGTAAAAACTCTGAAGACAACCTGCTCTAAACACAGGACACCAGTACCACACAAATTCATTAAAAACCTAAATTCATTCTAAGACTGTCCTCTTGCTGATATAAATCTTCTACCTTGCTGATCAAAAGGCACAGAAACAGAGACGCCTGACTGGCTCTGTCAATAGAGCATGCGACTCTCAATCTTGAGGTCATGAGTTCAAGCCCCATGCTGGGCATAGAATTTTCTTTAAAAAGTGGGGGGGCAGGTATAGAAAACACATAATGAAAGTAAACCCCATGGCTTTGGCACACTCTGTGGTTCAGAGCGCCGAATAGCCTAATATGGAAACATTATACAGCAAACGTTTCAATGACCTAGAATAGTCTACTGCAGATGATTACTCCAGTGGGGCATGGGAGAGTGGGTGGAGGGGGTTCTCCCCAGTGGTGCAGAAACTATCTTACCTGAGGTACTGAGGCTTCCTGATGTGAGTTTTCTCTGCCGATTTTCCTGATAATGTAACAGATGGGACCACAAGGCTGATTTTCCCTAGAACCAACACAAGGGAGAAACACCTATCAGTTTAGATTACAGAGGCCAAGGCATCCAGTGAACAGAGTCATAGATAATTTTAACATATAGATATGGGCTTTTATTAAAAAGTATCTGTACTATTTCCTTATCTCAAGGTACACCCAGATGCAATGTATACAAATATATTACCCTACCCAAATACAGGAGAAATATAAAGAAGAATGGAAAGGAAAAGAGAAACTGTCCACCACTTCAAACAGGATATGGCCAGAAAGGGTCTGTGAATGGACCAGTGGATAAGAAAGAAAAAAGCAAACAACCTATCAACTTCTACATTGGTTAAAGGCCAGCTTGCGTAAAGCATGATGACATCTGTACAGAGGAACTAATATCTAGTCTACAAGATCCTATGATAGCTCTTGCATTTCCTAAATCATTTAAAGGCATTACTGCCCTTAGCTCAGGCTGAGGAAAATAAGCTGTCACTAAGATGAGGATTTACTACTGAAGGTAATAATGAAGAAGGCTATAGGAAGGTATGCTGGCATTTAACTATAGTTAGTATAACAGAACCTTAACATTTGGAAATGTAAAAGCTGCAGTTTAAACTATTTGAGACATATAGTAATTTGTCATTTTACCAAGGCACAAATCTGATTAGTATTTGCAAGCCTGATGTAAGGGAGCTATTTGCCAAGGTGGTGAATGAGCCCCGCTGGCCACCCAGCCATTGTTTTGTCTCTTTCTAATCATCCTGCTGTACACAGTGCCCCTTGTTATGTGATAAAAACTTTATTTTAGATTCATGGTAAATGTTTCTATATAGCTGATATAATGTAAACATAGTAGTATGCTCTTTTTTATAAAAGTAGTAGGATTTATTATAATAGTTTTATAAATGGCTTTAGTTCTACATTTCAGAGAAGTGATAGCAATAGTAATAGAAGCTACTATGCCCTGAGACTTGCTAAAAACTAAGCACTATACGTTCAAAATATAATACTTTATTTAATGCTCTCAGTAATTCTGCAGGAAAGGTATCTCTATCCTCGTTCTCTTTAGAAAAGAGCAAACTGAGCATTAGAAAGATTAAGTAACCTGTAAAAGATCACACAGATAGTAAACAGAGTGTGGGGATTCAAGCTTCAATCTAATGTCAGAACTACTGCTCCCAATAATGATACTACACAGACTGCCTGGAAGAGATCATTTAACTTATGAAGTTATACACTCTGAAGAAAATTTTATGCTCTCGGATGAATGTGAGGATTTAAGGGTTTCAAGATTTGTCCCTTGAGAATACTGAGGATTTTTTGGACTATTTTGTTTCTATCCATTTGATAGATTTTAGGGGGGGAAAAAAATCAAGCATTTAAGTGGAAGAAAATCCTCACCTATAGATGCAACTGTTAACATAAACTCGCTGTATGTTTGGATAGCCTATAAGATTTAACCAATTTAAAAAAAAAAGAAAAAGGAAAAGAAAAAAGAGGGCATCTAGGTGGTTCAGTCATAAAGCGTCTATCTTCAGCTCGGGTTGTGATCCCAGGGTCATGGGATCGAGCCCCGCATTGGGATCCCTGCTCAGCGGGAGTCTGCTTCTCCCTCTCCTACTCTCCCTGCTTGTGTTTCCTCTCTGGCTGTCTCTCTCTCTCTGTCAAGTAAATAAAATCTTAAAAAAAAGAAGAAAAAAAAGAAAAAGGGGCACCTGGGTGGCTCAGTTGGTTAAGTACCTGCCTTTGGCTTAGGTCATGATCCCAGGGTCCTGGGACTGAGCCCTGCACCAGGCTCCCCACAGGGAGCCTTTATAAAGCTCTATGTATAATAAGGAGGATGCCACTCTAAAAATGTCTAACAAACACACAGATTCATGAAGCATATTTAAAAAAAAAAAAAAAAAAACAGTTGGATCACATTTATTTACTTATTTGTTTGTTTAGGTATTTCAAGTCTCACTCCACACATGGCATGCACCATTTTTCAAAGCCAGCCAGCTGGAAGAGTGTGGGAAAGCTAGTAAGTGAAAAGAGAAAGACAGTTTGCTCAGCAGGGAGAGTCTACACATTCCTTACCTGCTTTACTTGTAGCCCATGACTCCAGATCCTCTCTAGGAGGTCACAAAGGCTGGCAATCAAGGTGTTCTCCTCCACCCCTGTGATGTTCACCTCCCCGTGCCCTAATTCCACAGCCTCTCGGCCCATCTTCTCCACCAGCATCCTCTTGGTCTACAAGGAATCAATCAGTAGGATTAGATAACCACAGTGAGGAAGATCACATGCAACTAGAGAGGGCTGTGGTGACCCACACAGTACTTCTGCTGGGCTGGGAAGGACAAGATGAGAATGACCAAGAGACATTAAGTATGTTTATTCCCCACCATATAGGTCATATTCTGGGGGAGTGCACTCTTTAAAAGTTCAGTTACAAAGATAAGAACACAGCAATCTCTGTATGACCCTGGGCAAGTGATGCCATCAACTCTGGATTAATTTTTTGCATTTATGAGATGAAAAGAATTGAATAAAACCCTTTAGTCACAGTCACTTCCTACATTCCCTGTTTCTCATTGTTTAACTGATCTTACCAAACAAACCTGCAAGCATTTAAGGTTAGAAATATATCTGAAGTACCTGTCAAGGGGATCAAAATTAAGGACAAATAATTTACTTTTTTTTTCTTTCTTTTGAGATTTTATTTAAATTCAAGTTAGTTCACATATAGTATAGTATTAGTTTCAGGGGTAGAATTTAGTGATTGAACAGTTGCATATAACACCCAGCGCTCATTATCTCAAGTGCGCTCCTTAATGCCCATCACCCAACTACCCCATTCACCCACCCATCCCCCCTCCAGCAATCCTCAGTTTGTTCCCTATGGTTATTTTGCCTTATTTTGCCTCCCCCTCTGTCTTTATCTTATTTTTCCTTCCTTTCCCCTATGTTCATTTGTTTTGTTTCTTAAATTCCACATATGAGAGAAATCATATTGTCTTTCTCTGATTTATTTCACTTAGCAAATACCCTAGTTTCATCCATGTTGTTGCAAATGGCTGAGTAATATTCCACTATATACACATACACACTTTTTTTTTAAATATGTACTTGTTAGAGAGACGGAGAGCACAAGCTGAGGGAGAAGCAGGCTCCCTGCTGAGCAAAGAGCCCAATATGGGACTCGATCTCAGGCCTCTGGGGTCATGACCTGAGCTAAAGTCAGACACTTAACCAACTAAGCCGCCCAGGCGTCCCTACACCACATCTTCTTTATCCATTCATCAGTAAAGGAACATCTGGGCTCTTTCCATAATTTGGGGTGCATGTGCCCCTTCAAATTAGCATTTTTATATTCTTTGGGTAAATACCCAGTAGTACTATTGCTGGGTCAGAGGGTAGCTCTATTTTTAACTTTTTGAGGAACCTCCATACTGTTTTCCACAGTTGCTACACCAGTTTCCATTCCCACCCACAGTGTAGGGGGTTCCCCTTTCTCTGTATCCTCACCAACATCTGTCATTTCCTGAGTTGTTACTTTTAGCCATTCTGACCAGTGGGAG
>CM053613.1:39020436-39054659 GCA_028646535.1 Procyon lotor
GTGCTGCTATAAACATTGGGGTGCATGTGCCCCTTCAAATTAGCATTTTTGTATCCTTTGGATAAATACCCAGTAGTACTATTGCTGGGTCAGAGGGTAGCTCTATTTTTAACTTTTTGAGGAACCTCCATACTGTTTTCCACAGTTGCTACACCAGTTTCCATTCCCACCCACAGTGTAGGGGGTTCCCCTTTCTCTGCATCCTCACCAACATCTGTCATTTCCTGAGTTGTTACTTTTAGCCATTCTGACCAGTGGGAGGTGGTGTGTATCTCACTGTGGTTTTGATTTGTATTTCCCTGATGCTGAGTGCTGTTGAGCACTTTTTCATGTGTCTTTTGGCCATTTGTATGTCTTCTTTGGAGAAATGTCTGTTCATGTCTTCTGCCCATTTCTTAACGATTATTTGGTTTTTGTTGAGTTTGAGAAGTTCTTTATAGATTTTGGATACTAGCCCTTGATGTCATTTGCAAATATCATCTCCCATCCCATGGGTTGCCTTTTAGTTTTGCTGATTGTTTCCTTTGCTGTGCAGAAACTTTTTTATCTGGATGAAGTCCCAATAGTTCATTTTTACTTTTGTTTCCTTTTCCTCTGGCGACGTGTTCAATAAGAAGTTGCTGCGTCCAAGGTCAAAGAGGTTACTGCCTGTGTTCTCCTCTAGGATTTTGATGGTTTCCTGTCTCACATTTAGGTCTTTGATCCATTTTGAGTTTATTTATGTGTGTGGTGTAAGAAAGTGGTCCAGTTTCATTCTTCTGCATGTTGCTGTCTAGTTTTCCCAACACCATCTGTTGAAGAGACTGTCTTTTCCATTGGAAATTCTTTCCTGCTTTGTCGAAGATCAGTTGACCTTAGAGTTGAGGGTTTATTTCTGAGTTCCCTATTCTGTTTCATTGATTTGTGCATCTATTTTTGTGCCAGTACCACACTGTCTTAATATAGCTTGAACTCTGGGACTGTGATGCCTCCAGCTTTGGTTTTCTTTTTTAGTGTTACTTTGGCTATTGAAGGTCTTTTCTGGTTCCATACAAATTTTAGGATTATTTGTTCTAGTTTTGTGAAAAATGGTGATCACAATTACTTTTTGATCACAATTGCATTAAGTGTGTAGATTGCTTTGGGTAGCATAGATATTTTATCAATATTTGTTCTTCCAATCCATGAGCACAAAGTGTTTTTCCATTTCTTCATGTCTTCTTCAATTTCTTTTGTGTTTTATAGTTTTCAGCATACAGATTTTTTTTACCTCTTTGATTAGGTTTTTTCCTAGGTATTTGATGGTTTTTGGTATAATTGTAAATGGGATCGATCCCTTGATTTCTCTTTCTGCTGCTTCATTATTGGTTTATAGAAATCCCACAGTTTCTGTATGTTGATTTTATTTCCTGTGACTTGACTGATTTCCAGCAATTTTTTTGGTGGAGTCTTTTGGATTTTCTACATAGAATATCATGTCATCTTCAAAGAGTGAAAGTTTGAGTTCTTTGTAAATGCTTTCGATAGCTGCATGATGTAGTAAAATATGATGGAGTTTCCTTCCCTCCCCAGATTTTCTTTTCTCAGGAGTTCTCTTGTATTGCAGGTTGGGATGTCCAGAAAGCAAACTCTAAGATGGAGCTTAGTGTATTGGATATTTATTAGGGAGCACCCTTAGACTCAGCACCTGTGTATAAAGAGGAAGAAGACAGGAATGGGGATTTGGGAGAGAGAAGCCAGGCTGCTGTGTGGGCATGAACACAGCCTTGACTGATGCCATGGGAGCTCTGGGGCTAGACGGGCCCTTCAGAATGGCCCCCTTGGAGTTTCTTTGTTTAGTTTCCTTGAGTTAATCACTAATTTAACCCCAAACCCTTGGCTAGTTGTTAAAAATTTCCTCTTAATGCATTAGTTTGTACCGGACATTCAATGCATTCCTATCCTCTTACAGAAGTCTCTTCTGGATCCCTGGGCCTGCTTCAGGCTGGACTGGTGGCTGTCTGGGGCCAATGTCATCCTGGGCTCTCCTCTTACCATCACCCTGGCTACAGGATGTCCCACTGTGTTCTGGTTACTGTACTTTCCTGTAACAAATATTCTTTTTTCCTGGGTCCCATGCCATCCTTTTTCTTTATTCCCTTATTTTAGTGGAACATATTTTCCAGTAACATCCCTAGGAAGTAATGAGCTGTACATGAGACCTTACATATATGAAAATGTTGTTATTCTGTTCTTGCAGATTCCTAGTTTGGAACAATATAGACTTCTAGCTTGGAAATACTTTATCTTAATTTTACATTATTTTATTTTTTTATTAACATATAATGTATTATTTGTTTCAGGGGTACAGTTCTGTGATTCTTCAGTCTTACACAATTCACAGTGCTCACCATACTTTTTCTTAATTTTAAATGCATTGCCTCATGCCTTCTAGTTTCCAGTGTCACTGCTGAGAATCCAAAGCCACTCTGATGTCAGACCCTTTGTATGAGACCTGTGTTTTCTTTCTGGAAGCTTGTGGGATCTTTTTTTGTTTCTGATGGTGAAATTTGCCTAAGTATATGTATTTTCATCCATTGTAGGCACTTAATAGGCCCTTTTAATTAATTTGGAAATTCATGGGCTTCATTTCTGGGGAATTTTCTTAAATTATTCCTTAGATGTTTTTCTCCCCTTCTTTTTCTCTTTTCTCTTTCTGGAATGTCTGTCGCTTAGATGCTGAATGCTCTGTCCTTCATCTTACCACTTACTCAGTTTTCCATCTTTTTGCCTTTGTTTTTGGGAAGATTTCCTCAGTTTCATCATGTAGCTCTTTTCTAGTAGGTTTTTTTTTTTTTTTAAGATTTTATTTATTTGACAGAGAGAAACACAGAGAGAGAGGGAACACAAGCAGAGGGAATGGTAGCGGGAGAAGCAGGCTCCCTGCTGAGTAGAGAGCCCGATGTGGGGCTTGATCCCAGGACCCTGGGATCATGACCTGAGCCGAAGGCAGACGCTTAACGACTGAGCCACTCAGGCGCCCTTCTAGTAGGTTTTTAAAATGAAACACAACACACAAACAACAACATGCAGCAGTCACAAAGATGCATTCAGATCAGTGAATTATCACCACTGAGACGGGAAACACTTGCATGACTCCCACCCAGGCCAAGGAATGGAACCTAATAACTACCTCTCTGCAGCCCTTACATGCCCCTGCCCCTACACCCTCAAATGTTCACAATCCTAACTTCTAACACCATAGATGAACTTTATTGTTTCCAGTGGTTTTCAAACTATCTATCTATCTATCTATCTATCCATCCATCCATCCATCCATCCATCCATCCATCCATCCATGTAGGAGGGGAATTGCTGGTACCCACTGCATGTGTCAAACTCCTTTCCAGAGTGGTTCTATTAGTTTTCACTTCCACCAGCTGGGTGCGAGTACCCTCCCTTCTCTGCATCCTACACTATACTTGTTATTATCAGTCTTTTTATTTTTAGCCATTCTGGTAGGAGTGCAGTGGTGTCTCATTGGGGTTTTAATTTGCATTCCTATGATGACTGATGATATCGAGTACATTTTCATATGTGTATGGGCTACCTGGATATCCTTTCTGATGAAGTGCTCATTCGAGTTTCTTGCTCATTTTTTTTCAATTGATTTGTCTTTTTCTTACTGACTTCTAATTTGTTCTTTATTCTAGATATGACTATTAGTTGTTCATAGGTTTTTGCAAAATCTTCTTCCCTTCTGTGGTCCTGAATGTGACCTAAATTCTGCTAGTGAAACATACTCATGGGAGATTTGAAAAGTAGGAGTGAGGCAGACGCTATTTTCTGTTTGCTTTTGGCTTTATTTATTTTTGCTCGTAAACAAAGTTGTAGATATAATTCCACAGGTGTTGAGAAGCAGATACTATGATGGCAACTTCCTTATCTTGATTCTTGAGAAGTTAAGTAACTTGCCCAAAGTTACATACATAACAAGTGACAGAGTTCAAGCTCAGGTGCCTGAACCCACAGCTACTTGGAGAGTTCTTGAGGCTTGCCCTGGTTGTGCAGAAGTAGCAGCTTGCCTGGCAAATTAGGGCTGGTGTCTTCGGGTAATTCCTGAGGGCCCAGCCTAGAGCTTGGGCTCTTTCAAGCATTTTTAATTTCTCACTTCTCTGTATTATGTACTTCTGGAGACATTTCAGTATCCAGCACTGAAACCTCATTCGCATAAGAAGGGAAACACCCTTCTGGGATCTGAACAGAGCTAGCTTATCTCTAGAAATTCCAGGTTTCCTAATTACAGTCATGCCATGGGTATGGATTAATAACTAGGTTTCTCCCAACAGGCAGGGACAAGTACCTGTGCTTTGGCACAGCCATAGAATAGCCCAAATAGAGGAACTTAGGAAATAGGTACCAACCAGGCTTGGCTTCCATGGGTCCTGTCTCTACCAGGTACATGGGGGATGAGGATGTCTCTCACTGTGTGCCCCCTCTGTGCCAGAGCCTGTACTCAGCCTTTCACAAACACAATCTCATCCGTAACTAACTTTAACCCTGCGAAGCATGTATGCTTTGCCCGCAGTTTACAGATGGGAAAACGGAGACTCTGACCAAGATCTCACAGATAATACACGACAGGATCAGAGTTAACATTCAGGGCTATCTCCACACTCAACTTACACACATTTACATTTAAAAAAATCTTCTCTCTCCTTAATTATAAAAGTAATACCTGTTCAGGGCTCCTGGGTGGCTCAGTCAGTTCCAACTTTTGCTTTCAGCTCAGCTTATGATCTCAGGGTCGTGAGATCAAGCCCTGCATGGGGTGGCATATGCAGTGGGGAGTCTGCTTGAGAGTCTCTGTCCCTTTCTCTGGCCTTCCCCCCACTCTTTCTCGCTCTAATAGATAACTAAATAAATAATCTTCAAAAAAATACAAATAATACACGTTCATTGTAGAAATTTTGTCATCCTTTTGGTGTCATGGTAGCAAGATGGAAGCAAGGGCTACTTTTCCTACAAATGCATTTACATAACTATAAAGTCCCTGCTTCTGTTGCATATGCTGCCCAGTTTTTTTTTTTTTTTTTAAGATTTTTTTAATTTATTTTGAGAGAGAGAAAGCATGAGCAGAGGAAGAGGGAGAAGTAGACTCCCTGCCGACACGGGGCTCCATCCCAGGACCCTGAGATCATGACCTGAGCAGAAGACAGACGCTTAACTGACTGAGCCACCCAGGGCCCCACTGCCCAGTTTTTGATGTAAGACATATGAACTCTATTTTTTCCTTTTCTTTTTCTCTTTATTTTCCTTTTTTCTTGAACATTGACATGAACAATATTTTAGAAATAGATAATTGGCAAACTGGCTTGTGTTGGCCTAGTAATAAATGAAAGGGCATTGTTAGTTATCTGCAAGAAAATTGCAGAATGGTTAAACATAATTACAAGGAATCACAGCCACAGATAACAATAACACAGCCACAATAACAAGGCCACACCTTGTTATCTTATTAATAGGCTCTATGAGTTAACTTAAAAGGATAATGGCATCTCTAATATCAGTAATCTTATGTGATGATTTTATTTTTTTATTTTTTTTTTTTTAAAGATTTTATTTATTTGACAGAGAGAAACACAGCGAGAGAGGGAACACAAGCAGAGGGAATGGTAGCGGGAGAAGCAGGCTTCCTGCAGAGCAGAGAGCCCGATGCGGGGCTCGATCCCAGACCCCTGGGATCTGACCTGGGCCGAAGGCAGCCGCCCAACAACTGAGCCACCCAGGCACCCCTTATGTGATGATTTTAAAGACTGACCTGTGTGTGTGTGTGTGTGTGTGTGTGTGTGTGTGTGTGTTGATTGTCCATTCTCTTCCCATTGACTTTAGGCAATAGTAATGTTGCCACAAGAATTAAAAACTTGTTATCTGTTGCCTCTTTAGCCTAAATTGGTCCAGGACCACAATTCACCATAATCAGATAATCAGGTATCAACAGTTCTACAGCACCAGGAGAAATTCACTTACACTTTATGCTGAAGACAAGCTATGAAAAAACACTGAAAATTTCCATGATTTTCAAATATGGTTGGGATTTAGACTTCATTCAGTTTTCAGTTACTCTGGTGGTCATGATAACAAAGACCACCTCCACTCTAGTTCTTCTCTTCCTTCTTCTATGGCAGTACAGTCACATGGATCAACAATTACAATGTATAAAGAGATAATTACTGAAAACCTCTCTCCCATTTTCTACTTCGGTCTACCCAGTCACCTCCTTAATTTCTTTTATATCTTTCTAGATTCTTTATATATAAACAAATATGAATACAGGTTATTGTTTTTCTTCCTTCTTTACACAGAAGGTAACAGACTATCGACTGTTCTGCACTTTGTTTTTCTCATTTCAAAGTGTATCTTGGAGGGGTGCCTGGGTGGCTCAATCAGTTGAGCATTCAACTCTTGATTTCAGTTCAAGTCGTGATCTCAGGGTTGTGAGATCAAGGCTTGTATTGAGCTCTACATTGAGTGTGGAGCCTGCTGAAGATTCTCTCTCTCCCTCTTCCTCTGCCCCTACCTACCCCCCTCTCCCTGCTGCTTGCTCTCCCTTTCTCGCTCTCAAAAAGGTGTACCTAGGAGATCTTTCCATGTTAAAACATATAGAGCTTCCTCATTCCTTTTTGTAGCTGTATAATGTTCTATTTTATGGATGTCACAAAATTTCTATTGCCAGCCACTTATTGATGAACATTTGAGTTGCTTCTAATCTTTTGCTGCTACAAACAGACTGTGATGAATGGCTATGTCCAGATGTCATTTTTTAGACATGAAAGTCAATCCATATTAAAAAATATATATATTTAATTAATTTATTTTTTAAAAAGATTTTATTTATTTATTTGACAGAAAGAGAGATCACAAGTAGGCAGAGAGGCAGGCAGAGAGAGGGGGAAGCAGGCTCCCCGCTGAGCAGAGAGCCCAATGCGGGGCTTGATCCTAGGACACTGAGATCATGACCTGAGCCGAAGGTAGAGGCTTTTACCCACTGAGCCACCCAGGCGTCCCTATATATTTAATTTAAATAGATATTTTAAGATTGCTTTTTTTAGAACTTATGTCCATTCACACTCCTACCACTAATATTTGAAATGCCTATTTCCATAGTCATGCACAGAAAGTGTGTTATCAAACTGAATTTTTGTTTCGTATGTTTAAGTTGAAGATTCATTTATATTTCTTTTAATTCATATTCTTTGCCTATTTACTTTTGGGCTACTGGTCATTACTTATTTATATCTAGTGGCTTTTTATATATGAGGGAGATTATTCCTTTGATCTGATATGAAAACATTTCTCCAGCTTTATTATTTCTTTTTTTTTTTTTTTTTGACTTATGTTTTTAAAACATCAGAGTATAGGGGTACCTGGGTAGCTCAGTGGGTTAAAGCCTCTGCCTTCAGCTTGGGTCGTGGTCCCGGGGTCCTGGGATTGAGCCCCTCATAGGGCTCTCTGCTCGGCAGGGGGCCTGCTTCCTCTCTCCCTGCCTCTGCCTGCCTCTCTGCCTACTTGTGATCTCTTTCTGTCAAATAAATAAAATCTTTAAAAAACAAAACGTCAGAGGATATTTTTGGATGATTGAACTTACTAATCCTTTACGGCTTCTGGATTTTGAGTGATAGACTTTTCCTTACTACAAGATGAAAGATATTTTCCCATTTTTCTTTTCATAGTTTTGAAGTTTTTAGAAATGTTGTCTTTTATGCATTTGAAATTAACCCAGTGAGACATGAGGAATGGATTTAACTTCATTTTTGTCTAAGTGGCTATGCATTTGTCCTAGTACCATTTATTTAGTGATCTATATTTTCTATGATGAGATATCAGCTTTATTATATTGTGTCTGTGTATGATTTTGGAAATGTTTTTGGAAATCATATCCTACTCCATTAGCTGTCTATCTGTGTTTATACCAACATTACGTTGTTCTGCTTACTGAGGCTTCATAACATCTTTTAATATTTGGTAGTACAGATACGTCCCTCATCATTGTTCTGCTTTTCCATACTTTTTCTTATTCTTGCCCCTTTCTTTTTCTAGGTAAACTTTAGAATCAGTTTATCTAGTTAAAAAAAAAGCCTGTTGGATCACTCACATTAAAAATTTTAATTAAGTTCTAGAGAACTGACATTTTTGTGATGTTGAGTATTCCTATCCAAGAGCATGTTATATTTCTACTTGTTCAAGTTTTCTTTTGGAGAGTGTTTAGTAATGTTTAAAATTTTTCTTCATATAGGACTTGCATACTTCTTGTTATGTTCATTCCAAGGTACTTAACTTTTTAAAAATTTTTATTTTTTATTATTATTGGTATTATTATTAACATATAATGTATTATTTGTCCCAGGGGTACATGTCTGTGAATCATCATCAGGCTTACACATTTCATAGCACTTACCAAGGTACTTAACTTTTTTTGTTGGTATTATAAATAGGGTATTTTTTCTATCACATCATTTATATTGAGAAAACTTGATTTCTGTATGTTGAGTTTTTTTTAAAGATTTTATTTATTTATTTGACAGAGAGGAGAGAGATCACAGGTAGGCAGAGAGGCAGGCAGAGAGAGAGGGGGAAGCAGGCTTCCTGATGAGCAGAGAGCCCGATGCAGGGCTCGATCCCAGGACCCTGAGATCATGACCTGAGCCGAAGGCAGAGGCATTAACCCACTGAGCCACCCAGGCGCCCCTATTTTTAGCATCTTTAATGGAACTTTCCCTTGTTTTTTGAATAAGGGGCCTTGCATTTTAATTTTGCATTAGGCCCTGCAAATTATGTAGCTGGTCCTGCTCATGAGTTTCTCTATGGAGGAAATGCAGACAGAGAAGCACCAAAACAAGTTTTTGTTTTTGTTTTTTTAAAGATTTTATTTATTTGACAGAGAGACACGGCGAGAGAGGGAACGCAAGCAGGGTGAGTGGGAGAGGGAGCAGCAGGCCTCTTGCTGAGCACAGAGCCTGATTTGGGGCTTGATCCCAGAACCCTGGGATCATGACCTGAGCCGAAGGCAGACATTTAACAACTGAGCCACCCAGGCGCCCCCAAAGGTTTTTGATTTTTTTTTTTTTTTAGATTATTTATTTATTTATTTATTTGACAGAGAGAAAGAGATCACAAGTAGGCAGAGAGGCAGGCAGAGGGAGAGGGGGAAGCAGACTCCCCACTGAGCAGAGAGCCCGATGCAAGGCTCAATCCCAGGACCCCGAGATCATGACCTGAGCCAAAGGCAGAGGCTTAACTCACTGACCCACCCAGACACCCCCAAAGGTTTTGGTTTTTTTTTTAAGATTTTATTTGAGAGAGAAAGAGCATGAGTATATTCATGCACATGAGCACATTCATGCGCATGTGCAGGAGGTGGTCAGAGAGAGAGCGAGAAGGAGAAGCAGACTGCATGCTGAGCAGAGAGCCCAGTGTGGGGCTCAAGGGGACCCTGAGATCATGACCTGAGGAAAAGGCAGGCGCTTAACCAACTGAGCCATTCAGGTGTCCCACCGAAAGTTTTAAACAGGAATTGTCATATTTATATCTTGGAGGAGGTCTTAAGGATGGACTTTTAGGTCTTTGAGGGCAGGATTTGCCTCTAAATTCATCTTGTGTCTTCCATAATGCCTAACACAGTGCCTGGGCTATACAGAGCAGTGGTTAAGAAGGCAGATCTGATGCCAGACATCTTGGCATGGAGTCCTGGTCTGCCACTTCCTAGCAAGTTCTTTAACCTCCCTTCACTTCAGATTCCACATCTGTAAAATAAAGATAATGGTGATATCCACTTCACAGAGTGTCTACAAGGATTAAATGAGCTGATGCATATGAAGTACTTACAATAGTGTCTGACATTTAGTATTCACTCAGATGTTAAGTATTATCATTTTTAAGTAAATATTTATTGGAAGGATTTTTGACCCTCCTAAAGCAGAAGAGAATATTGATGCAGTTTTTAGAACCATTGAAAAAATAAATGGAGTCCTGGCATTTATACCAAGATAGCATCAACTTTGTGAATAAAAGAATCGTTTATTTCTTAGGCTTCTGAGAAGATTCAGTTCTACCCAACTATCTTTCTCTCAACCTACTGAGAGGATCACCTGCTTCCCAGCCAAAATTTCCTAAAGGAGGCTTATATGGAACCGAGTAGGACTATGTCGGGGCTGTAAATAAAAAACCCACTCAAAAAACTCAGTGAGCCACCACTTCACATCCCTGAGGATGGCTATCATTTAAAACAAAAGAAAACAGAAAGTAAGTTTCGACAAGGATGTGGAGAAATTGGAACTCTTGCGCATTGATGGTGGGAATGAAAAATGATGTAGCCGATATGGTAAAGAGTATTAAAGTTATTTAAAAAATTAAAAATGGAATTACTGGATGATCCAGCAACTCTACTTATGGATGTATACTCAGAAGAATTGAAAGCAGAGACATAACAGCGGTTTGTATACCCGTATTCACAATCATATTATTCACAGTAGCCAAAAGGTAGAAGCAACCCAAGTGTCCACTGATGGGTGAATAAACAAAATGTGGTCTACACATATAGTGGAATATTTTTCAGACTTTAAAGAGAGAAGAAATTCCGACACATGCTACTATATAGACGAGGCTTGAAGACTTTATGCTGGGTGAAACCAGCCAGCCACAAATACTGCATGGTTCCATTCATATGAGGTACTTGGAGTAGTCAGAGTCATAGAAACAGAAAGTGGGACTGTAGTTGCCAAGAGCAGGACTGGGGTAGGGGAATGGACAATTACTGTTTGATGGTATAGAGTTTCTGGATGTGGATGCTGGTGATGGTTACACAATGACATGAATGTATTCAAGGCCGCTGAATTATATACTTAAAAATGGTTGAAATGGTAAATTTTATGTTGTATATATTTTACCACAATTTAAAAACAAACAGGGGCACCTGTTTGTGGCTCAGTCGGTTAAGCGTGTGCCTTCCACTCAGGTTGTGATCTTGGGGTCTTGGGATTGAGTCACATCGGGCTCCCTGCTCGGTGGGGAGAGTGTCCCCCCCTCTCTCTCGGCCCCCTCCCCTCCCCCTGCCTGTGCTCTCTCACACTGTCTCTCTTTTCTCCCTCTCAAATGGATAAATAAAATCTTAATAAAAATAAACCCAATGCAAACAAAAAGAAAGTGCACTGGCACATATAACCAGAGATCCTGAGGAAGGCCATGCCTCAGCGTTGGCTTTAATGTTTCTCTTAGTTTACCCTCCTCAGGTTGGTACCAAGATAGCTGCTATAGTTTCTCACCACAGCCACATCACAGGAAGAAAAGAGAACACTAGCATGCCGGCCTTTCCAGCAAGGGGATGGAGATTCACTCTGATTAAAACATATGGTTATCCTTGAACCCATGAACATTGCAAGGGGAATAGAATGAGAGATAGGGTTTTTTTTTTTTTTTTTTAAGATTTTATTTATTTATTTGAGAGAGAAGGAGGGGTAGGGAGAGGGAGAGAGAATCTGAGGCAGACTCCACACTGAGCACAGAGCCGGAAGTGGGGCTCAACCCTAAGACCACAAGATCATGACCTGAGCTGAAACCAAGAGTTGGATGCTCAACCGACTGAGCTGCCCAGGTGCCCTAGAATGGAAGATATTGTCTTAAGCCAACTCCAGAGCCTGAAGTTGAGGTTGGGGCAGCTTCCCTCCTAGGAACATGGTGTTCCTTGGGAAGGGCTGAATATATGTCAGGAAGAAAAAAGGAGCAGATGAGGATGAGTAAGCAACTAGAAAAATTTACTGCCTCATATCCAGCTCAGACATATTGAAAAAGTTTTTCAGGAGATGTGAAAGCCATCCATGGAGGAGAAATAAATGTGTGGACAAGAACAGATTGATTTTCCTTCCAGCACTAGTGCTCAGGACCTGCTAACCTGCTGACTCCAGAACTTTCATCCATACCTCATTGCTTTTGTGGGAACAACTCAGCAAACACCTTTTTCTTTGAGGTACAGTATATTTATAATTAAGACATACCATTCCGTTCATTTAAAATATTTACGGAAACCCACTTCATGTCTCTTGGGCAAAGAGAAGAGTGTGGGTAAAAGAAAGCATGTATGAGGGAAAAATGATAAACTTCTGGTATAGGTAGTTTGATGTCTCTGGAGCGTAGCCTGTGAGGGAGTGATAGAGAAGCTGGAAAAGTAGAATGGGATCAGATCGTAAAAGTCTTTGGCTGGGCAGTTCTTGTTTCAGCTTAGTTAATAAAGTACATTAAGCTTAAACCAACATCTCAGTGAATTTTTACATATGGATACACATCTGTATAATCCACCCAGAACAATGTATAAAACTTCCGGAAGGTCCCTTCACACCTTTTCCAGTCAATCCCCATCCCCAAGGAGAACACTGTTCCGGCCTCAATTGCTATTAATGAGTTCTGTCTGTTCTTAGCCTTCACAGAAGTGGATTTATACCATTTGTATCCTTTTGTATCTGGCTTCGTTTACTCATTTCAGTGATCATGAGATGTCTCTGTGTTGTTGAACTTATGCGACTTTGTTCATTTTCTTGCCCCATAGTGTACCATCAAACAAATACCCAGCAACTTGTTTATGCGTTTTCTAGTTGACAGCCATTTGGGTTATATCCAGTTTTGTGCTGGTGTGACTATAGCTATTATGAACATTCTGGTACATGTCTTTTGGTGAACTCATTTCTCTTGGGTATATACCTAGAAGTGGGCAGGCACATTTTTTTTTTAGTAGGTACTTCCCAACAGTTCCCCAGAGTGGTTGTATCAAGGAGTTTTGACTTTAGCCTGAGGAAGACTGGGAGTGGTGTGTTGAAATTTACATTGTAGTCCGGCGGCCACTTGTGAAAGATGCACTGAAGGCAAATGAGGTTTGAGATGGGGATACCAGTAAAGAACCACAGACTAGGAGAAATAGACCAGGTGAGGGATGATGAGGCCCTGAGATCTGGAAGCTTGCATGGACGGAGAGGATGGCTTTGAGAGATGATAAGAAGGTAGAGTTGACACGATTGTTTGGATGTAGTAGAGAGACAGTGGAGTCCAGGATGACTGCCAGGTCTCTGACTTGGTGTTGGCAAAATGGTGGTGCCCTTTTCGGAGAGAAGGAGCACTTGGGAAGGAGCAGGTTTGAGGGAGAAGACGAGCTCTGTTTTGAACATCTTGAATCTGAGGGGCCTGTGTGAGATCAAGGTGGAGGTATCCAGTAGGCAATTGGATACATAGAACTGAAGCTATGGGGAGAGATGCAAGCTGGAGATTTCTGTTACAGAAGCAAGGGAATGAGTGAACCATCAGGGAGGGGATGTAGAAAGAAGATCCCAAGAAGGTGATTGAGAAGGCATTTCCTGAGAGGGAGGAGGAAAACCATGAGCTTACCTGCTGTGATGAAAATCCAGAGGAGGGAAAGTTTCCAAAAAGAGTTTCTAAAGGCTGCTGAGGAGTCAAAAAAGATGGGCATTGAAAGGTTTCTGGTAATTGCAGTTTAACCTAGCTGTCCATGGTGCAGAGGCACCCAGGCCTTCTGCCTCCACAGGCTCTCCCGTGCCAGAAGCCCACATTGGTGTCGCGGGGCTGATTGGGCTCTCTTTCCCCTCAGGTCTTGTTCGCTAGCCTCTCAGCCTGAGGGAAAGAAGAGGGAGAGGCAGATTCAGCCTCAGTGCAGGGACAGTCGCTGTGGCCTCTCGGAGAAGTTCGTGGGGACCTCAGCTGGACATTAGAGGGCAGACGGCAGCTAGGGCAGGGCCCACCAAGTCCCTCCTGACGTTGGAACACCGAAAGCATTGACGTTAGAACACAGACTTCCCCTGGAGCCTTTCCCCTCTGGAATCCAGTTGTAAACCATACTGACTTTAATCTGAAGTGTCAGAAAGGTTGCCCAGCAGTCTGGGAGCCAACCAGCTGAAAGCACATTTGTATGGAAGTTGGGGCAAACAAAATAGAATTCAGAACATTTTTTGAGATTTACGCCAGTGGTGAACTTTTCCAGGAAACATGACAAAAACTGACCCTCTTAGGCAAAAAAGCACTGGGTCTTATCATAATTAATTTGTATTCTTACTGAAACATAAACTTGGGGAAATGGTGAAGGGAAAGAACAGCACATCTTATTTCTTTACCAGGCACAAGGGGCTGAAGGAGGCTCCCATAGAGTTTAATGGGCAGCTTTATGTATTTATATGCTTTGACTGGAGCTAAAGAGGTCTGTGCCACACAATGGGCAGTTTCTAGTTGGATTTTAAAAGAAAATAACTTTGATCATTTCAAAAGCAATGAAGCCTGATGCGGCGCAGAGAAAAGAAAGCGGTAATTTATGGCTACCATTAAGGACACAAAGACAAAGGCGGAGGGAACGTGTCACTAAGTGAAGATTTACAAATGTGTAAAAAACCATCCTTATGACTAGAAATAGCTGAGTGTCTCTCGGTACCAAACAAAAGGGGATGGGAGTGAGGGGCAAAAGACAGAAAAAGGGATGCAACCTGCCTGGCCTTCACTGGGGCTGAAAAGGTCAAAAGAAAAACAACCACAGAAAAGTTATTTTCTCAGATTCTCCCTCGGGCAGCCGCACTAGCAATGAAGGCCCAAAGAGGCATTCTTCACCTCAGCCCATGGACATGGGAAAGACAGGGGCAGCAGATGGGTGGGTGGGAGAGGTGGGGGGTGTGTGCTACAAAGTGGGGCACTCTGGGAAAGGGATGGACCCTAGAAGACACGTTCTTGTGCATGAGCTAGGTGGGTGTTTTCTGTGATGTTTATTTTTTTCTAACTACCAAAGGGTTGTATGTGTGTATATTCACTATTCATATATATTTGTTATTAAATTTTCTCCTGTAAATATATACACACATACATACAAATATACATGTATGTATGTATATGTATGCATAGGAGAAAATAATAGGGATGCTCTGATTAAAACCCCTCATTATGGTGTTCAACAATAGCATCTGGGAATGGTTGCTATGTTTATTCCTGGAGTTATGCCGAGTGTGGTGGGCTCCATCATCAGCGGCAAGGGGAGGTATGGGACGTTCCTGTATGCACGTGTTCCCTTGTAAGGACTGTCTTGCTTGGAGGGCCGGCTGCCAGGCGCTGCTGGTATTGGCAGCTGGCCAGACCTGATGTTTGTGAGTTCAGGTGGTCATAGACACCACCACCCGGGACCCAGGCAAAATTGGTGCTGTCTCTTGTCCCTGCTGGCTCACCTTTGACTGTTAACCCCCTTTCCCTTCACCTTTTAGGCTGCCCTATAGATCCATTTAACTAGTGTTAAGTGAGATGAACAATTTCTGCTGTGATTCTAGGCTTAGCAGTGTACCAGAGAGGAATGGTCTAGGCTTGCAGCAGCGCCGTGAGACATGTGGGCCACTGCTTGGCGCTGGGGACCACAGAAGGCCTGGTTTGGGCAGCATGGAGAAAGGTGCAGCATGCATGTATGTGAAGGTGAGCAGCAAGCAGAGGGTGTCCTCTCCCCTGAGGTTCCTGAGGGTCAGAAGTATGTGGAATTGCCCACTCCAACCACATTACCCCTCCCAAGTGGAGAGATGGGAAAGCCCCACAGGTGGCTTTAGGTTTGGGGGACTAAGATTCTGAACTACACAGGACACTTTCTGGGAGCCTCCTGTCGGAATATTTCAGGCCAGAGTGCTATCTGTCCCACAAGAGGGACTGGGTCAAGTTGTAGGACACTGCAAACAGGAGGAGCACGTGGCTCTGAGGGCTGGAGCGAAGCGGGGGTGCGGGAGCCCCGGGTTTGGTGACCGGGCCTGCAGTGGGGCCGCGGGCCCGCCTGGCCAGGCTGACAGCCGCCCTCCGGCCACCGCGGCCGCGCCCCCTCCGCCCAGCGCCCGGAGCGGGAAGGGAGGGGGCCGGGAGGGGCGGCACTCACCCCGCGCCGCCCGCCCCGGCCCAGGGAGGACCGTGTGAAAATGAGGCCCGGGGCTCGGGGGCCGGGCGGGGCTGGGCCAGGGGTGTCAGAGCGCAGCGGGCAGGGCGCCCACACACACCTCCCGGAGCCGCCGCCACGCTCGCCGCCTCTGCCCGCAGCCACCGCGCCATTCATGGGGGGCTTGGGCCGCGGCTGCCCCGGGCCGGCCCGGGCGCTGCTGCTGCCGCTGCTGCTGCCGCTGCTGCTGACGGCGGCCGCCCCGCCGGGCCCGGGCCGCTCCCCGGGGCCGCCAGAGGGTGAGTGCACGCACCTCCGGGGCTTCGGCACGCACCTGGCAGGGGCGGGCGGGGCCCGCGCGGGGCCGGGGCCGGGTGCGCGGTGGGGGTGCCCGGTGGGGTCGCGCGGCGCTGGGCGGGCTAGGGCGGGCTTCGCTGCGGGAGCTGCGCGTGGCCCCAGCTAACCTCGGGGCCTCACCCGGCGGCCCGGCCAAGGCGCCCCGACCGCTTGGGCTAGAGGCCCAGGGCCCGAGTGCCGCGGCCCGGCCTCGGACCCGGGGCCGGTGACACTCTCGCCCCGGTCCCGCCACCCGGGGTCTCCGGAGAGCGCCTGCTGGGCAGAGTCTGGCCCGCTGAGAGGGCGGAGGGCACCCGACTCTCGGGGTCCAGCTCCTCATTGGTGTAGATGGGGAAGCTGAGGGTCCCGGCCGCGCTACCTCCGTGAGGTCGCGGCAGCTTTGCTCCTTCTTTCTTCGGAGCCGGGAAGTTCTGTGGGCTTCAGGGTCGGCTCCAGTTTTCCATCTGAAAAACAGGCGCGGGTCGAGGATACGGTTATACCGTGAACCTTAAGCCACAACAAACCCGTGGCCAGGGAGAAGTCCTCTGGAAGTGCTGCGCTAACTGGGCTTGCAGTATTTTAAAAAATTTTGTTTTTACTTAACATCCTGGAGTGTTGTCAACCGAGGAAATACTTCAGCCAAGGCCGGTTTCCAGGTTGAGAGGGCAGGCAGCAGTTGATGGGGTGTGGAAACCATTCCCACTTTGCCCCATCTGAGAGCTCAGGATGGTGTGCTCAGAGCCCAGGGCGAGCTTTTCCCGCATACCCTAAACTCCGAGAAAGCTGACACCTGACACCGCTTGGTTTTCAGGTTTTGGTTTTTTCGTTTCGTTTCGTTTTGTTTTTGCCAACCTGGTCTTTTCCTTCAACAGGCATTTATTACTGCCTACTCATGTGCCTGGCACTGTGCTAGGCATCAAGAACAGAGTCTGTAATCAAGATACCATCTAGAGGGGAGGACTGGCAGGAAAACAGTGACAATCCTGTGCAGTATGTGCTATGAAAGGAGATAAATATGGCAGTGGGTTATGGGGGACACCACCTACACTGGGGGATCACACCATAGGCTTCCTGGAGAAGGTAGATTGGAGCTGAGTCTTGCCAGAGGGTGTAGAAAGGGTGTGTGGGGGAGTAGTCAGGTGAGAGGGAACAGGCTGTGCCTGGAAACAAGAGGCTGGAAGTAGAATGGTTCATCCCAGGGGCTGAGGAGTTTAGCAGATGAGGAGTGAAATGGGGCGGGCTGCCAGGAGATGAAGCTAGAGGACAGTGGAGGCCAGATCATGAAGGGCTTAGGGCACTGGACCAGGAGCTTGCTGTGCTCTTTTGCAGATGTGGACGAGTGTGCCCAAGGGCTAGATGACTGCCACACCAATGCCCTCTGTCAGAACACACTCACCTCCTACAAGTGCACCTGCAAGCCTGGCTACCAGGGGGAGGGCACGCAGTGTGAGGGTAAGTGACTTCGGGACCTGTGGTAAGTGGGCCAGCAGGTAAAGCCCCCACCCCCTCAGCTCTTGTGGTGGCCACTCATGGTGCTAAAAGTGCTCCTCCACTGCCCCCCAGGTCATACCATCCATCTTCTGAAGTACGTTTTAGACCCTTAGAGCACTAGGAACACCGGGTCTTTCCTAGAGCTGATCATATAGTTGTTTTTTTTCCTCCAGGGAGTAGTAAAAATTTTTTTTATTAACGTATAATGTATTATTTGCTCCAGGGTACAGGTCTGTGAATAATAAGGCTTACACATTTCATAGCACTCACCATAGCACATACCCTCCCCAGTGATCATATAGTTTTATGTGGTCCCAAAATGTCCTTTTATCTAGCTTGTGAAAGGAAAAGAGGTGCTTTAGTATTTTTGGTCCCACTCAGTTTGGGGGCAGAAAGTCAACAGCCCTATGGATCAGGAGAGCCACGCCTGCCCCTCCCTGGGGCAGTTTTCATCCTTGCCCTGGAGTCTGAGGGCGGGAGTCCTGTCCTCCCCTGCTGGCTCTGGAGCCTCCATCTTGCTCATGGTTTTGGGCTGTTTGGCATTGTGACCTCCCAAGCTTTAGAGTTATACCAAGGGCCTGCCTCATTTGAAGCTGCATGCTTGCCCCGGAAAGGTGTGCAGAGGGATATTTAAAGTCCTTAGAGTTCTAGATCTTTGAGCCAAAAGTCTGGACTCTGGGCCAGTGTCATGAACTCTGAAATTCAGGACTGGCCAGATGCTGGGCACTCATAGGAGGAGGCTATTCCTGGGATTGGAATCATGGCATATTGGAGCTGGGCTCTTCTCTTTCAGGGAGCTCTGAGCCATTCCCATCCCTCAGATGTGAGACACTGAGGCTCCAGAGGAATTGGGAAGGGGACTTGTGGCCATAATCACACAGCTAACCTGCAGAATGAAGAAAGCCAGATAGATGTCTACCCTAGCTCTGTCCCTGGACCCATTATCTCTTATATTCCCTCAGCATCCTGGTGTCCTTCTTTGGTGGGTGAGAAATCCCGATATTTATATATATTTTTTGTGCATGAGGAGCAAAACTTGCTTCTCTTATTAGAGGAGGCATGCTCCCAGTCAGGGTCCCAGCGAATGAGATTGGTAGCCCATCCTTAGAGCCCTTGTGTTTCTCTCAAATCATGTTCTCCCAGAGATAGGCAGGCAGCCATCTCTCTGTGTCTTACATCATGGGAGGCCAAAAGGCTACCTCTCTCTGAAACATCTCTCTGCTGATTCCTCTCTACCACATCCTCACTGTATTAAATATTCTACTTATGGTACTGGAATTCACACATGTTCGTACCCTGTTTCGGGGAAAAAAAATGTTTACTTTTTCACTGGCGTTCTAGTCACCATACTCTCTGGGAGCAGGGGAGGGCAGAAACTCTGCCATAGGTTCTTTGAGATAGAGTACATATTTAGCAAACAATGTGGAATGACAAGTGGCAAGAATTTCCTTATTCTTAGCTTATTCTTAGCTGTTGGGCTCAACATGTAACACATGAAATTGAATCGCTGACAGTTTATCATTGAAAAGTCTACTATTTAGTTTAATGATTGACGGGAATTGTTGCTTTTATATATTTAAATTGGCTTTAAAATAATAATATGTATTGTTATTATAAAAAGACAAATAATATAGAAAATGTATGACATGGTAAATTAAAGACCCTCTTATTCCTTTACACACAGGTAATCACTGTTAACAAGGGGTATATATTCATTGTAAGGTCATTTAAAACTGAGACACCAGAGGGATATGATCTTTTATATACTTGTAATACTTTTGAATACCTATAAAGCTAGTGAATTAAGGATGTCCCTGTTTAGTTCAGATTTCTTGGTGCAGGGGTTGGGAAGCAGAAACTTTCTTCCAAGAAAGAAAAGAGAAAATGAAGATTACACGGGTTCAAAGATGTAGGCATTTAAAGATGGAGCTCTTTTATGTGTGTTCCATGGCTTACTCGTTTAAACCTTTTGGGTCCAACCCTGGTATCATTTCTGTTGTGTTTATTGTCAGCATCACTGCTGCTGTTTAAATATAAGGATAGGAAGTGGGTTTGCCCATAGTGACCAGAATTTTATCCTCCATAGTTTCTTCTGCCAAAATGATGGAGCAATGAATGGACCCTGAATAAGTATTTTGAAACTACTATGATTCCAGAGTGGCTTTGAAGAAATGAAGTTTTATTCTAAATGATCTTTGTTTATCTCCCACACTTTGGGGATTGGGCCTTTCAGTGGTCAGTGTTCATTGTGTGGTTCTTACTTCTCAGTCTAGGGAACTGAATCAAATTTACCAAGGATGAATCTAAATTTGGCCTTTGTATTGAGGAGCTGTTTAAAAAAAAATTTTTTTTTTGAATTTTGGAATGATTTTAAATTTCATGAAAGTTACAAAAATAGTGCAGAATTTATATATGCCCTTTGCTTATCTTACCCTGATGCTAACAACTTGTATAACCATAGTACACAATCAAAACCAGGAAATTAACATTGGCACAATACTTCTAACTAAGGTATAGACCTCAGTCAGGTTTCACCAGTTTTTTCCTAATGTTCTCCACCCCAGGCCATTCCAGTTCGGAGTCCCGCATTACATTTAGTTGTTGGGTCTCCTTCGTCTCCTCCAAGCCTGACAGTTCTTGTCTTTCCTAGTTCTTCCATGACTTCCACACTTTGGATGAGTGCTCAGTTCTTTTGTTTACCTTGTTTTTTCATGATAAGAATTGATATGGTAGGAATTGACCCAATAAGACAATGTCCCCTGTTTTCTCACAATAAAATAAAGATTATGCATTATAGGAACATAAAAAGTAAAGCTTTTGGCAAGGCTGCTACAGAAGTGCTGTTGTGTGCTTTTTAGCGTATCCCGTGGGGGGTTGGTTTGGGGGAAGAGGCACAAGATGTTAATATGTCCCATTACTGGTGATATTAACTTGATCCCCTGGTTAAGATGGTACATCCTGGGTTTCTCCACTGCAAAGTTACTATTTTTTTTTCTTTTTGCAGTAAACACACATCTTAGGGCAGATATTTTCTGTCTCTGTTAATATCCTGTTTCTTTTCAAGTCTTTGCCCACTGATTCTAGCATCCAACTGTGGGTCTTGCCTGCAACAGTTATTACTGTGATGTAATAACTGGTAATTTTGTATTTCCCTCATTCCTTATACATCTGTTTATTGAGATTCTTCTGTATCTTTGATACAGATCTTTGATCCTTTCCTATTTATACATTGATTTATGTATTTATGCCAGTATCAACTCATGGGTAATTATATGTATAGTAATTTATTTTAGGCTCAAATTATTCTAGCTTTAGCCATTGGGCACTCCTTCACATTGTTTCCTGTGTCCTTTTGACATGCTCTCATCCTTTTTTGAGGAATTCCTGGTTTTCTGGTACCATAAGATGCCATAGACTCATCTTATATTTTCCCTTCCCCAGCCCTGGAACTAAGCACTTCTCCAAAGAGCCTTGGTTCCTTTGATTGGAAAATGGTGTATAGAAACCAAGATCTGGATGCTTGGTGTTCTCATTGTTACTGGGATGTCATTGCTCCTAGGCTCTCTCAGTGCACAGATCTAAGAAATGTATATATGTATCCTAACCCACATATATACATATTTCTATAGTTATATATATATCCATTTGCATATATATTAAAAACAATGGCTTACACTGATGCTTTGTATTCCAAAGCAATGCCACAAGATCTACTCAATCTCCCTCTTTTCTTTTTTATAACTTCTTTCTCCAACAGTGAAAAGGGTGGCTCTCATTATCTGCAATACAGTTAGTTACCTGTTTGTTCAGTCCAAGTATACACATAAATAATTTATAAAACTGCTATTCCATAGTCTTGCAAGTAAAACAGAATTATTAATTAGAGTACAGTATCTGTCTACAGCTCTTTTTAGCCTTACAACATTCAGTCAAGATGTTTTTCAAAGTTACTTGACTAAAACTTTTCTTCTACATATCCTTCAGTGTGATTGTTATTCATTTGTTATACGGCTAAGTTCATTTGTTTCTCTTTGTACCCCGTTTTTATCTGTTCCCCTCCCCCCACCTCTGTATCCTGGTTGATTGTATGTATTTACATAAGTACATAGGTATGTCTGTCTGTCTGTATGTATGTATGTGTCTATTCATGAATATATCACTATGGTTCTGAGATTCAGAACTATACAAAATGGCATATGCAGAGAAGTATTACTCCCCTCCCCATTCCTGTTCCCCTGGATCTCATTTTACCTTTCATCCTCTTCCAACACACCATGGATCACCAGTCTCTCTAGTTTCTAGAAGATAAACTAGGTTTATTTTCCCTGCTCCCTAGATTTCTTTTGCAAATATATGCGTATTTTTTTCTTTCTTTTCTTTTTAGAGAACGAGGGAGAGAGAGAGAATAAGTGTGAGAACGTGGGGGAGGACAGAAGGAGAGGGAGAGAGAGAATCTTAAGTAGGCTCCACAATCTGTGTGGAGCCTGACGAGGGACTTCATCTTATAACCCTGAGATCATGACCTGAGTTGAAATCAAGAGTCAGATGCTTAACTGACGGAACCACCCAGACACCCTGATAAATGTGTATTTTCTTTTGAACTACTTTAGTGAATTCTAATTTACATATCATAAAAGCCACCTATTCAAAGTAAGTCTACAAATCAATGATTTTGAGTAAATTAGCTGAGTTGTGCAACTCTCACGTAGTACAATTTTCAAGCATTTTCCTCTTCTCAATAAGGTCCCTTCTTCCCAGTCCCAGCTCCAGACAACCTCTAGTCTACTTCCTGTCTCTACAGATTTGCCTTTTCTGGATATTTCATATAGAATCATACAATATGTGGTCTTTTGCTCTTGGCTTCCTTCACCTAGCATATTTTTGAGGCACATCCATATTGGAGCCTGGACTGGCATTTTATTCATTTCAATTGTTGATTAATAGCCTATTGATATACTATATTTTGTTCATCCATTCACAGTTGATGGGTATGTGGGTTGTTTCTACTTTTGGGCTATCATAAATTATGTTGCTATGAACATTTACCTGCAGGTCTTTGTGTGGACATAATTTTTCATTTCTCTTGGATATATACCTAGAAGTCTATAGAAATTCCTAGATTGCATGGGAAATTTATGTTTAGCCTTTTAAGAAACTGCTATACTCTTTCCAAAGTGTCTGTGCCATCTTATATTACCATCAGCAGTGTATAAGGGTTCCCATTTCTCCACATCCTCCTCAACATTTTTTATTGTCTGTCTTTTTATCAAAACTGTTCTGGTGAGTGTGAAATGGTATCCCATTGTGGTTTTAATTTGAATTCCCATGATAATCAATGATGTTGACCATCTTTTCATATGCTTATTCCCCATTCCTATATCATCTTTGGTGAAATGTCTATTCAAATCCTTTGCCTGTTGTGAAATTGGGTTGTTTGTCTTATTATTGTTGTGAGGGTTCTTTGTAAATCCTTTATGAGGTATGTGATTTGCAAATATTTTCCATATTTGTCTTCATTCTATTTATTTATTTTGTGTGTGTGTTTTAAGATTTAATTAATTTATTTGTCAGAGAGACAGGGAAAGAGAGCATGCACAAGTAGGGGATGGGCAGCATGCAGAGGGAGAAGCAGGCTGTCCTCTGAGCTGAGCAGGGAGCCCGATGTGGGACTCAAACCCAGGACGACCCTGGGATCATGACCTGAGCCAAAGGCACATGCTTGACCAACTGGGCCACCTAGGCATCCCATAAAAGTTTAAAAGTTTTAAATTTTTATAAACTCTAATTTATTAATTTTAAAATTTATGAATTGTATCTTTGGTGTTGTAGCTAAGAAACCTTTACCTAATCCAAGGTCTCAGATTTTTCTCATAAAAGCTTTATGTTTTATCTTAAAAGTTTTATAACTTAATCTCTTACATTTATTTAGGAGCCTGATCCATTTTGAGTTGATTTTTGTGTAAGTGTGAGTTAACAGTCTAAATTCATCTTTTTGCGTATGGATATTCAGTTGTCTCAGTACCACTTGTTGAAATGAATATCATTTCTTCCAAAAAATTGCCTTACACTCTTGTCTACAACCAAGTGACCATAGATATGATGGTTTATTTATTTATTTTTTTTTTAAAGATTTTATTTATTTGACAGAGAGAAACACAGCAAGAGAGGGAACACAAGCAGAGGGAATGGTAGCAAGAGAAGCAGGCTTTCCGCAGAGCAGAGAGCCCGATGCGGGGCTCGATCCCAGGCCCCTGGGATCTGACCTGGGCCGAAGGCAGACACTTAACGACTGAGCCACCCAGGCGCCCCTATTTCTGTATTCTCTATCCTGTTCCATTGATCTGTATGTTTTTCTTTATGCCTGTACCACGCTGTCTTGGTAACTGTACCTTTTTGGTAAGTGAAAGTCCTCCAAATCATAGGAAAGTTCCACTTTTTCAATAATGTTTTGTGTCTTCTGAATCTTTTGCATTTCTGCATACATTTTAGGATAAGCATGTCAAGTTCTGCCAAAAGGCACTCTGGAATGTGTGTGTTTTTCATATTTCCTGATTTTTTTTACATGATAATAAACTACAGATACTTTTTGTTTTTTTTAGTAGCTGCACAGTACTTCATCGAATAAACGTGCCATAGTTCTTCCAACTACTTTCCTATGTGTGGGCAGTTAGGTTGTTTCTAGTATGTTATGATTACAAACAATACTGCAGCGAATAGTCTTGCGCATATTATTTTTCCTGTTGTTGGAGATATATCTTGAGGGTAGATTCCTGGAAGTGGGATGACTGGTTAGAGGGTAAATACATATATCTCCATCCTAAAGAAACGGCTCCTGTCTGGCTTACTTTTGTTTTATTCCTCAGACATTGATGAATGTGAAACTGAACTCAACGGAGGCTGTGTCCATGACTGTTTGAATATTCCAGGCAATTATGGCTGCACTTGTTTTGATGGCTTCAAGTTGGCTCATGATGGTCATAACTGTCTTGGTAAGGGAAAGGGTTGGCAATGGCCCGTGGTCCTTTACTTACCAGCTTGTGCCCCACCCTTTTATTTCCTCTGATGAAAACATACTCATTAAAACAAAAAGGGGATCCGGGACTTGTGTTTTCTGGTCCCCTAGAAATCACACTCCCTGCCAGGAAACCAGGTAAAGGGTTTCAGTTTTTATGTGATCATTCATGATATAAATTCTCCATTAGTCTAAGGAGACAGGCATCATTGTTATTACTCATTTCTAGCATTGACTTGTCCCCTTTAAGATCTTTGGTCTTGACTCGAAAGACTTATAACCATTTCTTTAATGCTGTAAGTATCTCTGTCCTAGAATTAAGTAAAACTGCTTATTCTGAAAATTCCAAATGTGTGATTGGATTGCAGTCACCTAACCTTGCCTTAACAACCTCCTTTGACTCTACAGAACAGGACCATATGTTGGAGTTTTAGCCCCAGAGTTAGGGACTGCGGAGAGCGTTGTTTATGGTGGTCGCTTAGGCCAGGAATAAAACAGAATTCAGAGCTAGGCAGCAATTGGATGGGGCTGAGCGGGCTGAGTGTTGCATAGTCTTAGAGGAAGCAGCACACCTGGCAGACAGGTGTTCGTGGTCTGTTTGCACTTTAAGGCCGGTGCTATCAGTTGTTCAGAAGGACATCCTGGCAGAGAGGGCATCAGGGCACTGATGACCCTTTGTGTGGTTAACCTGCTGACGTTTGCTTGGCTGACCAAGGAGTCACTTGAGCTGGGTCCCGACACGGAGGGGACCACTATTGAGATGCTCCATTATGGTGCAGGGGGAATGGCCGCTTGATTAAGTATAAAAGAGGTCAGCATAAAGGTCACTAGATAAATAGAGCCAGAACTCATTTTTCCAGTGGTGGAGAAGGAGAGACTTTCCATCTGGGAATCAACTCTTGTATGACGCTTATCCCACTTCAGTGTCCCCTGGACCCGCATCCTGACATAGATTCTGGCCCTTCCTGTTGGCGTCCCGTGTGAGAGGCCAGTCTTTGGGTCAGAACACTTGGCCTTGCGAGCCTGCAGCTGTCAGGAAGATCTGATTGAGGGCCGAGGGCTCACTGACCCCTTTGCAGACTGCCTAGGGCAGTCAGGACCTCAAAAAGACCCTGGAGAGCCAATTCTGACAGCAGCTGTCGATTGAGATTAGTTAAAAACTCAAAAAAAAAAAAAAAAAGAAGTCACTTTCAGTGTGTCATTTCTGAGGAAGCATCCAGTATGTTTTAGGGGTTTTGCTTTTACCATTTTCTGGAGGTGAAGCTCGCATTTCCTTTTGATTTGCCAAAAGGGGCATTTGGGGAAATTTATGTCTAAAGGCGGATCCAGTCATCACAGTTGTAAACCCCAAGTTGTGCCTGGGGGAACGTGTGAGCTTCCTAAGAGCAAACCACCCCGGGTTTAAGGATCTGGGCTGGGTTTGGGTTGGGTGGTTCCGAGTCAAGGCAGCTCAGAAATCCTGAGGCCGGGCGTGTGTCTTTGACTTGGCTGCTGACAGATTTTTCAGCAGACTGTCTTCATTTCCTCTCCTTGGCGTCTCTTTGTGGCCTTGGTAGCGAGAATCTGCCTAGCAGAAATATCCTGAGGATCCCCTGAGTGTATCTGAAGGGACTACGGATTCTTTAAAAGAAGCCGTGAGAAAATGAAGTGGTGTAGTAAGAAGAGCAGGACAAGCAGACCCAGAGATTTCTGTGCCCTTTAGACTTGAAAGGGCAGAAGTATTTTGTGACATGGAAGCTCAGGGCCAACACTTCTCAGGAGCAGCACTTTCCTGCATTCCCTGGGCTGACCACGGACCTCTCCTCGGCCGCTCACCACACATTAGCCACAAATATATTTGCCAGAATACACACAGTGCAAATACCACTGAACTCTGGCACCAAACCCAGAATGCTCCAGATCCTGAATGTCTGTGAGCCCGAGAAACGAAATGCAGCTCTTCTGTGTAAAACTGCCTGAATTCAGTGTCCATTTATTGAGCGTCTAGGAGTGCTTCCTAGCTATTCAGCATTGTGGCAGTGGTCCTCAACTCTGGCTGCATATTAGAACATTCGAGGAGTTTAAAACAACGCCATTGCCTAGGTCTCATCCAAGGCAAGTTACGTTAGCGTCTCAGGAGGTGAGGTCCAGCATCTGGGTGCTAACACGCAGCCAGGGTTGAGAAGCACTGTTTTGCAGTCTGGAGAAACTCACCAAGTGAGTGATACCTATTTGTGCCTGTGAACACACACACTTTTTGTATTGATTCAGTCAGAGTACATCACCCAACTCAATGGCACGTTTCTAATGGCTTCGGAGAAAGCAATAGTAGGTTAAATGTAGGGTGGGTGGGGGCCAGCTCAGAGGGGAGCACGCCCTGACTCAAAACCAATCCAGGACTTGGTGTTCGGGGGAGCAGATCTCCCCTGCTCACCACGAGTCCTCATCGCAGAAACCTCAGCCAGGTGTGTCCCAGCGCGGCTCAACCTTTGGAATGTGCTCCCCTTACCCTTTGGCATAGAGGAGGGCAAGTTTGTTAGGCTTGAGGGGATGGCTTGAGTCCCATCTGTTTAGAAAGACATCTGCCTGGTAGTGTGGGTGGATGCATGACTGTAAGATCTGAAGCTTGAAACCAGATAACAGATATTTAAATGTGAATTTTCTTGTTATGGATGTACCCAGGAGCTAGTGTTAGGCACATGGGAAATCGGGCTGGAGAAATAAAATTGCTCTTATTATTTACTTTAATTTTTAATTTTTTTAGATTTTATTTCTTTTTTTGAGAGAGAAAGAGCACGTGCGCACAAGCGCGCAAAGGGAGGAGCAAGGGGAGAGGGACAAGCAGAGTCCATGCTGAGCTTAGAGCCTGATGCAGGACTTGATCCCACAACTCGGAGATCATCACTTGAGCTGAAATCAAGAGTTGGACGCTTAACTGACTGAGCCACCCAGGCGCCCCAAAATAAATTATTTTTATATCAGTCTTCTTCTTGAGCCTTGTCATGTCCGAGACTTTTCTGGAAGTTTCCTCTGCTTTGGCTCTGGTGATGCTCTGCTCTCCTGCTTTTTTGTTCATGTGCTAAGCAGTGTATACCTGCAGTTCCAGGGCTGTGCCAAATAAAACAAAAATCTTTGTCCTCAAGGAGCATGCAGTCTAGTGGAGATGGATAAGTGAAAGGTTTTGAGGGGTCAAAAGGTACACATTAAAAAAAGAAGATTCTGAGAATGCCATATGGTCCGTGTATTGATGGAGCCATGCACGGAGTAACGTGACGCAGTGGAAGGAAAGTCCCTCAACCCGCCCCCCGGGGGTGGCGGAAGACAGGCGGAGGAGGACTCCCTCCCTCTGAGGGCTCCTTCTCTGGGGCTTCTGCTGTCTCCTCCACCTCCTCCTGCCCCCGCCATTCTCCTGACTTCTGCCTCTGGCCCTGTGCTCTCTGCAACCCTTCTCTCCCTTCCCACTCCTGCCTTCGGCTTTCTCATCTACATCCACCACTTTTATCAGGCTTTCAGAGGTGTCTTCACAACACCAGACTCGGGGTTCCCACTGCCCGCTGGACCGGGGCCCACAGGTCAGCCTCTCACACACATCACCTCCCTGCCACGGTGGGGGCCAGCCCCATCTCCACCCCCGTTTCCCCACCCGGCTCTGGTCTTCGTGTTTCTCGGCCACCCCACCCGCTGCCCACATGGTTTTCCACCCTGCAGGCACCCTGCCCGCAGTCACTTCTATTTCTTCCTCCCTAGGCATCCCCATGGCCAGGCCCCAGGTCTGGTCCCCCACTAGTGCCAGCCGAGGCCATTTCAGGTACATGTGTGAAGCTAGACTCCCAGGCTTTCAATTCTTCTTCTTCCTTGTATCCTACCCTTCCTTGGCTACCACCGTCTTCTTCCCAACTCATGGGTCTGACCATGCCACCCTTGCTACGGTGGTTCCCAGCTGCCTCCTAAATAAGGCTGAACTTCTTTGCCTGGTATTCGAGGTCCTCCACGGTGTGACCCAATCTATTCCTAGCTTTATCTCCTGAAACTTCCCTGCATGGACCTGTGTTCTAGCCAAACTGAATGGCCACTCAGTTTATCTGAACATACTCCATGTTCCCCATCATCTGTATGATGCTCACGCCCTTTCTTTGGCCTAGAATCCCTTCTCCCAATTTAGAACTGAAGACATCCTGTAGGGCCCATCTTTCATCAGCTCTTCCGTAAAACCCATTCTGATACCCCACAACCAGGTGCCTCTTTTTCCTTTGCACCCGCTTTTACTGTATCTCACAATTGCTCAGCTGTTTGTCTCCTTCCATTTGCTGAAGGGCAGGCTCCTGGAGCAGAATCTGATCCGACTCATCTGTGTTCACTGTCTCCTCTAGCACCATACTTTGGAAACAGAAGTTGTTCAGTGAATATTTACTGAATTGATTATCATGTGTTCATGTGGAAGGCCTGGTTAAGGGAGCCCCAGACCCTGCTGACTTCAGTTCTGAGAGCTGCTGTGATGCGGGGAAGGAAAAGGGACCTCATCTCTGCTCAGCAGGTGTCCCTGAGCTGCGGGGAGGGGTGGCACTTGAAACGGTCCCCAGAGCAGAGACTAATCCTCCTCTCCCTCCAGATGTGGACGAGTGCTTGGAGAACAATGGCGGCTGCCAGCACACCTGTGTCAACGTCATGGGGAGCTATGAGTGCCGCTGCAAGGAGGGATTTTTCCTGAGTGACAATCAGCACACGTGCATTCACCGCTTGGAAGGTGCCTTGGCTCTGCTGTGGGGAGGGGGAGGGGGTGAGGGCGGGGTCGCCTCTGAGAACCCCCCCCACACTCAGTGATTTTCAAGTGGAAGCATGGAGTCTGGGAAAATCTGGAGGCCTGAGATGAGTCCAGACCCTGCCGCTGGGTAACCCTGGGCAAGCTATCTTAGCTTCCACTTCCTCGCCTGGCAAAGTAAGTAGGTTGGGCGGGGTGAGCTCTGAGGTCTCTTCAAACTCTCACATTCCTGATTCTAATCTTTAAACAGAGAACATTTCAAACATGACTAGATGTCTCAGGAGAAATGTAATGGAACAATCTGCCAAGTTTTTCAAAAAGGTGCTGCAAACCACATCCCCAAGTGGGAGCCTGCTCCTGGCCCTGGGCGGGTTGGGAGGGGCTGGAGCCTTCTGAGAGGGACTCGAAGACCTGGATGCAGCCTTCCCTGGGTCTCCTATTTTTGAACTCTGAGCCTCTGGGTTCCAGCACAGAGGGACCCCCTCCCAGGCGTGGGCTTTTGATGCTGTGGTTTCCCCATGCCACTGTTTACCATTCCTCCTGAAATTTGTAGACGGCTCTTCTGATGGCCGCCATTTTGTTCTCTTTGCTTGGATCTATACTTTTTTTTTTTTTTTTAAGATTTTATTTATTTATTTGACAGAGAGAGATTACAAGTAGGCAGAGAGGCAGGCGGAGGAAGAGGAGGAAGCAGGCTCCCTGCCAAGAAGAGGGCCTGATGTGGGGCTCGATCCCAGGACCCTGAGATCATGACCTGAGCCGAAGGCAGAGGCTTTAACCCACTGAGCCACCCAGGCGCCCCGGGTCTATACCATTTTTATTCCTCTGTTAGCTCAGTGGATTCTCAGGAGTGGGGGTGGGGGGAGGCATTAAGCACATGTGGCCAATCAGCCACTTTTAACCAAATGACATGTTTTTAATTCTCTGTTCTTTCTTAAGCCGAAGGGCTACGTCTTGGTGGCTGTGTTGTCCCGGTATTGCCTGTGCGTGTTTGTAAGGGAAGTGGTTTGAACACTAGACTATTAACTCCTTTTGGCATGCGCTGCTTATTCATTCTCATCACTGAAGAATGAGGCGAGTTTAAGCTCTTCTGCTATTTAATCACATATTTGTAGATTTGTTGAATCAGGGTTCTTGTGACTTTTTTTTTTTTTTTTTGAGGTTTTATTTATTTATTTGAGAAAGAGAGAAAGTGAGAGCATGGGGCTAAAACCCAATCCCCTGGGGTGAGGGGCCAAGGGAGAGGGAGAAGCTGACTTGGGCCTGAGCCGGGAGCCCTGATGTGGGGCTCAGTCCCAGGACCAGGGAATCATGACCTGAGCCAAAGGCAGATGCTTAACCAACTGAGCCACCCAGGCACCCCTTTTGGGACTTTTCAAGGGTGTCTTTGTAGAAGATGGTTTTTGCTTCATTTTCCAAGAATGATGGGTTCTTCCTTCTACCTGACTGGAAAAGGCTGTTTGGGTACTAAGAAGAATGATTACTGGCCGGTGGATTTGATGAGTCTTACCACCCTGATCCTGCGGGTTCTCAGTGTTTGGGCAAGAGAGAGACACACACTGACTCTAACTCGGCAGATCTCTTCTCTCATGCAGCCGTGGCCCTGGATAGAGTAGCAGTTGGGTTTCACATTCCTGGTGGGTTCTCCGGACTTTCTGTGAGGCTCACATCTGGGATGAGGCAGGATTAAGAAGCCTGCAGGAAGAGCTATCTCAGTGCACCTCCTCTTTGGTTACTCAAAGCTGCTTTCTGGAAAGTCACTCAGTTCTCCCTACAGGTGCCTCAGACAGGAGGGGGGACCTGTGGGCCAGGCCTATGCTTGAACACAGTATGGATCCCCACCCACTCCCAAAGCAGTTCACAGTGATTAAGATCATCTCTTACCCTTGTGCTTCCAAAGCAGTGGCTCGGCTCCTGTGTCCCCTCCCACAGAACCTCCAGACTCATTACAGACACAGGCTCTTCAAAACAGAAGTAAATACAAAAGCAGATCCTTTCTGCAATCTGTGTTTCCTAAATTTTCTACAATTCAGACATTCTTGGAGTCCCTGAAGAGTATTTAAAATGAACATACTTGTGTGGAGCTAAAACCCAAATCCAAGAATTTGAGCTGTGGTCTGGAAGTGCTTTCTCTGATGTTGCAGCCTGATTTCTTGGTGGATTCACGGCAGCCTGGGCCAACAGAGGACAGTGGTTGATAACGGAGACCCTGTCCGTCCTAAGGTTTTAACTCTTCAGATAGGACAGTCTGTAAACAGTGTTCCTTTAGGATTTCCTCCTTGATGTGCACATTAAGACCTTAGAAACTGTATCAAAGTGGACTTTAAAACCCCCTGTTGATGCTCCAGAATTGGCTAAAAGAAGGTAATCCTGCAAGTTAGTACTTTTTGGTGTTGCTGTTATTTTTAATAATTATTTACTAAATGTTCTTCAATTCAGGGGATCATAATAGATGATTCTGAGAGAAAGCTTAAGGTATTGATTTTTCTTTTTATTCTTAGAGACCCCAAAGCTCGGGTAAAGAGACTGTGTGTTTTCACCCATGTAATGGGGGTAGTCCAGAGGGAGCCGCACTGCCCTAGCCTGGCTTTGTCCCTATTCATGAGTGCTCAGGCTCTCAAAATGAGCATTCCTCTTTCGTTTTGTCTGCTCTGAGAAGATTTTTCAATGTTTGCACCACTGCCTTTTCAGAGTAGGGGGAAGGTGTCAGGGTAGTGAGGAAGGGGCTGTATCTCAGCAGGGTCTGTTTCCGTCTTTTATAGAATGTTTCTCACTGGGTTCGCAAGGCCTGTTTTCCTCCAGTTTCCAGAAATATTCTTTAGTGGAACCACCGCAATAGGATATCTCTAATGTTTTTAAGCTATTTCCCTCCTGGTGAACTGACAACCCTAAACATGATTTCTAGCCCACTTTCTTGGGCAGGGAGAGTGAGAACCATGATGGGGCCTTCTAGTTTGGACCAGACCCATCGGCCTTCCTTTTTTTTTTTTTTAATTTTAATCAGGAAACTATGAACAGCTTCCGGGGCCCCTTTTGAAAAGCCCCCAGCATTTCCAGAGCCATTTTAATTTCTGTTATCTCCTGATAACTTTGATCTAACTCAATAGGATAGGGCATCAGGGGACAACTTTCATGTATCCCCACAGCATCTGGCACATTTTTTTTTGTTTTGTTTTGTTTCATTTTTAACCGTCAATTCTTATGAAATATTTCTTGTGTGGATGAATTTCTGCTCTGAGGCAGGAAAGGTCACTTTGCAAATGTCTTTCCAGACTCGTAAACAGAGTGAGAAGAAGCAGCAGCAGCTGACCTCTTTGGGAAGTATGCTTTGCAGGTGTTGCTGCTGCCCTTTCTTGGGCGCTGTTATGTTCAGCTCTGGGTGCTCCTGGCACCTGTGACCCCAAAAGTTCTGCTGACCCAAGGACAAATGTAATTCTTGCCAGGCCTTCCTCGCTGGCTAGAAGTCACTTCCGGGGGCAGTTCTCCCCTCCTGTGCCTGCTCGGGATTAGAAGCAAATAATGTTTCCACAAATCACCAGCCAGAGCTACGAGAGAGCTTTGCTCTGCTCAGGTACCAGCCCCATTCTGTGTTAATGGGCAGCAGCCGTGGCACGGGTGAATGAATCTCAGCAACTTCCCGCAGACGGAGCGCAGGAGTCCAAACAGCTTGTAACTGGCAGATGAAAAACAGAATGGTTTTAAGAGAGTGTGGGATGTATTAACCGTTACCCGGTCTTTTGGAATAAATAGGATTGACATCTGTTTGTATTAAAACGGCTATTCCAGTTAAGCATAGACCAATGGCTCTGTGGTGAGAATTGGAGAGAAGTGACTTTTTACTTAATTAGAACCACTCGGCTAAGGTTTTAGGGGCACAATACAGAACAGTGTAGGATCCCGGAGAAGTTGAAGGAAAACCTCTCGTACTCTCATGTCTAAAACCACACTACTTCCCACGTTAGATAGTGTCTCGTTAGCTGAGAACAAGAAACCTACTCTCAGAGATGTTCATTGCACAGATGCAAAGAAGCATCAGAGGGGCGCGTAGGCAATAACCCAGTACGAACGGAGCAGAGGTCTTGAGAAAACTCTTGGGCGTGATAATAGCTCCTCCAGAGTGATGGCAGGTGGCAGGATCTCGAAGACTCGGTTTTGAGAAGAAGCAGGATTCTGGCAAACTACACAGACGCACGTTATGTTTTGACCCCCCCCCCCCACCTTTAAACGCGTGTTAAACCAGCCAGGGAAGTAACTCCCTTCCCTGCACTGTGGTCACAAGATTGGACCATAATGAAAATGAGAGTCTACCTGGAGAGGATTTTACAGCGGCCGCAGGAAACCACCTGCGTATGGGCTCCCTCTGTTCCTTGCTAGTGAGCTCCGAGCCTGCTGGTTAGGGCGGGGAGCAGAGATTAAGTGAGAGAGTTCACAGAAGAGAGGCCCCTGGGCCAGTGTTCACGCGCTGATGCCAAAACACCGTAGTCACAGTTACCTCCAAAGTGTGCATTTGTTTGGGGGAGAGAAGAGGGTTGATGTTTTCGGAAAATCACCTTCAAGAGTATGTGAAAAAGTTGACCATCTTCATCTATCTGCAGAGTCCCTCCCCTCCCCTCCCCTCCCCTCCCCTCCCCTCCCCTCCCCTCCTCTCCCGTCCCCTCCCTTCCCTTCCCTTCCCTTCCCTCTCTCTTCCCTCTTTCTTTCTTTCTTTCTTTCTTTCTTTCTTTCTTTCTTTCTTTCTTTCTTTCTTTCTT
>CM053613.1:39061092-39131723 GCA_028646535.1 Procyon lotor
TTTTTGAGGGACCTCCGTGCTGTTTTCCACAGTGGGCTATACCAGTTCTTAAGGATTTATACTTTAAAAAAATCTATTTCCTCTCATTAGGTTTTGAGAGGAAACAGATAAACCTATTCTATCTGGCATATTTAATTAGAACTAAGCTTTCCCTCTGAGGCTCTACATTGAGGTAGCTAAATCAGTAAAGTAAAACTAGAAGTAAAATCAGTAAGTAAAACTAGAAGGGCATTTGCTTATTGTTCCTCTTCTCTAGAGATGCGACTTACCAACTGTGGCTGATTTTTCATGTACTTCTGACCGTTCTTTCTCCTTTCAGGGAAAGGTAAACCCCTAATCTGAGTTGACTGACAGCTGCAAGGATGAAGTTATTGGTCTACAGCAAGGGAATGAAGCAAGGGAATGGTTGGGGTAGGCGAAGCTTGCCCTCTCTTGCTTTGCCCGTTACTTATTTTGAAGGGAGAGGGTTCCAGATTAAGGAGGGCCCATTCCCCTTTGCCCTGTTCTGCATTCACATCTAGCTTGCCAGATGTGGCCACACTGAGCCGGTCAGTGGCTGTGGATCAGTAGGAATGTGTAGCGGCTTCCGATCTGCCAGCAGAAGGGGGAAAGGCTCAGCAGGCTGGAGACACATTTTTACCCCTCTCTCAAGCTTCTTTGGGAGATGTCGCTTATTTAGGTGGGTGAGAGGAGCTGCACCTGCTCTCCTATATCTCGCCTCCAGGTAGTAGAGACTTGGACTACAACTATGAGTTCCCCACCGTGCTTCTTGGCTTTTGTGAACTTTGTCAAGCATTAATCCTGCAGACATAGCCTTTTCCCCTAGCTGCATCAGCGCTCCTTTAGCAAGCTAACTGTCTTTCTTCCCCCTTGTCAGAAACATGTGCTGTCAACAATGGAGGCTGCGATCGCACCTGTAAGGATACTTCAACAGGTGTTCATTGCAGTTGTCCCATGGGATTCACTCTTCAGCTGGATGGGAAGACCTGTAAAGGTAGCCTGTGCCTCTCCAAGCTGCTAACATGTGGGGAGGAAGGCAGCTCCTGAGAGACTCCAGAAAGCTTATGATTCATAGCGGTGGAAGCTTTTCTTCCCTGGGCTAGTGGAAGATTATAATTGAGTAAGCTTAATTAGAACCAACTTAATTACACTAACTATTGAGAAGGTCAACTTCTGCAAGCATCAGATAACCCAGGCGGTTGCCTTATTAGAAAAAAGGCAGGAGTTTAAGAAAACATTCATTTGCAGGTGATAATATCAGTATATCATAAATAACAGCCTAGAGATTATTATAGAAATAACAGCTAAGATTTTTATCCAGAGAACTTAATGAATAGCTGTACAATTAACTTTTACTGATGAATAGAGACCTCAATGACCTGCTAGTATTTCATGGGCAAGAGTACAAAGGCTTAGTTCTTGAACATGATACAAAGCAGATAACCAGTTACCAGGTGAAACTGAGAGAAGATAAGATTAATTTGAGTATCAGGAATCATTTAAAAGCTTTGAGGCTACTTGATCATCATGTAATTTGCCCAAACAAATGTCCTAATTCCTTATAACTTTAATTATTAAACTGGAATGGAAAGTATACTGAAGAGAGCCCTCTTATCTTGAGAGAGCCATGCAAGGATGGTAATATAACAGGACATTACCACTCTTTTCCCATAACTTGTTTCCTTAGTGCTAGCCAAGGGTGACACAAGTGACCCAAGTGACACAAGTCAGAATTCTCAAGGGGCTGAGGTACTTGTCTTTCCCAATTGGTTCAGCCAAACAAGAGAACATGTGTAAGATTAAGAACATCAGCAAACATCCTCACATGCTTTCATGGGTCTGTTTTTGTGGCAGAGAGTAATGAAGCACGCACACAATAGCACGTCAGGGATTTGTGGAAATTCAGGCCTGTTTCGCTCTCTGATTTGCTGATGCTTGCCTGTTACAGATATTGATGAGTGCCAGACCCGCAATGGAGGTTGCGATCATTTCTGCAAAAACACCGTGGGCAGTTTTGACTGCAGCTGCAAAAAGGGATTTAAATTATTAACAGATGAGAAGTCTTGCCAAGGTATGTGCTGAAACGTAGCTGGGCTGTGCAGTGCCCACTGGTTGGAGCTGAGAAGAAACCCCACGCTGGCAGAGACTGGCTCCTTGGGCTTCTGGATGGAGTCATTAATCCAGCCTCCAGCCCATGCTTCACTTATTTCCTCTGTTGGTAGAATAAGAACACTGATGTAGCTCACAAGTATATTTTGGACATTAAGCTGTTAATGATTAGAGAACACCTCAAAGAATCCATCTGGTGTGATTACAGCAGAGCTCGCTGCCAGAAATGGCGTGGATCACAGAGTGTAAACAGGTTTGCATTGGGGGGTCGAGATTATGAATAATTTCTCTTTTCTAAATTTTCCTTTAATTTTGTGGATTTTATAACAAAACTTGGTGGCAAAAATGTGTAGATTTAGTTAACATACCTTACCTTTTCCGAGCGAAAAATTGGGGTCAACTCAGAATCAAGGTCACGTACCGGTTGATCTCTTCCTTATAGCCCTTGTTTTAATGACCAACCAGCCTTTGGGGCCTGGGGGGAGCGACGGTGGAGAGGGAGAGGGAGGACTGAGTGGAGGCAATGCTGGTTGGTCCTCGGGCAGTATTGCAGATTCTCTCTTAGATGCATTCCACTAGGGGTATCAAGGAAGTGTCTTTGGGGAGCAGTTGTTATTAATAACTCTTTGGGGTGATGGTAATCTGTGTTGGATGAGGAGCATCATTTATATTTTCAGATGAGCATCTTTTATGCCCCATGGATATATAGGAAGCTGCATCTCAGGAAAGATGTGCTGACATATAGTCTTGTACCATTTCTAGGAATAAGAACAGCCTAAATTATTTTGTTAGAAATCCCAGGATTAAAAAAAAAAAAAAAGAAAGAAATCCCAGAATTAAATCAAAATCAGAAAATAGTATCTGTTCTCACTTCAGGTAATAAAAAGGTAACATTACCCTTCCCCCTCTTTTTAAAAAAAAATCTTATGGTGTGTGAATTAGACTTCTCTCTTCTTTTTTTCCCCCTCTTAATAAATTTGTCAGGCAGTTCAAGTATAGCCCCCTTTAAATTCAGCAAGTTCCTTCGAGATGACTATTGCATGGCTTTCTTTCATTGTACTCGGAAAGCAAATTTGATGTTCCACATAATGTTTCAGAATGTATAGAGCCAGAAATACAGTTTAAGCTGTGTAAACACATTAAAAAGGAATTAGAAAAGTGATCTCATTATTCTTGGCAAAGCAACAGCCCGTCATTTGCAGCCAAAGCCAGCTACTGAACAAGTTCACTTTCTCGACAACTGGCTGATGTTAGTAACAGAATTCATAAGTAACATCAATTACTAGGAAGAAATGGACTTTTCCTTATTTTTCACTGATTGGTCTCGGTAGAAGGAATATTTCACAGAACAAATTTACTGAAGAAATCTCCAGGATTTCTGGGAAAAGCTAACGATGAAGAGGTTTTGCAAGAATTGGCCCTTTTTAATTTCATTTCTTCATTCCTCCAGTTCCTTCCAAATGTTTGTTTTTTATTAACATAGTTTCTTATGGCACATGTGATGTTGAAAAAGAGCTCTAGCTTTGCGCAGTGGCAGTATCGTGGCCAATGAGGTTTATCTGAGGCGCGATCATTGCTAATTGACAAAGATCTCCAGTTCTGGGAGAGTTGGCTTCCACTGAGTTCTGCACTGGTCCTGGTTTATCCATTTGGAGACACAAGTCGTAACTCTGTTAAAACCCTCCAAAGAGTTGAGGAAGTGAAGCACTGAAATTCTAGTCTACAGGAAAGATGTGAGGACCAGGCCAGGGAAGAAGAGATGATTAGACTCACAAAGGCAGAATCCTGAGGCTAGTTTCCAGGATCTTGGCTGGAGCCAGCCGTGCCTCCACGTTGGACCAGGGCAGGAGGGGTCCTGTGGGGCTGAACCATGGCAGGAGAACAAAGCCAAGGGATTGGCCAAGAGGATCCAGTTTGGAGCTTAACCACCAAATTTTAGTGTCTGTGATAGAAAATCACTGAGGATATTAGCATTCATGCATTCTTTTAGTGCAGAGGACATTAAAACCCAATTGGCCTCTTGGGGCCCGAAGACTAATTCTGGAAAGATAAGAACCAGATTTATTTCCAACCCCCAACTGTTTTCTCCTTTCCATTTGCTATAGCTTATATAATTAGTACTTTTGTTTCACCAATGGTGCTATAACAACAGTGATGCATGGGTTAGCTTATTGTTTGCAAACCCTTTTAAGGTATGTCATCTCATTTAGCTTCATTTAAATATTTTAAATTACTCAGCCCTGCAAATAAGCATGGGATAGAGAGAGACCAGCTGAGCTTAAAGGCAACTGCAATTTGCAACAGAATTTGGAAATAAAGATTCTGGTTGTGGGTATATTTATTGTAGGCTGCTCAACATTTTCTGTAACACAAGTGGGCAGGAGAACCAATGGACACTTTTTAAATTCTCTTTGCATTGTTTTTATTGTTGGTCAATGAGTAGAGTCATAAACCTGCTCTTTGCACTCACCCCTCAGTGTTGGTTTTAGCTCCCTCTCCCTTTGACAATTACAGATGTGGATGAATGCTCTTTGGATAGGACCTGTGACCACAGCTGCCTCAACCACCCTGGAACATTCACATGTGCTTGCAACAAAGGGTACACCCTCTATGGCTTCACCCACTGCGGAGGTGAGCAGAAGGCCCCTCTAGAGGCAGGGGAGGTTGGACCTGCAGGGGAGCCGAGCCCACCTCCCACAGTTTCCCCAGGTCCTGGTCAAGTTTCCAATATTGGGGAATGAATGGGACATTTTAGTATAGTAGTAGTGAGTTCATCGACTCAAGGGAAGCATCTGCTAAGGGCTTAAAGGCATTGATCCCTATTCACATCGATCCCTTTAGCATGTTATGTTACGGAGCAGAGAGAAGAACTGAGCTAATCAACTGCGAACTCTCTATTGACTTTATTGATGTAGTATATTCAGACAGTGGGAGGATCTCTCAGGGGCTGATACCCTGTCTGTTGGAACTCCCCAGTGAATCGTAGAGTCACAGTCCTCAGAGAGACTCGACAGGGCACCAACCTTGGGGCACAGGGCACAGCGTTGCTGTGCCCAGGAACTAGCTGAGAAGCCTGTTTCAAGAGCTGAGCTGGTCTTTGAGCAGGTCTTTGAGCTGGAAGTGGACCATCGACTCCATCTCCTCTGCGCTGTGTCCATGTAGCCCCGTGTTCTGATGTCATCGGTCCTGGTGCTCATGGAGACTATGGCATAGATCAGATCTGACGTCAAGTGACTCCCACCCTGCCTCCCATGATCATCAGGTTCATCCAACGAGCTTTGAGAATACAGATCTAGATTCACATTCAGAATGGCTATGGTTTCCAAGGTGATCCCAAGTATCCGAATATTTGGGAACCCGGGGCTTAACTACTTCCTGCCCAATTCTTGCATCCTGTGCTTAAGAAGAATGGATAGCAGTGATTTGGTGTAGATAGTATTGTCTCTCTTCTTCTTTTCAGTATATCCTTGACTTGGCTAAATGCATCCTCTTCCAGTTCATCAGGAAAGCCCGAAGATATATGGTCTGAATACGGATGTGTGTCTGGGTTTTAGGTGGAGTTGCCTTCCAACCCGGACTCAGTCTTGGGTGGATGGGGATTAGAGCAAGTCATTTTCCTTCTCTATAATTCAACTACTGAATATGAACTTTCCAGTGAGGAATCCTAACTCTGTCTCCCTTGGCATGTAGCCCAGGAAGATGGTAGAACTTCACATCGGAGGCCTGTGCAGTGTTTGAGTTTGGACACATGAAAGTGGAGGGTGCCCCTTTCTGAGTATCCCTAATGGGGGAAGTTCAGTCCAGAATGGAACTCGAGATCAGCCTGGGGAAGCCTGTGCCAGGAAACCCACGGAGTAGGGAGCAGGGTCAGCTGGTGCCCAGTGCACATCCTGAAGGCAACTAGCACCATCCCTTGTGTTAGTGGGTTTTGAGCCTGTGACTTCCCTGCTGCTCCTTCCTCAGGGGAGGGATGGCGTCAGACTGGTCCCCAGCGGGCTGCTGTGACAGGAGAGTGTTTTGTTCTGCAGACACCGACGAGTGCAGCATCAACAATGGGGGCTGTCAGCAGGTCTGTGTGAACACAGTGGGCAGCTATGAATGCCGATGCCACTCTGCATACAAGCTCCACTGGAATAAAAAAGACTGTGTGGGTAAGGGGTCCCGCGTCTCTCAGTCCGTGGGCTTGCGCTGGCGCAGCAGCTCTGTCCCCACGGGCCCGGAGTGTACCCGCCCCCATCCAGTCCCTGATGCTTCTCCCCTCAGGGGCAGCAGCCATTCTTGAAATAGTTCAAAAACAGGAGATACTTTACAGGCTCTTTGGTGTTTCCTTCTGTGCTTCTGTGTAGGTTGGAACTCCCTTCTGTTTTCCTGCACGAAAAAAAAAATAGCATACAAGAAGCATACAATGTAGCATACAAGCATACAATCTTGGAGGGAAATAGAGCCCTGTGTCTTGTGTTCGGTGCTGGGCGTCAGCCCTACCTTCTTTCCTTGGGGCCTTGGGTGTCTGGGACTCACCTGGAAGTGTCCTGCTCTTTCTGTAAGTGTCTGCTTTTTGTCCTGTCCAGAGGTGAAGGGGGCCTTGCCCTCTAGCGTATCACCCCGTGTGTCCCTGCATTGCGGTAAGAGTGGCGGAGGAGACAGGTGCTTCCTCAGATGTCACTCGGCCATTCACCTCTCTTCAGGTGAGTGGGTCCCAGTCCCCCGGGCAAGTCCTCGTGCCACGGCCAGGCCTTCCTGGGCGTTAGGTGTTTGATGCCCTCAAAGGGTTCCCAGGTCTTTGGCCAGCTGCCCCTTGACCACTGGGGAGCCTCATGCTTTGAGATCCCATAGGCTGGGCATTTGTCTAGTGGTTTCTGTGGACTGGGGGGTGGGGAGTGAGTTTAGCTGCTCCCAGGAGAGACTGTAACCTTGCTTACATGTTGACAACCCACCTTCTGTCTGTCAGGACTGCAAGAGGCCTACTCTGTCGCCTGTGGCTCTTCCTCTTCTCTCAGGAGCAAACAGCAAAAATCAAATGACTCTGCTTTCGGGGGTAATTACCAAATCTGCGTGTTCTCTCTGGGGTTCACTGTGTTAAAAGGGCTTTGTTCTTAGGGTGCTGTTCTTGAGCATTGGCTTTATTTTCTTTTCTCCTGATCTCAGTGCTGAGAGCACATGACAGGCTGTTCTTGCCCACAGCCTTGGTGCCTGGAAACTGACTCACCACATAACAGATACTTACCAAGTGTCCGCTGTGTGCTCGGAGGCCCCGTGCTCAGCCCTGGTGGGTCACCATGTTGGGTAGAGGCCCACAGAGCTCTGGGATTTGGAGACTCAGGTCTCCTAGGGCCCGGCAGGCAGCATGTGCCTGGAGCACATCGCGTTGGTGGAGATAGACATAGGCATGACACAGGGCAAAAGTTCTGTCCAGAGAAAGAGTCCCAAACCCTTTCTAGTTTGTCAGAGGACGTAGAATGAAATGTGAAGATTTTAAAAGTAGCCTTTTCCTCTCAGATTTAGAGATCCCTGTGATTACATCATGGGGACATCTGAATGAGGAAAGTTTTTTTTTTAAAGATTTTATTTATTTGAGAGAGAGAGAGCGAGAGAGCACCAAGGTGAGTGAGGGTCAGAGAGAGAAGCAGCTGAGCAGGGAGTTCGATGTGGGACCCAGTCCTGGGACTCGGGGATCATAACCCGAGCCTAAGGCAGACGCTTAACCGACGGAGCCACCCAGGTGCCCATTTTACATATATGAGCAAAGCTAGAGACCCAAACCGTGATAATGATACTCAAATATATTGACTGAGCTGTTAAAATATACCAGCCACTGTATTACATGTCTGAGCTGATTTAATCCACACTGCAGTGCTTGGGGAAATGTCACTATTCTCCTCATTAATCAGATGAAGAACCTGAGGTTAAGAGAGGTGAAATAACGTACCCAGAGTGACTCAGATAGGAAATAACGGAGTTGGGATTTTGATTAGGATGGGCAATCTGATAGTTAATAGTTATTCAGTTCTTACCGCGTGCCAGACAGTAGGCTAAATTTGTTTTTTGTATCATCTCATTTAATCCTCACAGTAATAACAGGTACCTCAATGTTAGTACCCCAATTTTGTCTATTTTACAGCTAGGGAAACTGAGACTTAGGGAGTTTTAGTAAGTTGCTTAAGTTCTCATCACAAGTCAAAGAGCTAGAGTATGAATCCTGGGCTTTGGCTCCGGAGCTTGATGTGTGGTTAAGGCTTGTTGTGGGGGGGCAGCCGAACTTTGCACACGTGGCCCTCAGAGTGGGACCTTTGCTGCCTCCAGAACCCAGACATCCTGGCCGCGTTTGGTGGTGCCGTCCTTGTCTGCTCCCTCAACCTTGTCCTCCCAGGAAAAGCTTCTCCAGGAGAATCTGCCTTCCGCCATTTCCCTCAGCAGTCGTGTCCAAATGCAAACTAGGGGATTCTGGTCTTCTTTCTCAGGAAGGCACAAAGTGACCTCATGGTTCATCTCAGTGTTGAGCTTGTTGGGCGCCCTCTCTTTGTAATATTCGAGCATTAGATTCTTCTCAGCTGGAGGAACAAGTGTAACTCGCAGGAGGCTCCCGGTGTTCCCAGCCTCAGGTCATGAGCCAAATGTTTTGCGGTCTCAGAAGAGAGCGGCTCAGGGTGTGCAGCACGTGGTGGGACCCCACCAAACGGTGGGCTAGCCCGCCAGGTCTTTCCATTCCTTTGCCTCTGAAGGTAACATCTCTCACTTGTTTCTTTCTGAAGATGTCGCCACCGTCAGGACAAGTGTAACCTTTAAACTAAATGAAGGCAAGTGTAGTTTGAAAAAGGCTGAGCTGTTTCCCGAGGGTCTGCGACCAGCACTACCAGGTATGGAATCAGATGGCTGGTGCAGGGAGCTCGCTTGCATGTTGGGAAAGGGGCCTGTAATACGCTGTGCCGTTCAGATGGATCGAACAGTCCAGAATCTCCAGGGACTCTCCCCACAGGAGGAAGAGGAGCCTAGCCTAGCACCCCTGCAGGGCTCTGGACTTAACACTTCAGGGCTGCCTTTGCCAGGCACAGACGTGAGCTGGGGAGAAACCTGTGAGTTCACAGCAATCAGAAAGGGCTTTAAGATGCATTGGCAGTTTGTGATTGTATTGGGTTAAATTTTCTAGATCTCAGAGTTTGCTTGGAATATAAGCCAAGGAAATGAGAAAGGTTTGGTTCAATCTCTGATGAACAAGGATGTGATCTCCAGCTTTCCTGCTGGATCCAGGCTTTGGAGGCAGTGACTCCACTGGCTTCAGCAGAACAAACACCGTCCAAGTAGAACTGGCTTTGTAGAGAAGAGCAGAACCTAAGACTCCTCTCCCCCCAGCTCACATTTCCAGTATTACTTCATAAAATAATTTTAGAGATTAAAAAAATCATGACTCATATTTCAGGGCTGCTTCTTTCCCCAGTTTGCCATCACATAAATCATACAAATAAACACGGGGCTCACTATAGTCACTTATGACTGCATATTTTAAGAAACTGAGATGAATTTTGGTACCTCCATTTGATGAAATATTATACAGCTATTAATTGTGTGTTTTTAAAGAATGTTTAATGACATAGGAAAATGTTCTTGGAATATAATGACAGTAAGATTTCATATGTCTAATGCAATCCAGACTGTGTAAGAAAAAGTGTGAGTAGAAGAAAAAGAAAGGAAGCTGACCATATTATTACTAGTAGTTCTATCTCAGTGTGGGGATGATAGGAAATTTTCATTTTTTTCTCCTGCATTTTCCAAATTCTCCACAGTAAGCTTTATACTTTTATTTTTAATTATTTATTTACATATAAAAATATATTTTATATAAAATATATATAACTTATACATAAATATATAATATAAAATATATAAAATATTTTATTTTATTATTTATTTATATAATAAATATATAAAATATATTTATATTTATGTATTATTTTATTATCTATTATTTTTATTATTTAATATTTCTATTTATCTTTATATGTTATATATAATATAAATATATATGTATTATTTATTATAAATTAATTTTAAAGATTTATTTGAGGGGGAGGGGCAAAGGGAGAGAGAGAGAGAGAGACTCTCAAGCAGACATCCCACTGAGCGTGGAGCCCAGTGTGGGCCTTGATCCCATGACCCTGAGATCATGACCGAAATCAAGAATCAGCTTCTCAGCCAGCTAAACCACCCAGCCGCTCCAGCATTTATGCTTTTAGATCAGAGGAAAAAAGCATTATTTAAAAATAGTCTTGGTCTTTCATCTCCTTAATGGTATTGTACTATGTTAATTTCTCAGTGTTGATAAATATACACAATAATATAAGATGTTAGCGTTAGGGGAAACTTAACGAAGAGTGTATGGGAACTCTAAGTTCTATCTAAGTAACTTTTCTGAAAATCTAAACTTATTTCAAAATAAAAAGTTTAAAATATAGATTTGGGAAAATTCAAAGAGAGGAAGGTTCAAAATGTCTGTTTAGTTTGAGGTTTGAAGTTAGCCTTTTGAAAAGGTAAGAGGAATTTTCCAGGTGTGGGGTGGGATTAATTTGCTTCCTCTTTCCTTTGGCTCCTAATGACTTATTGCTTTGAACAGTCTTGTAATGTTGAAGAAGAATATGATACAGATGACACATCAGTTGAATAAAGTAAGAGTTTAAACTAGAGACAAGTCAGTTGTGTGGATGATACACGGAAGTGCTCTTTGGTTTGGGTTAGCAGTCATTAGTTAAAAGATCCACTGGCAGTGGGGGTTGGGGGAGAGACGGCTGGAGTTTGGACCAGGGGTGTGCAGAGCCCTTCCTTATGCAACACTTCCTCCCACCCTAGATGCCTGCATGATACTGTTTGATTCTCTAGATGCTTTCTGCCATATATTGCTCCTGGTTATTCCAAAATGAGACATCACTGTTAATGTGCTTTCCAGCTTCCCCTTTGGGTTGGAATTACTCCAGGCTCAGTCTGCCTGAAAGCAGGAGTTGGTTTCCTTTCCACTCCTGTGCTCATTCCCCGTTTGAAGCTTCAGCCCCTGCTTGGTACATCACAGTCCAGTGCTAAGGAAACCAGCCGTGAGAACACAAGCACACCTTAGCAGACCGTCAGTTGGGACCGCACGGCGACCCCAGGTCCTGTTTTCCACATATGTGGCTGGTCAGTTGCACACATCCAGCATTCATCCATGAAAATAATTTTTAAGAGCTAAATTGTTAAGTTATATAGGAGGCTCTTCAAAATTAAAATGTCATCGTGCTCCAAGCTTAGGCTTGCAACATCTTGGCATCTGGAGTTAATCACTTAGTCCCTTGAGAGTTGTTTTAGTGAAATGTTTACTGAGCTCTAGCGAATGTTCAACCGAGTGCTTTGCCAGGATCTGGCTTCCGATGATTTTATTTCTTCATACAGAGAAGCACAGCTCAGTAAAAGAGAGCTTCCGCTACGCAAACCTTACATGCAGCTCCAGCAAGCACGTCCCGGGAGCCCCTGGCCGCCCAAGCGCCACTAAGGAAATGTTTATCACTGTTGAGTTTGAACTTGAAACTAACCAAAAGGAGGTGACAGGTTGGTTTGAAAACAGTCTTTGGTGCCAGGCTACTCACAGCTTGCTCCTTTCCTTTGCCTTTCACTTTTTGTCATTCTTGGTCGGGGTTTGGGGGAGGGAGTAATGCAACCATTGAAGTATCTCCTGTTTTTTGTTTGTTTTTCTTTTTCACTCCCAAACTAAACTGAATTGGTTTGGAACCTCGTGGTTTTATCGGTTTCCTGAAAACTCAAAGATTCCATTTTGGCCAACCAATTTCTGTTTGAATCAAATGCTGCCCAGCCCTGTGAGGTGCCCAGCCCCGGGTCTCCCCCCATTCTGTCCCCAGGGAACTGTGGGTGTCGCTGGTGGGTCCCGCAGGGCCTCCGGACATCCTCACTGCTGCAACCTGACCTCCTCCCCCACGGCCATCCTTCTTGTTTCGGTAGCTTCTTGTGACCTGAGCTGCATCGCCAAGCGAAGAGAGAAGCGACTCCGGAAAGCCATCCGCACGCTCCGGAAGGCTGCCAACAGGGAGCAGTTTCACCTCCAGCTCTCGGGCACGGACCTGGAAGGGGCAAAAAAGTCTCCCAGGACATCTGAACACCAAGTGCAGTCCTGTGGAGTGGGCCAGGGCCGCGCAGGAAACCAGTGTGGTGAGTGACCGGCTGGCTGGGACATTCTTGCCAATGGAATTGTCTTGAGCTCTGTAAAGACTTGGGGTCACCCAAAGTGTGGCCCATTCTCCCTGTCTGGGCTCACTCCAGAGAACGCTGTGGATACCCACTGTCATTCGGGAACTCCATGATGGGGCCTGTTGTGTCTGCTGGACCAGGAGCTCCCCAGCGCCTGGCACAGGGTCTGGCTTGTGGTGGGCACTTAATAAATGTTTGCCAAATTGAAGAATGGAAAGGAAGAGGTAGAGTGATGAGAAGAGAGAGTGCTGACCTTAAAGGGTCTGAGGAACGGTGGTCTTCAGAGCACTATGGCCCCAGGCAGGGCAGGACTCTAGGTGTGAGGCACCCTGGTTGGTTGGTGAGGCACAGGAGGTGTGAGCCTCCTGTGTGCCCCGCTGTCAGTTCCCATCATCTCCCTCTGGCCCAGCTGATGGCGGCCACGAACAGTCTCCCGTCCAGTTTCACGCAGAGCCAAGTCTGGGGGGGCCACTTGGCAGCCTTATGAAATCTCTGAGTTGCAGCCCAAGACTATTGGTAATGACAGTACCATATACGGGTGTGTGTGTGTGTGTGTGTGTGTGTGTGTGTGTGTGTTAAAGAATTAAGTTTGAGACCCGGCATTTGAACAGTACCAACTCATGAAGTTCTAGGCAAAAGGAATCCGGGCAAGACGTTCTCGGATGGTCAGTCTTGAGACTTATTCTGGGCATTTATGGGAGATTCTACCTTTGTAGGTAATCCTTTTATAGTCTCACTTTATAATAATCTTGGTAATGATTTCTTGAGTTTTCCCATCTAACACAAGTACAACATTATGATGGTATTTGCATTATCCCATTCAACCTGAACAGTCATCTTTCCAGGTTGGTGTTATTATCTCCACTTAAGAGATGAGCAAAGCTGAGCTCAGAGGGTATAGATTCTTTTGCTCTAGATCACATTGACGGTCTGACACCAAGGCCTGTGCTCTGGACCCAAGTAAGGTGCATTTCGATAACCAGACCCCTCCAGAGTAGATTGATGTCCTTTCTCCAGCGTCATTAGAAGGCCCTAGAAGTGAGGCTTGAGCTAAGGAGTAATAAGCCAGTGTTTCTGAAGAAGCAAAGCCGAGCCCAAGGCACTCGTTCAGGAGAATTGCTGGCAACAATCCCCCAGCCCAAATCTGTTGCTTTGCCAAAACATAGTAAAAAGCAAGTGTAAAATCAAGTGTAGTTGTCCACCAGGGGCTGGTTCTCAAATAGTCTTGACTTTTATTCTAGCTGACTGTCTTAAAAAGAAAAAAAAAAAAACAACTCAGAAACAACTCAGCTGGTTGGTTTATTCTCATTTAAACTTCTAAGAGTTCCAGTTTCCATACCAAGATGATGACGAGTTGGCTGTTGCTGACCTACTTTACAGGGCGAGTTGCAGAAAACTGTCCGGAACAGGCAGGCCAGTCTTCCTGCTGACCCCTCAGAGCTAAACTGTATACCCTTTCTCCATTTGCGATCCTGTTGGGGAGAGGCCTTGCAGCCTTGCCAGGGAACCTCGGTGGCCAGTTAAGAAATCAGGCAAAACTAGAGTATCGCCAATACTACCATGACTGTGCTCCTGGGGAAAAGGCCCAGAAATGAGGATCAGGAGTTACTTAACAGAGGCCTCAGGACCATGACAGCTTATGAAAAGACAGTGTGGCTGTTGTATGTGTAAATGTGTCCTGAGATGCTTGTCATGCTAAGTTAAGTTGGATTTGTTGCTGAGAGGCAATGTGTCTTGTCTCAAGAGCTCCCTCTAGCAATGGATGACTTTGGTAGCTTACATGGAACCGGGTCAGGTTCACCCTGATTGCAATGTTGAAGACTTTACCATGTAGAGAAAACAGCACAAAGAATTACCAGTGAAGTTTCTTCCTCCTGCGGAAGGGAGGAAGCGTGTACAAGGGGGGTTGCATGTGTTAATTAAAAAGATGGGGTAACTGGGTGATGGGTATTAAGGAGGGCACAAGTGGTGATGAACACCAAATGTTAAACCCAACTAACCATTGAACGCTACATCAAAAACTAATGATGTCCTATACATTGGATAATTGAATTTAAATTAAAAAAAAAAAAAAGACAGTTGTATTCTACACAGAAAAAAAAAAGGCTAAGTCTAGGGAGTGACTAAGTGTGCGAGAATGGGGAGTGTATCTTATAGTCTTTATATTCCTGGACAATTGGCTGGTCTCAGAACTTCATAAAGACCAAGTTTACTGGTATTTTCTGAACTCTGAATGGTACATACAGTGGAGCTATGCCTAGGGTAGTTCTTTTTGAAAATTATTTTCAGTGTTGGCCAAAAGGAGCCCCCAAAAGCGTTTGGAGTCACTAGAAGGGCAGATGGAACCATTACATTTTTCCTTTAAAATATTTTTTACTTCATTTCCAATTACAAAATAGTGTATGTTCCAAGAAACATATATAATAAGGGTAAGAGTTCGCCTAATCCTAGTCTTCGGAATCATTATCAATGGGTTGCAATGTATTTTTCTACATTGGTTTTTTTTTAAAAAGATTTTATTTATTTATTTGTTTATCTATCTATCTATTATTTATTTAAGATTTTATTTATTTGACAGAGAGAAACACAGCTAGAGAGGGAACACAAGCAGAGGGAATGGTAGCGGGAGAAGCAGGCTTCCCGCCGAGCAGGGAGCCCGATGTGGGGCTCGATCCCAGGACCCTGAGATCATGACCTGAGCCGAAGGCAGAAGCTTAACGACTGAGCCACCCAAGCACCCCAAAGATTTTATTTATTTATTTGATAGAGATGTGGGGAGCACAAATAGGCAGAGTGGCAGGCAGAGGGAGAGGGAGAAACAGGCTTCCCGCTGAGCAGGGAGCCTGATGCGGGGCTCGGTCCCAGGACCTTGGGATCATGACCTGAGCCGAAGGCAGACACTTAACCGACTGAGCCACACAGGTGCCCCTCTACATCTATTTTCATGCGCATATAAAAATGAAATTTTATTTATTTATTCAGTAAATATTTATTGAGCACCTACTGTGTGCCAGGTACTATTCTTGGTGCTGGGAATGTATTAATGAAACAAAAAGGTAAAAATCTTAGGAGGAGGGAGCCAGATCACATACCAATAAAGAAGGAAATAGATCATGGAGCAGATGGTGGTAAGGACATGTGAGGGGTAAGCGGGGCAGGGGAATAGAAAGTGGCAGGGCAGGGAGAGGGCTGAGGAGGGATATACTGCCCCCCACATGTAGACTATGGTTGGGGACTGTGGTTGTTGCAGAGTCGTTTGGATCCAGATGTGAAAGATGCAGGGAAGCAAGCTATGGGGATATCTAGGGGAAGAGTCCAGCAAGTACCCAAGACCCTGAGGCAAGGGAAAGAAGACCAGAAAGATGGCTGAGGGAGAGAGGGGAAGGGGAGATTAGAGCAGCAGCCAGGAGCCAGATCATGTGGGAATGGGAAGCAGGGTGAGGACTCTGACGCTGAATCTGAGTGAGAAACAAAGCCAGTGGAAAATTTTGAGCAGAGGAGTAACAGCGTTCCTGACACAGGTCTTAAAAGTATGACTTGGGCAGCTATTGGCTTATATATGAGGAAACCATATTTTAAAAACATATATCAATATATGGGGCGCCTGGGTGGCCCCGTCGGTTAAGCGTCTGACCCTTGATTTTGGCTAAGGTCATGATGTCAGGGTTGTGAGATCAAGCCCTGAATCGGGCTCCACGCTGGGCCTGGAGCCTGCTTGGGATTCTCTCTCTCTCTCTCTCTCCCCACCTCTCCCCACACCTTAAAAAAATATATATATATCAGTACAATTTTTTTTTAAGATTTTATTTATTTATTTGACAGAGAGAGAGCACAAGTAGGCAGAGAGGCAGGCAGAGAGAGAGGGAGAAGCAGGCTCCCTGCTGAGCAGAGAGCCCGATGCGGGTCTCGATCTCAGGACCCTGAGATCATGACCTGAGCTGGAGACTGAGGCTTTAACCCACTGAGCCACCCAGGCAACCCCTATATCAGTACAATTTGAATAGTTCTGGGTTGTGTCTAGTGATAGAGTGGATCATGAGCATCCTTCTGTCTAATGGAGGAATTACCTTATTCCTTTTAAAGCTTCTTTGTCTGTATTTGTTCTAAGATACAAATAATCTATACATCTAAATATCTAAATAATCTATCTAAAGATAGATTTATTAACTATACCCCTACGGTGAACATTCATTTAAGTTATTCCTAATTTTTTAACCACAAACAATGCTGCAGCGAAGATTTTGTGTGTGTGTGCATGTGGCCAACATGTTTGAAATGTAGAAGTCCACTTATTGGGTTAAAGACATGCAGACTTAAAACTTTAATAGATACTGCCTAATTATCCTGCAAAAAAACCATGCCTCTATAGACTCCCTCCAACCTTGTAGCTGAGTGCTCATTGTCCCACATCTTTGCTAACATGGTTTGTTTATCATCGATATTTTTAATTTTTGCAAATCTAATAAGCAAAAGTAATAGTCAAATGTTAACTTGTTTTTCTTAGATTATTTAGTAAAACTGATTATGCTGTCATATGTCTATGGCCATTTGGTTTTCTTCTGAGAATATCTACGTTCTCTGCCTATTTTCCCACTGAATTTTTTTTTCCAATATCACTTAGAAAATGAATTTTAAAGTCCCAAGTCGTATCAAAAAACATAATCACCCCTGAACAATTAAACATTCTTTATTATAGTCATTTTTGCATAGAAAAGTCTCATTCATTTGGCATTTAAGGACTTTGGGGACAGCTTGCTGCAGGTGACCTTTGTACCATCTGTGTTCAATTCTAGCAAGATGGAAAAAAAAATAGTGATTATATTCTCCAAGAAGCAAATTCCTTAAGCTCCACAGTAATTCATAAAATCCTTGATACTTAAAGAAAAATTAATGATGATGTGGATTTCTATTTTTCTTTCATATCTACTTATCCCTTCATAAAGGGTGAATTATTTAAGGCTTGTGCTTGCCTAAATATAAATTTTTGTATTTGATTATTCTTAAAACTTATTGAAATTTTTAGAAGACACAATCCAGGCAACTGGCAAACCAGAGAAGCATTTTGTACCTGGGCTCTTGAGAGAGACTGGGAGGGTTTAATTCAACTATCAAGAGCAGTAGCTTTCCTCTGCAGCAATTGAGAAAAATTAATTCCACCAGTATATATTCAGATATCACTCTGTGCTGCTCTGAACTTGGGATGAAGCAGTGAGAACATAATGGGTGGGAGAGCTAGCTCTTATGACATTCACATTCTTACAGAAGGACATGGACAATTAGACAGTAAAGAAAAAGGTAGTTTCAGAAGTTATAGGTATTATGAAGATAAAAACACAGAGGACAGAGGGGAGGAGGGGTCAGTAGGTGCAAATGGCCTGAGGCAGGAATGAGCCAGGCATTTTCTTCTTAATTTTTTCAGAATTGAGAAATTATTGTCAATTGAACAGGCAGAAATTTTCTTTTCTTTGTAAATCATGGAACATATAAAGTCTGTATTAGCAATATAGACCAATATTAGACCAATACTTATCACACAGACTTGGTAGGAAATTCTTTTGATTAAGAGTTTAAAAAGTGTAATTTAGGGGATGCCTGGATGGCTCAGTCGGTTAAGTGTCTGACTCTTGATTTCGGCTCAGGTCATGATCTCAGGGTTATGAGATGGAGCCCTGCGTCGGGCTCCGTGCTGGATATGGAGCCTGCGTAAGATTCTCTCTCCCTCTCCCTCTGCCTCTCCCCCCACCAACTCACTCTATTCCTCTCTCTCTTTCTAACCCCCCCAAAACCCACAACAAAACGTAATTTAATAAAATGTTGACATTTATTGAGCATTTGTATTTGTGTTTAGCACTGTGCTAAGCACTTTACTTATATTTTCTCATTTGATCCTCATCGTAAGTCTGTTTTGCCTCATACCTTTTTTACAGATAAGGAAACTAAGGCATAGGGAAGTAAGGAGTTTTCCCAGGGTCCCCCAGCAAGTAAGTGGCAGTGCCAGGGTTTCCAATCCAGATCTGTCTCAGGAGCCCATGTTCCTCTCTCAGTGGGAATGCTTTCACTTCTGGGTACAACCTGTGTCATGTGAGTATCTAACTCCGATAGCACTACTATGGAGAACTCTCCACAGGCCAACTCTGCGTTGGGTGCTGAGGAGGCCTTTATAAGTAAGACAACATCCCTCTCAAGTCACACTTGGTTCTCCCAGGGAAGAGTTAGAGAAGCCTTCCCCAAAGAGAAGAAGCCTAAGCTGAGTTTGGAGGGATGCGCAGATAGTGCATCCATGGAGAGGAGTATCCAGGCAGAGGAGTAGCCGCGGGGAATGGGACCGAGTAAGATGGACCCAGGAGGCGATTGGCACCTCAGTACCACTAAACCTGGACCACAAGGGGGGGTGTGGTGTGTGGCTCGGCTTGTGGGAGAAGCACAGTGGGTCATGAGAGACCTTGAGAATGCTGCTAAGGAGCCTTGGCTTTATATCTAGGTGACAAGGTGCCATGAGAGGGTTGAATCAGGGAATGGGCGAGGTTGTATTTGTATTCTAGCAAAATTTCTTTTACTGGATTGAGAGTTAGGACCAGAGGCAGAAAACCCAACTTGGAAGGTTTTGAATGCTTTGTATGAGAGATGCTGAGAACATGAAGGTGCGAGATGTGGACTAGAATATAGATGGTCTAGACGAACTAAAAAAGAAGCAATGGATTCTAGAAATATTTAGGAGGAAATGTGAGCAGCATTCGGTGATAAATTGGATTGGGAATGGAGAAGAGGAAAGAGCTGGGGTGAGCTCAGAGGTTTCTGGCTTGGCCTCTGATCCATCCCTTGGTTCCCACGTGTCCCTCATCTCACCTGGCCCTGTTTCATATGCAGGAGGCATGGAGAAGAAGCCTGTGGGTTGGTTGAATGATTAGATGAATGTGATCACTGGGGAAGAAATAATCAGAAAAGATTTATAGGAAAAGCAGAAAAAATAGGCTCTTGAGAGAGAGCCTGTGAAAGAAAGAAAATTCAGATGCAGAAAAGGAGACTAAAGACTGAGTTCTGAATCGAAGACACCAAGAGGAGTGTGGGGAGTCAAGTCAAGTCAAGGAGACTTTGGAGTCCGGGAGGGAAGCAGTCAGAGAAGCACTTTAGGAAGGTGAGTCTGATGGTAGGCTGGGACAGGGCTCAGGCAAGGGAAGTCGTTGGAAGGTTATGATGGGAATCTACATTAGAGATGGTGAGGATCAAAGCACCCCAGTGCCACAGGGACAGATATTAGCCGATGGACCAAGGGAACACAGCTGCAGAATGCTGCAGCTGGCTGACTGATGGAGCAGGGAGGAAAGGTCTGGAATAATAACTATGGGCTGGATTGCAAGGGTTGGAGGCTTAGTGACTGAGGGAGCAGAGATGCTATTTGCCAGAGGGGTAGGAAGAACTGGGCAAGGAAGGGAAGAGAAGCATCCCCTTGAGCACGTTGAATTTAAGTTGCAACAAGATTTCCAGGCAGTGATGTCCACAGGCTTCTGGGAATCTAGGGAAATGACTTGGTCTTATCATGTGCGGACCAACCCTCCTGTCCTGCATCCGTCCATACATACTCCAACCTGCTTCCTGTTAAGATGGATGAATGGCCCATGTTCCAACCAAGGCCAGCTCTTCCACTTGGGCTCTGGAGCCCGTTTGCTTTCCTCTTCTCAAGAACATTGCTCCTGTTCTTGCCCCCACTGCCCCCTCATCTCAGCGTTCTTCCTCTCTACTGGGTCACTGCCGACAGCACCCCAACCTATCTCCTGTCTTAAAAACCAGACAGACCCTCCTTTGACTTCATGCTTCTCTCCAGATACTGCCTCATTTCTCTGACCCCCCTGAAGAGCAAAAGTCCTTGAAAGAGTTGTCTACACTCCCTGTCTTTGCTTGCTCCCTCCCATTTTTTCTCCTCAACTCCAGCCAGTCTGGAGTTTTTGTTCCCAGCGTCTCCACAGAAACTGCTTTTCCCAAGATTTCTAACCACCTTTCTGCTACCAAACTCAGCGGCCGACTCTCATTCAGGTATCAGGGATACACTTCTCTCCTCCAAGGATACCCTCTTCTCCTGGGTTTCAGACACGACACTCTTCTGGTTCCTTCCACCTCCTTGGCTGCTCCCTTTCTATTTCCTATATTGGTTCTCCCCTACTTTTTGATCTCTCAACACCAGGTACCCCCGGGCTCAGTCCTCCACACTGTCCTACCCATTCACTGCCACCACCACGCACTGGTGACTCGCAAACTGCCTCACCAGCTCTGACATCTTTTTTGAATTCCAGACTTCTCTGTCCCAGGATGTGTTAAATATTCTTCATCACACACACACACACACACATAGAGTAAAATATTTTTGAATTTATGAACGTTTACTTATTTTAAAACTACATACTTGTTCTACTGACTAACATCTTATGCACATCATAAAAGAAGGAGGTACAGATTAAATAAAAATTTTAAAATAACTGACTTGCATCTTTAGGTACCACATTTATAGTCTGGCAAGGTCCATTGCTAGCGGTGGTGGTTGTAAATCCATATTTCAAATAACCTTTTTGTTCATTGCTGGTGTTTTGGCTCAGCTCTTGTCAGAGCTGATTTCTGTCTCTGTGTTATGATATTTGACAAAGAACTCGTCCTGGAGTAAAAGTTGCATCCGCCCGGCCCTTCCCTGCCCCAACCTGGGCTTGCATTGTTGGTTGTACCTTCGGGCCAGGGTTTTTGCAGGATTGTCTGAAGTTGCTGGCCATTTTGTGCCAGTTAGTTTGGTTCAAGATGGATAATGCAATCAGAAAACTTACTCAACCAGGCGAACTGCAATTCTCCATACATTGCAAAGAAGGAAAGCAGTCAGCACCTTCCCACCCCCGGAGTTGGGGAATGCCTGTCCTTTCCTGGGAGACCTGTGTCTTCATGTGTGTCTATGCCTCACTGAGAGGTAGACCCACTGAGGGACCTGTCTTATACCATACACTGAGCCAGTGAACCTTTCTTTGTTTCTTATTTTTAGGTAAAAATATCTATGCGTAGATGTGAAAAGGCTTTGCCCACACCCAGTGGATCATTTCGTAAACCCCCGAGGTATAGCATTCGACCTTGGAGACCCCTAGTAAAACCAATGCCTTCTCCATATCAACACTTGCCTGGCCAATGGGCATCTTCAACTCGGCGTGTCTAAATAAAACATTTCATCCTCCTCCCTTCCTCCCAGGTAAAACCTGCTTCTCCATCATCTCAGTAAATAGCACCTCTATTTATCTCGTGCTCAAATGGAAAATCTTCACAGGCTTCTTGACCTCTTTCCTTCTGTCCTGCTCCTCACCCAGTCCGTTAGCAAATTCTGTCATATCTGCCTTCAGATCATATTCTGACTCTAAGTGGTTTTGTCTTCCTCCATCATTACCGCTCTTATTCCAAACCAACATCCTGGGCCCAGTCTGTGGTGTCAGGCTCTGAGTTGCTTCCTACCCTTGCCTGACTCTGTGTTCTCCACACAGCGGCCAGAAGGTCTATTAGAAACATAAGTCAGACCATGCCATTCCTCTGCGTAAAGCCTCCAACACGCTTTGAGTAAGGTCTACTTTCCTTAATATGACCTTTAAGAACCTACAACATCTGGCCCTTGCTTGCTTTTTAGTATCCCTCTCGTATCACTCTGGCCTTTTCACTCTGTTCCTGCTACACTGGCATTTTTTTGCTATTAAGCAATACCATTGCAAGGCCATTTCGCTCCTTTCAGTCTGATCTCTGCTTGGAGAGGAAAGCCTGGCCACTCTTCTGAGACCACAAACACACGAACTCCACCCCCCAACTGCTTGTCTTCCCTTCTTTACCCTGTTTCTCTTTTCTTCGTCATACTTGCCTCTAGGTAGCATTCTACTCTATATTTGTTGTCCATATTCTCCACTAGAATAAGAATCCCTTTAGGGCAGGGCCACGTCTGCCTTCTGCACGACAGCTCCGTTTAGAACAGTACTCAGCACATAATCAGTGCTGAGTACTTAACTGAATTAATGAATTGTTGTAGGGACAACGGGTGAAATCCCAAGGATAGCCACCCACGGTAAGAGAAAAGATGACAAGGGGCAAATCTCTGGGAAATATTCAAATTGAGGGCAGAAGGGGCACTCGAAAGGAAGTGACATCTCAGCCCCCGTTAACTAGACATGAGGAGAACATAGCACGCCCGGGGGAACCCAGCCAGGAAGGTGTCAGGAGGGACTTAGCTCTCTCCCCAACTTTAAGAATGTTTCCAACAGCAAACCTGGACACACACCAAAAACCTGGACAGGTATGACGGCTCAGCCTCCGAGGCAAGGGGCTGCTCTCTCCTGTTACCCTGAAACACTCATTTAAAAGGATCCGAAGGCCATCGTGTGGTCCTAGCCCTGAGCTTGGGTAAAGCAGCAGTTCCAGAGCGTCCTGGGAATCCGTGGGCTGCTTGTGGCTTTCCTTCAGAATCAAGGCGTGACTCTTAAGAAAACAGTCAGATGATCGAGAGTGACCTCTTTTATTAGGTTCACTGTCTTCGCCACAGAGACACCATAGTGTTTATCCAGAGCCTGAAATACTCAAAGGCCGTTGTGTTGAAAAGAGGGTGAGCCTTCAGGTCTCTTTGTTGCCATTAATCCTGGTCCCTGCTGGTCTCTCCCTTTTGCATCAGAAAAGCTTTCTTGCATTTTTTTTTAAGAGGGGGAGAAAACAGCTGTGTGGGATTTGAGAATGGGATTTTAATGGTCAATGAAGACACACAAAAGCTTTGCTGTGATCCTGAAGCATTCAGGGGGCAATTGACCCCTTTGTCTGAGGCAGCAAAACAAGCTGGCTGCTGAAGGAGAAAAGAGAACCAATGAGGTCTCTTCAGGCCAGATCTTCAGCCCATTTGCAAAAAGTGGTTTTTTAGGCGTCACTTCAGAATCCTTATTTGCTCTTGAGCTCATTTTTACCTTGTGAAAGAAACATTAGTTTGGAAGGTGCTTGGCAGGGATTATTTCTGTAGGTCTCTCTGGAAGGAAAATGGAAACTGTGAGCAGCAATATGAGTTTGTTTCTGTGAAGCAGGCCTTTCACGGGGAGGAAAAAAGAACTGGTGCCCTGCCTTCCGCAGGCTGGCCTGAGGGGCATTTCTCAGCCCCTTGCTCAGTTGGAAAATTGCAGCAGATGTGGGACATTGTGAGGCTTCTCAAAATGTAGCATCGAAAAGGCTTTTGGGGTGTAAATAGTTCTAAGGATGCTAGCGGACGCCAGAGGAACTACGGCCATGCGATCCGACTCTAGGTTATGGTTAGTGACGCTTTGAAATCCTTACCATCATCCGGCATTCTCCCCTTAGGCAAAAGAATGTTACAGAAATGGCAATGGCTTGGCTAGAGGGGATCCAGACAGCCTCAGTTTTATTTACTCTCTGCCAGCCTTCAGGACAGTTGACCCCACGGAGCCATGAAGGAGTTACTCTCTCCCTCCTGGACTGTGGGCCCTCAGAGAGTCAAGTGGGACACAGGATAAGAAGTCACGAATTCCTAGGACATAATTCAGCCCAGCTCTTCATGAGATACGAGCTGAAACCAGAGTCATCAGGGAAGCCACTACCCAGGGAGGCTGCATTTAGAGACCAGGTCTGGAATTACGGACTGTCTGCCCCAGGTCTCTGCGTCAGACTTGTTACAATGTTGTTTGCTGAGAAAGCAAGAGTTTGGTTCGCTTTGGGTTTCTTTAAATATGATAAATAAAAACAATGCATGAATATTATAAAAGACAATCCAAACAACATAAAAAAGCATTAAGATTTTGGATTTTAGAGTAGACTTTATCGATTGACTGCGTTTAATTACAGACCTAATATTTGAGATGTGGCATACTTTAGCCTATGATTTTGAAGAAACCTTTTTTGGAGGTTTTCTTTAGATTATGAAGTGAATAATGAAAAGACATTTTTAATAATGGTAATAGAGAACTTGGCCATGTTCAACCCTAGAAGCGTATTTGCAGATTGTATTCATCAGAGAGCATGAAAACAGGTATTCCCCTTACATTGAAGAGATGTAATAGCTAATTTTATCATGTGGTTAATGTGTTTATTCCAGTCCGACTCCCCTAATGCCATGGAGAGAATCTTTGGCAAAGTCTTGAATTATGATTCAGTCTGCACTTTTGCTAGAGACCTCTTGTCCCCTTAAATTCAAAGCTCTTAATCTCACCGTATTTCAAAGACCAGCTGTGGGACCTTGGCCAAATTATTTAACACCCTGAAGTCTCTGTTTCTGTAAAAAGGAGTTAAAAACAGCACCTAACTCCTTAGGATTGTTGGGTCCTTAGGGTTGTTTTTAGGGATAATCGAGATAATGTATGAAAGCTTTGGTGTGGTGAATAGGAGATTGTAAGTACTCAGTAAATGTTAGCCATTAGAAAGGCTCTTTTGATGGTTTTGTTGATGTTTGAATATGATACTAGAGAACCCACTTATGCACATTTCCTTTATATTCATATTCTAAAACAAGATATAAATCTACACTTAACAGTACCAGAAATATGGTCGGAAGCACAGTTTATTAATTTCCTTATAGTTTATTCTTTCGGGACACATTTACTATTGTTTAGTCTTCAGAGCATATTAACTTTATTACAAACATGAAGCGCATTGTGTCGGAAAGCTTATTGGTAAGACCTTTGAGACCACCCTCCCCACAGCCACCAGAGAGTGAGCTCTTCAAAAACCGAGCTCTGGTCATATTCCTCTTCTTTCAATGGATCTTCTCCCTGAGGAAGAAAACCCAAATGCCTGGCGTTCAAGAATTTTTAAAATCTATCCCAACCTTCCTTTCTTCCCTCTCCTCCTGTATGTCATGCATGACTTTTTGTGACTCGACCCTTTTCCTTCTTGGCTAGATCCTATTCATCCTTTAAGGTCCCCCACAAATGTGCCTCCCCTAGAAAGCCTTCAGGGATGCTGTCAGCCAAAATCAATAGCACCATTTTCTCTGTTCTGTCAGCACTAGGCCTACGTTCAAGGAGTGATTTTCACTTCATAATCCTCTTACCGCCATGTGAAATAGGAAAGTCATCTAGTACTTGTGCTTAAGAATAATTAGGAGCGGGGCGCCTGGGTGGCTCAGTCGTTAAGTGTCTGCCTTCGGCCCAGGTCAGATCCCAGGGGCCTGGGATCGAGCCCCGCATCGGGCTTCCCCCGCATCGGGTTCCCCCCCCCGCATCGCTCGTATTTCTCGCAGTCAAATAAATAAAATCTTTTAAAAAAAAAAAAAAAGAATAATTAGGAGCACCGTGATTCCTGCTTCCAAGGAGCTCATGGTCTAGGGACCATGTGAACACCTCTAAGAGTGGGTGACAGGGATCATGGCAAGCGGTATGCACAGAAAACCCAAAGGTGGTACACATTGTGTGTTTAGGGCATTTGTATGGAGGAGTGCGGGGTCAATGCCATCTATTTACTTTTATTTCTAGCACTTGTATTATCCTTCCGTGGCTTCCGTGCCTTCACTGACCAGATCATTTCCCCCTTTGGCTAGTCAGTTGCAGGGCTGGGACGTATGATGATGGAGCACAAGAACGCTGCATTTTGTGTCCAAATGGAACCTTCCAGAATGAGGAGGGACAAATCACATGCGAACCTTGCCCAAGACCAGAAAATCCTGGAACCCTGAAGACTCCAGAATCTTGGAATATTTCTAAATGTGGAGGTAAGGGTTCCATCTGCCCCTTTTTATTCCCTGGATCTCCAGTATTACTTAGAAGGCATAAGGGGCATCTCGGTGCAAACAGTGCATACTGCACCGCAGGCTTCCTAGGGGTGGGGACCATATTGGCTTCATCTTTGGCTCTCCGGTGCCTACCTAGTGCCCAACGCATGCTGGGCTGATGCTCACTTGAACAAATAAATGAATAGCTGATAGAATACATTGGCAGAAGAAGAGGTTAAGTGTTGCTGTTGCGATCTGTACTCACTGTGAATAAATACACCTTGAGACCTGAGTGATCTCCCGGAGCGACATCCCCGTGGACGGCGGGCTATCTGAAAGTGTGAACATGGAGAAAGTAGTTATGATTATTTTTCCAATTTTGGTCTCAAATTCATACCTTATTGATTTTTAAAGAGTATCCGTCTGGTTATTTTGCTAGAACTCTGTGAAGAGTTTTTAATGTCCCTTATAAAATGTTGACTCTGGAGCTAAGCTTCCCTTAGGTTTTGTGGGCTTGGTTCCCATTTATTTTATTAACAAGTGTTTTCCTTTTATTAAATGGAAGAAGGGCCAGCTATATTGAAGTTCTGTGGGCTCAAATAGAAGGTGTGACCTAGCACTGTGGTTTGTAGGTGACGCCCGGGCACAGACCCCGGGATGCCCTGCGACCCCCAGGGACTCCCAGAGGCAGCGTTAGTTTCCACCTACACCACTCCAGACTCAACTGCAGGACCTTTCAAACTGTGTCAGAATGATGGGGAACCTGGGTGACTCAGTCGGTTGTGTCCAACTCTTGATTTTGGCCCAGGTCATGATCCCAGGGTCGTGAGATGGAGCCTGGTGGCCGGCTCCACACTCAGCGGGGAGTCTGCTGGAGATTCTCTCTCCCTCTCCCTCTGCCCCTCCCCTCCCCTCTGGACCCACTGCAAGGTTGATGAGGAAGCACTTTGGGGCATCTATTTACACTTGTATGTGACCTTATTAAGATATATTTATAGTAATAATAATACTAGCAATAATAACAGTTGCTGACATTTATGGGATCCTTACCTATGCCAGGCATCGTGTGACGTGTGGTACGTGACTTATTTCTATGGTTGCTGTGTCACTACAACAACTTTGTGAGGCTAAAGTGAGTCACTGAAGGTCACACAGCCAAAGAGTGGAGGATTTGGTATTAGAATGTAGGTCTGACAGAGTCCAAACTCTTCCCTTGGATGTGTTTTCACTAAATGCCATTATATCTATAACCTATGGGTAGAAAGAAGGCCGTGAAATTTAATAAGGGAGAGATGATCAGCAGTATAAGAGACAACAGATTTTTGTAACATCTTGGTAGTGACAAGCCGATGCCCAAGGAACATGTGCTTTTTAGAAATCTTTTTGTTTGTGGCTGTGCTTCTTGTCATAAACTTAAAAAATACTAAAGGAAGCTGTTTAAACGAAAGGCCACCAGGTCCCTCTATCAATGTGGATTAGGTTGGTTGGGTTTCTTCAAGGGAGGCTGGGACACACTTTAGTGTGAGATGTGACTTAGTAAATAGAATTGATAAGACAGGAGACTCTTCCATGGCCTCACTAGGATACTCCTCCAGGTGAGGGTGCACTTCTGGGCTGAATTACTAGATGATTCCAGAGCCGCGGGCCCTCCCACACTGCAGGCGCTGGCTGGGCACTGCGAAGTCCCCAACCTTAAGCAAACCCAGGCCTGGTAGGCGCTGTGGAAGCAGTTAACGCTGGCCTCCTTGGTCTCCGTCTCTGCACTGTGCTTTGTAGCCCTGGGTGTAAACATCGGGCACTCACAGGCTGTCTGCTCAGGGGCAGTGCGGGGCAGCACCGGCTTCTGTCACTGAGGTGGGAGCTCAGGTCAGCACAGGGCCACGGGGCTGACCCTCTTCTGAGCTCGACAGAGATGGGAAGGAGGCCGCCCAGGGGGCCTTGCTCACTTAGGATCATTGGTTTCCCCAGGTCTGTGCCAACCTGGGGAATATTCTGCAGATGGTTTTGCACCCTGCCAGCTCTGTGCCCTGGGCACATTCCAGCCTGAGGCCGGCCGCACTTCCTGCTCCCCCTGTGGGGGAGGCCTCCCCACCAGACACCTGGGAGCCACTTCCTTCCAGGACTGCGAAACCAGAGGTGAGGACTGGGCAGCTTGCCTTTTTCCAGAACTGAATTTCCCTTTTGAGAACCATGGGAGTCTGGTAGAGCTCCGATCAAGCCCCGTCCGGAGGTGCCTTGTGTGGCCTCCCCAGCGGTGGGGAGGTCAGGGTCCGGCTCCCTCTGCCCCTGCAGGAGGCGTGGGGAGGATGGGAACCCCCTCGATGTGTTCTCCCCCAGCCACCTGGGCCCGTGCAGATGGGCGCCAACTGGTCTGGGAGAGGTGAGCAGGTTTTGTGCAGTAGGTTCTTGGCTCCGTTTTCCAGCCTTCCTCCATCCCAGCCCGCTTCCCTGGAGCCCCCCTCTCATATAGGGCCTATCTGTCCCCAGGGCGCCACCTCTCCCAGGGGCCCAGCCCCAGGCCCGGCATCAGTTTGGCAGGCTCACAACCCACAAGCGTGCTCTCCGTGAAAACCGGGGCTGTGCTCATTTAGGCCTGACTGCACGCACTGTAATCGCTTTGAAGATATACCCGTACTTTTCCCTTTGTATTTTTCTCAGTGTCATGAGTCACAAGTCCCACCCAAGTCGGCTATTTAGGGAATTAAGTGTTGATTAGCCCCAGATTAGTGGGAAAGCAGTACTTCATTCGGGCATACAAATTTATTTCACGAACTGTGAAAACTTTTATGCGACCGGTGATGAAAAGACAGTTCTGTTATTTATTTTTTTCATTCCTCTCACTCTCCCCCCACCCCGCAGTTCAGTGTTCACCTGGACATTTCTACAACACCACCACTCACCGATGCATTCGTTGCCCAGCAGGGACATACCAACCTGAATTTGGAAAAAATAACTGTGTTTCTTGCCCAGGAAATACTACCACTGACTTTGACGGCTCCACAAACATAACCCAGTGTAAAGGTAGGTCTCTAAGCCTTTCAAAGTCTTGGCCCAGAGGAAAGTGCCTGGGTCTACCTGACACTGGGGGGTAGGGGGGATTGGGGCGGGGTCCCATGTCCACTGAGAGCCACGGGGACACCGTTAGCCCAGCTCCCGGTGCTGCAGGTTGGCACTAAAGGAGAACCGGGCTCAACCCCCCACGTACTCAGCTGTGTGGATCCTGGCTGCTTCTTCAGGCACCTTGATAGGCTGTGCTTGCTGACATTTCCTCCCAGGGGCAGAATTTCAGTTCAGCAAAATATTGTTTGAGGACCTTTTACGTGCTAGGCACCCCAAGCAGAGTAAGTCCCTGGCCCTGTAGACAGGCTGTGGGGTTGCAGAGGAAAGAGCAATTCGTTCTGTCTGGAGAGATGAGGAAAGGCTTCTGGAGGGCATGAGAAGGTTTCGATGGAGAGCATGGGAAAGAGCAGGACAAAGAGCTTTATACCGAGACCACAGCTGTGAGGAAGTGCAGACACGGAAAAGTGAAAGGCTTTTTGGGAAGAGACCCCTGGACCTGGATCATGGATGTCTGAGGGGAACCTGAGGCAGATCAGGAAGGGAAGCCTTGAATGCCACACAAAGGAGTTGGATTTATATCCTGTAGGAATGGGGAAGCAGATCATCAAGGACTTGTCGTATGATTGGCTGGTTGGTTGGTTTTTAATCATTATGGAAAATTCTCCAGGAGAGGTCAGAAGTAAGTCACAGCTAATCAAGTGTCAGTAAGACAGTGGTATAGGGGAGCAAGGAGGTCTCCCCACACTGGAGGAATTAGGGTTGAGGCTCACAGTGTTGGAAAATTCTTCCCTGGGCGCCTAGGTGACTTAGTTAGTTGAACGAGTGCCTTCAGCTCAGGTCATGATCCTGGAGTCCCGGACTGAGTCTTGGGTTGGGCTCCCTGCTCATCGAGGAGTCTGCTTCTCCCTTGGACCCTCCCACCTCTCATGCTGTCTCTCTCGCTCTCTCTCCCTCTCTCAAATAAATAAATAAAATCTTAAAAAGAAGAAAATTTTTCCCTATACTCAGATGAAATCTGTTTCCTTGCCCTCCCATCCCTGGCCCTTGGTTGACCCTTAGGAGCCACGTGGCACAGGTCATCAGCCGGTCCTTCGGGCCTGAAGGCGGTTTTCTGAGCTCCGTGGCTCTCCCCTCTTGACCTCCTTCCAAGAAGAAAAGACTATTTTTTTCCTGATGGGAATAATAATTCCCAGTTACAATTAGAGAGGAAGAAGTCCCTTCAACATCCTCTCTTGTACACATTCACCTGACAGTTTTAAACAGTAAGCCCCTTGAGGGCAAGGATTGTCTTTCTCATTTCTGAACCCCCAGAGCTTTTGCTAACATTTGTTGGATGAGTGGAGATTCAGTGAATGAAGACATGGGTGAGCTGGTTGTGTGTGTGTGTGTGTGTGTGTGTGTGTGTGTGTGTGTGTGTGTGTGTGCACCTCTCAGAGGTGAGTATCCAACATGCCCCATATTGGCTGATACGTTATTGGAATTCTCTTCCAACCAAAAATAAAATGTGCTCTTGACCAGAAAGAAAAGAGAAAGAATATGGCTATCATGAATTCATTCAAGATCTCTAGAAAAGGGTCAGATATCCTCCTCTTAGCAGTAAGCTCTGTTCTTCCTGTTTTGACAGACCTAGAAGTTCTGTGTCATGGGCTCCCCTGGCACTTAGGCTTTGTAAACAAAATATTGAAAACTAAAGTTGCCCTTTGTTTCACTAAGGCCTGCTCAAGAGCACCTCCAAGTAATGAGAGGGGGACTCGGTGGGGTGAGCTCTATGCGGGGAGTTAGTGTGGCTGGGCTCCCGTGGGGGGCCCTAGGCATTACAGGACACACGAATTCCACTATGGTGTCCCCTGCAGGCCCCATGCCTCGATGACAATAGGGATGCGGCAGCTTTCACCGGCCAAGCTGCTGGTTGTGCCTTCATGACTCATGGCATTTCCCCTTCCAGACAGAAGATGTGGAGGGGAGCTGGGAGATTTCACCGGATACATTGAATCCCCAAACTACCCAGGCAATTACCCAGCCAACACCGAGTGTACATGGACCATCAACCCACCGCCCAAGCGCCGAATCTTGATTGTGGTCCCTGAGATCTTCCTGCCCATAGAAGACGACTGTGGAGACTACCTAGTGATGCGGAAAACCTGTGCGTTCCCTCCTTCAGCCCCCTCCCCTTCTAAGGCTGGTGGGGAAGCCTGCTGGCCTGCTCCCCGGCTTTAAATGTGAGCAGCAAGCCTCGGGTGTCACCTCCATATCAGAACAGAGATGTGACATGAGTTTATAGCATTTGCCAAGAAACTAAATTTAAATAAAAACCCACCTTGAGGCCTCTTGCTGAACCCCAGAGGTAGTGATTCTGTGGTTCAGTCTTCCCCTCTGGCCTCGCTGGGGAGCCTCTTCCACAGCGTCACAGAGAGCCAGTGAAGCTCACGGAGGGCTGGCCACACACACTTGCTTCACCGTGGGAGGCCACTCGGGCCTGGGGACTGACGGGGGCTAAGGTCAGAGTCCAGCCAGGAGGGACCCTCCTCCCATCTTGGCACATGTCCCATCGTCCACTGAGAGAGGCTGCCATCAGCACAACCTAGAGGCAGAGTAGTGAGTGGGCCCGGCAGTCAGACTGCCTGCACCTGAACCCAGCCTCACCTCTTGTTGGTTCTGTGATCTTGGACATACATTCTGGATCTTTCTGTGACTCGGTTTCCTTGTCTGTTAAAATGGGGATAATAATAGTTGCTACCTCATAGAGTCATCGTGAGGAATAAACGAGTTCATATTCATAAAGTGCTGAGGGTAATAATGACACATGGAGCCACTGTGTGTTTGCCTCTCTTATTAGTGGTTACAGTGTCTGAAGTCAGGTGTAGGTCTGAATCCTGACTTAGCCACATACTGACTCAGTGACCCTGGGCAAGTGCTTAAACCCTCTGTAAATGAGTTAACAACCACACAACTTGCTATGGTGTTCGGGGGTTACGTGAGATAGATTCTAGGAAGGGGCCCCGCCCCGCCCACCTGGTCTTAGGAAGCTGGTGGGGCTGGTGGTGATTCTGACTAGAGGGCAGCAGGTAGCTCTGGAATCAGAGGGCCCCTCCGCAGCTCCTGCAGGGAGCGCTGGGGCCCAGCTGCTGCTGTCTGTCCAGCCCTGGGCCCTTCAGTCAGCCTTCCCTGGGGGCCTGCAATCACAGGGAGCTGAGTCCTCTCCATTTCCAGGGTTTTGGCCCCTGTGATGGCAAAGCTGGGCCTGTGGAGCTCTTGAGCATCACTTGTTGTACCATGGGTTTGAAAAGATACATGTTGTCCGCTGCTCCAGATGAGTCCTGAAGCTCGCCCCCCTCCGACTTCCCTTGGCAGCTTCGTCCAATTCTGTGACAACATATGAGACCTGCCAGACCTACGAACGGCCCATCGCCTTCACCTCCAGGTCAAAGAAGCTGTGGATTCAGTTCAAGTCCAACGAAGGGAACAGTGCCAGAGGCTTCCAGGTCCCTTACGTGACGTACGACGGTAAGCCCTGGGAGGCTCGGCTGCCACGCCAGGAGCTTCTCTGCGTTCAGTCAGACCAACCCCTGGTGGCTTGCTGACAAGCACACGTGCTCGGAAAGGCACATGGGATAAGGGCAAAGGACGTTGCTGACCCACAAGTGCCAGATTTTAAACAGGCATTTGGGAACACTGTCTCAGGGATGAAAAGATCTTTCAGAAAATAAATACAAGGGAGCATAGCTTCGTGGGTAAGAACATGGGCCAGCCCCGGCCTAATCTCTCTGCCGACTTTGTGTAAGTCACTTACCAACTCTAAGCCTCATTTTCTCCCTCCCTTCCTCCCTCCCTTCTTTCCTTCCTACCTTCCTTATTTTTGACATTTTAAAAATTTAAATTCAATTAATTAGCATATAGTGTATTATTCGTTTCAGAGGTAGAGTGCAGTGATTCATTGGTTGCATATAAAACTGACAGCTCGTTCCATCATGTGCCCTCCTTAATGCCCGTCATCCAGTTACCCCGTCCCCCAAACCCCTCCCCTCCAGCAACCCTCAGTTTGTTTGCTGAGATTAAGAGTCTCTTAGGGTTTGTCTCCCTCTCTGGTTTCGTCTTATTTTTTTCCTCTCTTCCTTTATGATCTTCTGTTTTGTTTCTTAAATTCCACATATGGTGAGATCATATGATAATTGTCTTTCTCTGATTGAGTTATTTCGCTTAATATAATACACTCTAGTTCCATCCATGTTGTTGCAAATGGCAAGATTTCATTTTTTTGATGGCTGAGTAGTATTCCATTGAATGCTTCCACATCTTTTTTTTTTTTTTTTTTTTTTAAAGATTTTATTTATTTGATAGAGAGAAACACAGCGAGAGAGGGAACACAAGCAGAGGGAATGGTAGCGGGAGAAGCAGGCTCCCTGCCGCGCAGAGAGCCCGATGCGGGGCTCGATCCCAGGACCCTGGGATCATGACCTGAGCCGAAGGCAGACGCTTAACGACTGAGCCACCCAGGCGCCCCTCCACATCTTTTTTATCCATTCATCTGTCAATGGAAATCTGGGCTCTTTCCATAGTTTGGCTATTGTGGACATTGGGGCTATAAACATTGGAGTGCAGTTGCCCTTTCAGATCACTACATTAGTATCTTTGGGTTAAATACCCAGTAGTCCTATAGGGTAGCTCTATTTTTAACTTTTTGAGGAGGCTTCATACTGTTTTCCAGAGTGGCTGCACCATCTAAGCCTCATTTTCTTAATGTGTGAGTGAGGATAATCATTAAACCTAATGTGAGAGGTCAGTGGGATAGTCCATAAAGGACTTGGTGCAATGCCTGGCACATGGTAAATGTTCAGTAAATACTAGCTAAATATGACTGTGGCTTTTATTATATGGAATCCTGAGGAGGGGAGAAAAAGACTCAAGTTCTGGCCTGGTCTCCACTAATAATTTGCTGTGTGATTTTGGGCAACTCAGATGACTTCTCTGGTTTTATTTTCTTCTTGTTAAATAAAGGGGTGGTCCATGTGAGCCCTGGGGCCCTACCCAGGTCTGGGACTTGGTTGACAAACATTGGCTTGGAATACAAAACTAACTGGACCTTGTCTTAGAAGACCTCATAATCCAGTGGGGGACAAGTCATCTGTTCATTCATAAACTTATTCACTCATCTATTTATCTCAAAGAATACTTAATGAGCAGCTCCTGTGCCAGGCATTGGGCAAGCTGCTAGGGACCACAGAGTTAGTGGTGAAACACAGCTCATAGATGCTCATAATGCAGCAGATACAGAGCTCTGTGTGCGGGGAGAAGAATGGGCACCAGTTAACTTTACATGGGTTTTTGGAAAGAATACAGCAAAATCTCAAGAGATTTACGTCTTCAAAGAACATGAGTTTTGTTTTTTTTTTTTTTATAATGGGAAGAACATTAGGGAGAGAGAATGATACAGGTTGCAGGATAGAGTACTCGATGTGTGTGGGGACTGATTAATAGTCTGATTGGGTCGGTTGGTCGGGTGCATGGGGTTTTAGCAGTGAGAGATAAGGAGTGAATGGACTTAGGTGATAAAGAAGGTGCCAGTGTGGAAGGTTTTTAGGCAGACAAGTGCCAAAAGTAGGTGTTTTGGAAAGATACTGTTCTATGGATTTTATAAAAGCGTTTCATGTAGTTTATTTCTAATATGTTACAAAAGCCAGGATTATCATCTCTGTGCCTGAAACCATGTTGAACCCCCAAGACAAGGGCTCTTAGGATCAGACTCCCAGGTGGACAGCAGTTCCTCCCACATGGCTCTGCTGAGTGAGACAGAGGACCTCAGCTGCCGGAGAACAGCCAGCCAACAGCCTCCCCTCTCTGGAATCAGGAGGGAACCAAAAAGGACACGGAGACTCTAGAATAAATATCACTGGAGCTGACGTATTTTAGTCTGGCTGCTCTCCACTCTGCCATTGTAACACATGAAAACATCCTGATGTGTTTTTTTTTTTCATTTTCTCAAATAAAGAGTTGTAGCTTGAGCCAGGGAAATTACACATCATTCTGGTTTGGCCCATGAGAATGTGTCTCACACATGTCACGGAAGAAAATAGTTTAAAACTGTTATAGGTCTTTACTCAGAGCTTATTAAATCTTTTTTTTTTTTAAGCATGTATTTCAGACAAGTTTGATACCTGGTTTCTAAGCCCAGAAGAATAGAAATCACATTTAGAAGGGGCAGGTGCTGGGGCACCTGGGTAGCTCAATCGGTAAACAACTGACTCTTGATTTTGACTCAGATCGTGATCTTCGGGTCGTGGGGTCGAGCCCCACGTTGGGCTCCTTGCTCAGCAGGGAGTCTGCCTGAGGGTTCTGTCTCCCTCTCCCTCTGCCTCCCCTCCCCCAGTTCCTGTTTATTCTCTCTCTCAAATAAATAAATAAATCTTTACAAAGAGGGGCATGTGAGGCTGCTACAGACTGGGTCACTGACCTCTGGAGGACGGGGCTGACACGTACTGAGTACATTTACTGAGTACTAGGCATACGCTAAGTGCCTCTGACACGGCGCATTCCTCACGATCGCCCATGAAGTAGACACGATTCTTTGCTGAGTCTGCAGACAAGGCTGCTTAGGCTTAGAGATCAACTTAGACAACTGGCCTGAGGTCGCAGGAGGACAAGACCGCAGGTCTTTGGGGCTCCGGGGCCTGAGTTCTCACCTACAACACTTGCCTGCTTTTCTCATGGCAGTTGCAGCAAGTGACGAGACACAGTAGTTCTTAATAGTGGAGAGAATAATTTATTTATTTATTTATAAATATAAATATATTTATAAATATAAATAGAGAATCATCTAAAAAATTGTTCCGCCAGCAGTCTGGAAGCATTGATGTAGCGCCAACAGCGCTTCCGCTCTCTCTTACAGCAGACACGGCAGCTGGCACTCCTAGTGGTGAGCACCCGTCACCCAAAGGAGCTGGTTCTCCCAGGAAGACACTCTGCAGCAGAGGAATTCGAGAAATAAAGCACCCTTCCTCATATTTTATATTCACTAAAATAAAAGACTAAGAAGGAAGATACCACATGAATAGGGTACCGCTGGGGTTGTCATGTATTCATTCATTTACTCCTTATGAGAACTAGACAATAGTTAATAAATAGCTAATGAGTTTCTATTTACCATCACTTGACTAGGAGAAACTTTTTCAAGAACTCTTCCCACGCGATTCCAGTGATGTCCTTAAGATTAGTTTGGTTTTGTTGCACATGATATGCATACAAAGAAGCATTTTTTCAGCCTGGGATTTGGAAAAGATTGTGTTTTTCATATGCCTGGCTTGAATTATGACTGTAGGAAATAGGCTAGACTTTGAAAGGTGGGGTTTTAGATTCGGAGATAGCTTACGTGATGTACGTTGCATTTAATGTGTATGTCAGGACCAAAGATTAATAAGGACCAAAAAAAAAATAAGAAAATGAACATAGCTTTCTTCCCTGCAACCAGCCAAATTCTCCCCACCCCCATCCAAAAAAAAATTAAAAAAGAGTCTTCCTTGGTAGGTAAGATGCTTGATTGTTTTGCACAAAATGAGGGCAGAGAGAAGGGAGGAGGACAGAAGGCAGAAAAGTAGGAGAGAGAAAAGCCACGTGCCTGAAGGAGCTCAGCAGGGAGTGAGTACAGACAAAAGAGATGAGACCCAAGCACTGAGCCCGGGTCCCTCCTCCAGTAAGAGGTCAGCGAGACGAGGAAGACAAGCAAAGGAGCCTCAGACAAAGTGACTCTTGGGGGACGAGGAAAACCAGAGTGTCTTATCCTGGGAGCTGAGTGAGGAAGCGGATCAGGAGGAGGGAGACAGGGAGTGTTGACAGTCCTTTGGAGGAGTTTTGCAATAAAGGGGGCAGAAATGTAGGATGGAAGCTGGAGGGAGAAATGAGGTCCAGGGAGGGACTTTTTTTGGATTGGAGACATAATAGCACATTTACATGCTGATGGGAAGGCCCAGTCAGGTGAGAAAGTGTCGTAGTGTAAGAAAGAAAGGGCAGAATTACTAGAACAATGCCCTTGCCTTGGTGAGAGAAGATGGAGCCAGTGGACAAAGTGGAGGAAGGGCCTTGACCCGATGCATAGAGGGTTCATCTGAGGGAAGATGGAACAGAAGAGATGGGTGCGGAGGCCAGTAGGTGAGAGGTATCGTGATGGGCATTGGTGTAAGTTCTCTTCTGCTCGCCTTCTCAGTATCACGGTGGTCATTGTTCGGATGGCAGCTCCAGAAGGGCATTCCTCAGAACCTTAGTTAAAAATGAAGGAAAGAGTGAATTTGGAAATAACAAAACCCTCTGAATGTCAGTTATGTCCTTTGTTCCAACAGAGGACTACCAGGAGCTCATCGAAGACATAGTTCGAGATGGCAGGCTCTACGCCTCTGAGAACCATCAGGAAATACTGAAGGTGAGTACCTAGCCACGGCGGACACCATAGTCACCCCGCACCCACGGAGCTCCCGGCACCACTGGAGGACACTTTTCCTCTTGCTGCATTTGGCCACCTGTCAGACACCGAGCCCGCCCTGGGCTGAGGTCAGTTTTATATCGTCACCAGACTTAATTAAAAAAAAAAAAAATCAGGTGGCTGCCTTCAGTGTTGCCAAGTGAAGCTGTATCTATTTACATTTGGAAATGTGTGGAGGAAGAGTGGGAAACTTGCTGATCATAAATCCAAGCCAGTGGCAGATCACGTTTCCATGTTCACACTCTAGGTGATTGAAGATGATTGGCTCCTTGTTTACCCTTCAAGCCTAAGGTTCACCAAATTTTAGATACTTATAAGTAATCACCAGACACTTGCCACATCATTAATGATGTTAAGTACTCTCCAAATTCCAGTGTTGTATCGCATCTGGTTTAGAAAAAGAAGACCTTTTTTTTTTTAAAATATATTCACTTTTACTTTATAAAAATAATACTTTTTTTGGTAGATAATTAGGGAAAGTAAAAACTGGAGAAAAGATAAAAATCAGAAGAAACAATTTGCACCAAGTGTTCCTCAGCTAATCAACCTACTGTCCAACACTGGGCCCATTATAGTTCCGTTGGCAAAATGTTGGAATGTTTAAGTATCTTGGCCCAGCAACAGAACTTCTGTTCTTTTTAGGATAAGAAACTGATCAAGGCTCTGTTTGACGTCCTGGCTCACCCCCAGAACTATTTCAAGTACACAGCCCAGGAATCCCGGGAGATGTTTCCAAGATCCTTCATCCGATTGCTCCGTTCCAAAGTGTCCAGGTTCTTGAGGCCTTACAAGTGAGCCCGCCCACAAGCCCCTCGGTGCCACGTTCTGCCCGTGGGCTGGTAGGACGCAGCCGTCTGCCTCTGCGGCCAACATAGTTGGATATTGCTGCCTCCCATAGCAGTGACTCATTAGAGTTCAATTTTTATAGATAATACAGATATTTTGGTATATTGAACTTGGTTTTTCTTTGCCAGCATTGTGGATGTGGTCTGAGAATGGCAGTGAGCCCCACCACCTCTCACTGCCGTGGCCGGATGTCTTGGACGCATCAAGGGCTGGCTGAGCGGGACTCTAGTCAGCTCAGGCAAGACTTGCCTGTCCCTCCTGGTCCTCACTCCTCAAGGGGGCCATGGGGGAAAGGAGGCCACAGAAGGGGTTGCCTTGGCTGAAACTTCAGCTCCCTCCTGCCCGGCCCTCCCTAAGGGAGCCCTCTGCACCCAGGCTGTGACCAAGCAGAGCAGGAAAGGAGGGAGAGTCCTCCAAGTGCCAGGCCTCCACTGAGCCCTGGGAGGATTCCATTTCCCCGTGGCCTTCTCCAGCCTGTGTGACCTACATTGGATGCCAGGAGCTTGGGTTCTAAGCAGTGATCATTAAAAAAAAAAAGTACTTAAAGCCAAAAGAATTAGAAAGAAAAAGATAAAAACTAAGCACTTGCAGAGACTTAATCCTGTAGCTCTAGGGACAGCCTTCCCTGTGGCCAGCTTCTGCTCGGCGGCAACTGCACAGCGCTGGTCTGAGCGCCTACAGCTGTCCTTTTGGCACCCTGCTGGGCACTGCTTCGGGGCCTGGAGAGTTCAGGGTGGACGTGATCTCGGTGGATGAGAATCATCTACGGTTAGGAGAGGTGCTGCCTCACAAACCCTGAGTCCAGTAGGCTTGCCTCCACACGCGTCGGGGGCCAGGTGGGAGCTGGCGCAGGCCAGGCTGGCATGGCTGCCTTCCTTGCCCACTGTCCAAGGCCAGACACTGACCCGGCTCTGGGGACGTGAGCAGCACCACCTCGGGTGGGCTCCTTCTCCTAACCATCACACCGCCGCCGGAGGCAGCTACACAAACCCCGCTCTCCGGGTACCGCAGAGTCGCCTTCCGGTCAGCACCGAGGGGCTTCACAATCGTTTTCTCCCACAGAATCTGGAATATTCAGTACTAGTTAATTTTTACAAATTTAAATTCACAAGCAAAAATCTCATTACAGTGAATAAAAAAAAAGAATCCTATCAAACAAGCTGCCGTTCTCGAGTGGGCTGATGAGACACAACTATGGTGTTGTTACTTCAGTAACAAACTCTGGACACACAACTCTTGATACCAAAGTACTCAAAAATAGTTAACAAATATGTCTAAAGAAAACAAAGACTATTTCATTATTGTTGAGCTCACTTTTCACCTCAGTTGTTTTTTTTTAACCTATCCATAACACTGATTTAAAAAAAAACCTAATCAAACTTCTTTATTTGGATGGGTCCTAAATACCCATTTCCAAATTTCTTTTCAAAAATTGAAATATCTTCATTTTTAAAAAAGATTTTATTTATTTATTCAACACAGAGAGAGATATCACATGTAGGCAGAGAGAGAAGGGGAAGCAGGCTTCCCACCGAGCAGAGAGCCTGATGTGGGGCTTGATCCCAGGACCCTGAGACCACGACCCGAGCTGAAGGCAGAGGCTTTAACATACTGAGCCACCCAGGTGCCCTAAAACATCTTCATTTTAAAAAATAATCACCGGGGCGCCTGGGTGGCTCAGTCGTTAAGCGTCTGCCTTCGGCTCAGGTCATGATCCCAGGGTCCTGGGATCGAGCCCCGCATCGGGCTCCCTGCTCGGCAGGAAGCCTGCTTCTCCTTCTCCCATTCCCTCTGCTTGTGTTCCCTCTCTCGCTGTGTCTCTCTCTGTCAAATAAATAAATAAAATCTTTTAAAAAAAAAAATAATCATCATCAAAATAAGCACTTGGAGTTTGTCATCACAGAACTTTGCCTACATTTCTGAGTCTGATCATAAAATGAACATGCAAATGTAATATGACTGGAGTCAGTGAGCCGCCTGATGTGGGGGTGGGGTGAGCAAAACCGTGCCATCCTGTCCAAGCACACTGGTAACTTTGGGTTCTTGACTGTGTGGTTCTCTGTTGTGGGGTCACAGAAAGGCCAGGGATGAAAATGCGTTGGGGACTGGAAGGAGGCCCCTTCCAGGAGCAGGCCCACACACCCAAGCTGTGTTCTTGGTGTCACCATGAGTGACTGAGGCTCTTCCTAAGCTCCCTCTCTCTCCCCACCAACCACCCTGAGGTGCTGTGGAAGACTGGCTGCTTTCGGCTACAGTTGCCACCTACTAAGTCAATAAAGATTTACTGAACGCCTGCTCTGTGCCAGGCACTGTTCTAGGCCCTAGGGATGCACAGTGATAAGACAGACAGGGCACTTGCTCTTGTGGAACTTACATTTTAGAGGGAGGAGATGGCCAGTGAACAAATAAATCACCACAGAAAGTATCAGCTAGCACTGTGTTATGTGGTATGATAATGAGACAGATGACTGCATCGCTACTTTAGAATTACGGCTTGTGGAAGGCTGCTCTGGGGAAATGACATTTCAACCTGAAAACAGCTGGAGGGAACCAGTCTTGGGACAAGGCAGGGGGAACAGTGCTCATGGTAGAGGAAGGCCAAGTGCAAAGGCTGGCAAGCAGGAGCCTGCACGTGTGTGGTCACCATCCAGTGATGAGTGGGCAAGATGAGGCCAGGGGACTGGACAGGGGCCAGAGAACATCAGGCATTGGAATCCAGAACGAGAGGTTCGGGTTTCATTCTCAATATGTGGTAAAGCTTTCAGAGGGGTTGGGGCTAAGGAGTGGGATAATCTGATTTATGTTTTAAAAAGATAGTTCTGGTTACTGTGTGAATAGATTTTAGAAAAAGGCGGGGAGGCAGAGAGCCATTGGCCAACCATCGAAACCAAGCCGCCATCCAGGTGGGAGATGAGGTGGTCTAAGTTAAGGGCGTGGAGAGGAGATGAGAGAGAGTTTCTGGACCTGTTTTGGGTTAGAGTCGAGAACTCACATGAGGACTGGATGGAGGGGAAGGGAAAGGCCACCACCGAGGAGGCGTCTTAGTTGCCTGAGCAATTGGTAGCCGGAGGAGATGGGCCATTTCAAGTATGAAGTATCTGTTTAGGAATCCCAACTCAAGAGTTCAGATAGGCAATTGATTTTACAAAGTCCCAGAAGAGGTCAACGCTGGAATATGAATTTTAATGTCACAGAATGAAGACATGACACATGAGGTTGAGGACACCTGGGCAAAATATGGACATAAAGAAGACCAGGGTGCTCTGCATTCTGGGATTCTCTGTGTGGGCATGGGACCAGGACTGGAGGAGCTGGTGGTTCAGTAAACAGGAAGAGGGCAGAGCTGAGTTCCCCTGCCCTCCGAGGGAGCTCGTTCTATGGGAGGACTCTGAGTGGAACTGGAGTCTACACGTCCTTCTCTCCAGCTGTGGCCATTGTTCTTGAGCCATTTACTCAAGTGCTGCATTTATGGATTTAGCAACGTTTCCCTTGAGTTTCCAGTGCTAATAAAAGAGTGCTTGCCTTTTCACACTACCAGATGATTATCTTCACTGTGGAAAATTGCTTCCTCTGAATCATTCTCTGAGTTGTTAAGTGTGTTTTCTGGAGGCATTCACTGGATTTAGGTTCGCAGGTGATTTTAAAATTGTCCTGTGGTAATTTGGGGAAGATGGTGGCTGCACGGCACAAAGCATGGACTCACTTGCCCTCGGGCAGCTCTTTATGGGGTGTCCACCAGGGCTGTTGCCTGCTGCAAGCTACGACGGCTGGTGGGCCCACCAGCCCAGCCTCGATCCTCTCCTCAGTCCAGAAGGGATGCCTCTTACCAGGGCTGTCAGCATCTCTGCTTCCTTTCTCATGGCAGGATGGGTCCTGACAGCCTTACCTTCGTCCCTCTTAGCCAGTATTTGGGAGGCAAGTGGATTAGATGAAGAGTAAAGCAGTTCCTCACCAAGTTCAGGGAGACTTAGCCTATCTATGGCCTTCTTGCTGGGCAAGCCATCCTCTGAATCCAGGTCCCAGATGTAGCCACAAGGGGCCCATCCATAGGAAATGAGAAGCCTTAGTGAGGCTTCCTTTCTGTGGCATCTTCTCCTCCAGGGGACTGTGAACCCAGCTTGAGTTTCCTGAGTATTTGTGGTTCCCTGCTTCCTTCCCCCTTCAGGCAGTCCTGATCAACCTGCAGGAGACCATCCTCAGGGGTCTGATGGCCCGGCAAGGCTGCTCCTGTGACAGTCACAAAAACCTAACTACTCAGCAGCGATCCCTTTCCAGAGAACACAGGAGAATCAAAACAGATTTAGAAAAATGAAACCACTCTAATTCTTAGCCAGGTTGCCTTAGCTGAATAAAAGGGACACAAATTCACCTACTGCAAACAATGACAATAACTTAGCATTATTCAGTTTTCAGAGTATCTCAGGGGAATACAACCACAGACCTTGGTTATTAATAGTCCTTTGTTATATGTTCACTCACGTAGTCATTTATCCAACATATTTCTTGAGGGCCTACGAAGCGCTAGGTACCGTAGAGGCAGGTGGTGCTAGAGTGAGCAAAATAAAGTCTTTGCTCTTGTAGAGTTTAGGTTCTTAGGGAGGGAGACAGAAAATAAACAAACAGAAATTCTAAAGTCAAGTGTGATAACTGTTTAAAGAAAGTAAAGGGCAAAATGATAGAGGACGAGTAGGTGGTGAGAGGGAGTTGCTATTTTAGGTGGGTGAGCTCATCGTCACAGTCATGAATCCAGGCCTCTCCTGGGGCACTCACTGGCTCCTCAAACCTACACTGGCAGCACAGGCCCTGGCAAGCTCCTCGACCCACCCAGCAAGCGCTGCACATTTTGTCCGGCCCCAGAAGACCAGAGCTCCAAGCTGGGAACAAGCCGTTTTGCCATTCCTGGGACAGGCGCCACCTAGTGGTTGTAAGAAGGCATACACGTGTGTCTCCGTCATCCCCCTGCTTTGGAGCCTAAATGGCCACAATTCAAGGCGAAATGTTACTAGTGAGATTTGTGGACCAAGGTTTGACAACTGATTGACTGCATGTTGTTTAGTACAGCCCTTAAAATGAATCTGTTTAGATCTTTTCCTTCTCTCTGTCTGGCGTAATGACTAATGACCAAGTGGGATGTCCTTGATTTGGGTCTTTTCAAACTATCAACAGTGCTCTGAATCATGTCCAAATACACCCCCTCCACATACACAAACCCCCCCCCCCCCCGTACATTCATCCATTCATTGTGATGGTCTAGGCACCATGCTACGTTGGATCTCTATGGCTGAGATGGGAGGGAAAGGAGTTGAAAGAAGGAGGGGGAAGGGTTCCCAAACTGTCATATTGTGAAATATTTCAGCACATGTAGTTCCATGAGCTACCACACCCCCTGACTTGGACCATCCTCTGATCCTACTATAGTTTATCCTATAATTGAAGGATAACTTTGAGGCACAGTTTGGAGTTTTCTGTCTTTTCCCTACACAGTGTGAAAAGCAGAAATACAAACCTACCTCAGATCTGAGCTTTGGGGGCACCTGGGTGGCTCAGTCGTTTAAATGTCTGCCTTTGGCTCAGGTCACGATCTCAGGGTCTTCGGATCGAGCCCTTCATCAGGCTTCTTGCTCAGCAAGGCATCTGCTTCTCCCTCTTTCTCTGCCGTTCCCCCTGCTTGTGTGTCCTCTCTCTGTCAAATAAATAAATAAAATCTTTTTTAAAAATCTGAGCTTTGGTGCTGGCTTTGCCTTATTATGCACACTTTGTGGTTGAATAAAAATTAATAGCTGCTGAGCAGGAAATGGAACTGAAGCTGTAGGCAGGACAGAGCCCAGCAGTGTGTGACTGGTGTGACCACAGCCAGCAGGACAGTGTGGTGGTTGGAGTTTGTGGTGAAGCCTGGCCAGGCCTGCTGTGCTCAGCCCTCTGAAGCCCTGTAGCCAGCTCGCTGTGTGACCACAAACTGGTCTTTGGCCCCTGCTGCCAATGCATGTGCATAGCACCTGACCCCCCACCCCCCAGCTGTGGATGATACGGCAAGCAATGATGGCCAAATAAGATCATGTGCCCGGCACCCTGACATTAGGTCCAGGTGACTTGGCTTGAGGGAGGCAGGCTTCGGCAGCCACACAAGTACCGAGGCTGGAATTTGAGGTGATCTGGGAGCAAGTATCAGAGGCTTGGTAAACCCTCACTCAGGGCTTCCAACAAGGAGCTGAGGCAACTCAAGCAGCATCAGTCATCCAATGTCCACCTTCCAGAATTCCTAATGTACTTTTCTAAGAATGCCTTCTCTCTGTTTATCTTACTGAAGGATTTCTCTACGAGTATGTTTCATGACGCTCATCTTCTCCAAGATTCCCCTTATGTCCTCTTGTGGTACCTGGATTTGTATCTGAGCTCTGCCACATCATAGTTGTACGACCTTGCAGAAGTTGCTTTACCTTTCTGTGCCTCAGTTTCCTTATATGGTACAAAAGCTGACTGGATAGGGTTGTTGTGAGGATTAAATGAGTTCCTAATGGAAAACTCTTGGAACACTGCCTGGAATGAAGTAAGGGCTCAATAAATGCTAACTGTCGTCATCACCGTTATTCTCTTCCACTTCTTCAGACTTGAGAAGTTAAATCCAAGATACATGTTTTTTACATCTCCTGGGTTCATTTTAATATTCAGCAAGATAAGGCAAGAAACACTGACAGGAAAGAGGATGGGATGCAACAGTCGGAGCTCAGGGTGCCTCCCAGAGCCAGGAGACACTTAGCTCAGTGGGTGGACGGAGGGAGCTGGGGCCCCAGAGCTCCAGCCATGTCAGTGCCAGGAGAAAGAGGACTTACATTGAGTGCACAAGCAAATCTCTGGCTAAGGCTGCACCCACCTCAGGAGACATGATGGATGGGGATGTCTGCTGTTGGTCACCTGGATGAGGTTGTCCTGGGCCTTGCAGCCACCCAAAGGGTCAGCCTAAATCTAAGATCTATTTTTTAACGGGTTCACACTCCGCTGGTCTCTCCCATTTTACTGACACAGAAAGTCCTCTAGTCATAGGCTTTCTGGTGGGATGTGTTCTAGGAACATTAGAATTAGAGCTTGAAGCAGGAAAGAAAGGCCACAATGCCTGATTTGAGTTCTCACAGAAGACCTCTGAAAACCCTTATCTTACTGAGCATGGAAAGTGAAATGAACTTTTCCAATCTCATAAGACTGTTTTAGGTCAGGAATAGGGCATGCGCGCACACACACAGACACACGCACATGCACACAGAGGCCTGTCAATCCTTCATCTTTTCTTATTTCCAACCATCAGCCCCTGATGTGTGAGGACATCAACACATCTTGCTGATCCTGGAATAACACATTCTCCAGAAATGCTTATCTCAAGTCTGATGTTTCCACCATGGTGAAGTCCAACTTCTGACTCCAGAGAGGCAGTACTCAGGGTTGTAGGCAAATAAAGCCTGTAAAGAGACTCACTTACCCAGGATGTGAACTTGAGGCCCAAAAGGAAACAGGATTCTGTGTGAGCCCTCATGGTCAGTGGGACAAAGTCTCTGATGAGACATGAGGACACAGGGTCTGTCCATCATGTAGCACGTGCCTTGGAGAGCACTGAACTCAAACATGCTGATAGAGTGTAGATAGCCTAGGAAAGAAAGAATTTCATTTTTGAAAAACCATGAATGGGGGAGAAAAAAAAATCTAATAATTATACAGAAGAGAAATCAGGCAATACCTTGATCAGATTATCAGAATTATCATCTCTAGTAAAGGACATAGGGACATCACATGGTTCCATATGCCTTGAAAAAACATAACATCTTTTTCTTTTAAGATTTTATTTATTTGCTAGAGAGAGAGAACACAAGCAAGGGGAGTGGCAGGCAGATGGAGAAGCAGGCTCCCCACCGAGCAAGGAGCCAGATGCGGGACTTAATCCCAGGACCCTAGGATTGTGACCTGAACCAAAGGCAGCTGCTTAACCAACTGAGCCGCCCAGGCGTCCCAACATAACATCTTCTATATGGTACTCAGGCCAAGAATGCAAAGCCTCATTCTCAATAAAAGGAAACTTCAGATACAAAGTGAGGAATCTTTACTTTTTAAAAAGAGAAGAAAGTTGAAAAATAACTGGTACACCAATGAAATTCAAAACTTTTGTATTTCAAAGAACACCATCAGGAAAGTGAAAAGGCAACCCATGAATGGAAAAAAATTTTTACAAATCATATATCTTACAAGGGACTTGTAGCTAGAATATTTAAAGAACTCTTACAGCTCAATAATAAAAAGACAAGTAACTTAAAAATGAGCAAAGGATATGAGCAGATATTTTTCTGAAGAAGATAAATATGCCAAGAAGCATAGGCAAAGATGCTCACCATCTTCAGCCATCAGGGAAATTCAAATCAAACCACAGTGAGACACCATATCACACCCAGTAGGAGTGGGTTAAAGAATCAGATAATAACCAGTTAAAGAGTCAGATAATAACCAGTGTTGCCAAGGATAAGGAGGCACTGAAACTCACACACTGCGGGTAGGGATATACCTACCAAAGTGGTGCAGCCACTTTGGAAAAGTGTGTTCATTCCTCAAAAGGTTACACATAGAGTTACCATATGACCCAGCAGTTCCACTCTGAGAGAAATGGAAACATACATCTTCATAAGAACTTTGACATGAAAGTTCATAGCAGCAGTAATCACGATAGCCAAAAGTTAGAACGACTCAAAAGTCCATCGACTGATGAATGGGTAAACAAAATATGATAATATTGGAAATATTATTATTCCAAATAATGGAATATGATTTGGCCATGAAAATAAATGAAGTTCTACAACACGGATGGACCTTGAAAACATTATGCTAAGTGAAAGAAGCCAGTCGTGTATGATCCTGGTTATCTGAAATGGACAAAATAGGTCAACCCATAAAGACAGAACCTAGAGATTATAGGCTGCCTGGGGTTGGAGAGTTTGGGAGGAAATGGACAATGACTGCTAAAGGGTACACAGTGTCTTTTAGGGGGACAAAAATGTTGTAAAATTTGGCATAGTGATATTTTCACAGTTTTGTGAATATATTAAAAATCATTGGGGGCACCTGGGTGGCTCAGTGGGTTAAAGCCTCTGCCTTTGGCTCAGGTCGTGATCTCAGGGTCCTGAGATCGAGCCCCACATCGGGCTCTCTGCTCAGCAGGGAGCCTGCTTCCTCCTCTTTCTCTGCCTGCCTCTCTGCCTACTTGTCATCTCTCTCTGTCAAATAAATAAATAAAATCTTTAAAAAAATAAAAAATAATAAAAATCATTGAATTGTGAAGCTTTAAGTGGGTGAATTGTATTGTATGTTAATTATATCACAATAGAACATATTTTTTCTAAAATATGGAAGACTATATTCTTCAAAATGTCAATATCATACCAGATAAAGGGCTAGTATCCAAAATCTATAAAGAACTTTTCTAACTTAACACCCAAAGAACAAATAATCCAATCAAGAAATGGGCAGAAGATAGGAACAGACATTTCTGCAAAGAGGACATCCAAATGACCAACAGAGACATGAAAAAATGCTCAACATCACTTGGCATCAGGGAAATACAAATCAAAACCACAGTGAGATAACCACCTCACACCAGTCAGAATGGCTAAAATTAACAAGTCAGGAAATGACAGATGTTGGCGAGGATGCAGAGAAAGGGGAACCCTCCTACACTGTTAGTGGGAATGCAAGCTGGTGCAGCCACTCTGGAATACAGTATGGAGGTTCCTCAAAAAGTTGAAAATAGAGCTACCCTACGACCCAGCAATTATGCTACTGGGTATTTATTCCAAAGATACAAATGTAGGATCCGAAGGAGTGCCTGCACCCCAATGTTTCTAGTAGCAATGTTCACAATAGCCAAACTGTGGAAAGAGCCTAGAGGTCCATCAACAGATGAATGGCTAAAGAAAATGTGGTATGTGCAGGCACACACACACACACACACACACACACACACACACACACACACACACACAGGAATATTATGCAGCCATCAAAAATGAAATCTTGCCATTTGCAATGATGTCGATGGAACTAGAGGGTATTATGCTGAGTGAAATAAGTCAATCAGAAAAAAACAATTATCATATGATCTCACTGATATGAGGAATTTGATAACCAAGACAGAGGATCATAGGGGAAGGGAGGGAAAAATGAAACAAGGTGAAACCAGAGAGGGAGACAAACCATAAGAGACTCTCAGTCTCAGGAAATAAACTGAGGGCTGCTGGAGTGCAGGGGGGTGGGAGGGACGGGTTGGTTGGGTGATGGATATTGGGGAGGGTATGTGCTATGGTGAGTGCTTTGTCTTGTGTAAGACTGAGGAATCACAGACCTGTATCCCTGAAACAAATAATACATTATATGTTAATTTAAAAACTAGAGCTATCCTACAACCTAGCAATTACACTATTGGGTATTTACCCCAAAGATACAAGTGTAGTGATCTGAAGAGACTTCTGCACCCCAATGTTTATAGCAGCAATGTCCACAATAGCCAAACTATGGAAAGAGCCCAGATGTCCACTGACAGATGAATGGATAAAGAAGATGTGGCATATATATACAATGGAATACTACTAAGCTATAAAAAAAATGAAATCTTGCCATTTGCAATGATGTAAATGGAACTAGAGGGTATTATGCTAAGCGAAATAAGTCAATCGGAGAAAGACAATTATCATATGATCTCACTGATATGAGGATTTTGAGAAACCAGACAGAGGACCATAGGGGAAGAGAGGGAAAAATAAAACAAGATGAAACAGAGAGGGAGACAAACCATATGAGACTCCTAATCATAGGAAACAACCTGAGGGTTGCTGGAAGGGAGGTGGGGGGTACCTGAGTGCTGGACATTAAGGAGGGCATGTGATGGAATGAGCACTGGGTATTATATAAGACCGATGAATCACTGACCTCTACCTCTGAAACTAATAATACACTATATGTTAATTAATTAAACTTAAATTGAAAAAATAAAATAAACCAAGAGCTAGAAATGAAATGTCGCTGTCACGAAAGACAAAGCTGGGGAAATGTTCCAGATGAAAGGAGGCTAAAGAAACACAACCACCAAATATAATACCTGACCCTAGCCTGGGTCATTTATTGGAGGGGTGTGTCACAAAGGACATTATTAGGTCAACTGAAACGTGAACAGTAGTCAAGATAAAATTTTGTACCAATGTAAATTTATGAAGTTTATATCTATACACTGGTTGTGTAAGAGAAAGCTCCCTATTCTTAGAAAATGCACAATGACGTATTAGTGGTAAAGGGTTATAAGTAACTCATCCTCAGATGGTTCAGAAAAAAATGCGTGTGTATGTGTTTGTGTTGGGGAAAAGCAAATGATACAGCAGATGGAGTAAAATGTTAATAATCTGGTTAAAGGATCTGGATTGTTTTTGTCTTTGCAACTTTTTGTAAGTTTGAAATCATTTCCAAATAAGTTTGCGAAGAGTCACACATGACTTTTCTCTCTGGGTAGGGCAGAGCTGTGTGAAAAGAGGTCAGAGAGAATGTTGTGTGCGTGTGGTGGTCCGCACACCCAAATGCCTACCCGTGATCCACAGGGGACTTCACCTCTCAGCTGCTGTTTGCCCCATTTGGCTTAAGGCTTGCCCAGCACGGGCCACTGACCTCCCACTGTCATAGCCAAGCAGCATGCTTGGTTCCCTCGGGGGAAGGCAGTGGAGCCCCCCATGTGCCTGAGGCAGACAGAGGTAACCGGTGTGAGTTACCTACAGGCTTTCTCATCGTTGGCTGGGAGCAGGAAGGTCAGGCCTAGTGCTTTCTGAGAGGCTTGCCATCTTCAGAGGTCTGTTTTGAGACTGAAGAGCTCTCCATTGTCCTCTGAGGGCTGGTCTTTCTCCAGGTTCTCTGCTATCTTAGAGAGGAGAATGAGACGAGGAGAGGACTCGTATTTACTGAGGACTCACTTTGTGCCCAGCCCGGTGCTTTACATGTTACTTTATTTAAACCACACAGAGCCCTGCCAGATAGGTAAGCTGAGGCTCTGAGAACTACAGTAATTTGGCCAAGGTCCCACAGCGAGCAAGAGGCAGAGCCAGATTCAAAGCCAAGCTTAGACTCCCCACTTCCCCCCCAGGTTCTCTTGCTTCAGATACTGTGATTTTTTCCCCCTTCTTTCTCTCGTCTTTGCTGTCTGATTTGAGGTCACAGCCTGTCCTTATCCCAAGAAATGAAACAAAATCATTGCTAACAGGAATGAATCCAAAAGACTCAGCCCACTTTGGAAAACACCAGCAGGGCTGTCACCAGCCCTGTTTTGAGGCTTCGGTGATGCTGGGAATCACTCTGAAGGAAGAAGACAGAAATATCTCATCTTTGCTTTAACCTGCCAAAGTAGACACAATCTTCGGAGCTGGATGCCAAGTCATGGGCTCTGCATAGCCCATGCAGAGGCACACATATGGTATCTGCAGTGGACAGCTGTTTGAACAATCTTCCGGGCAGGGGGAGATGGTGGGGAGGGCACCAGAGGAGAACGCAGACTCTGCAGCTATAAGGATGTGGGTGGTGAGCAAAGGGGGATCTGGGCTGGGCCACCGCTTCCGAGGGTGCCCAACGGCAAAGTCAGAGCAAAATTTGTGTGGTTGGGAAGGAGAGGAGAGCGGTAAGAACTCCTCGGCAATCTCTCTTCCTCTCTGCTCTTCTCATCTATTCTCCTGGCCTCCTGGCCTCAGCACTCGTCCTGTATCCATTCTCAGAGTTCTCCTTGTTAGCTGAAGACCCAAAGGAGGGATATTAGGAGAACAGATTATAAGTTAGGAGCTGCTGACAGCCAAGAGACAGGAAGAGCCTGCCTATGGTGGCATCACCTTAGTGCCTACACTGGTAATGTCATTTGAGCCCTTGGATCCAGCCATGCCTGATGTCCCTGCACTTTTAGATAATGGGACCAAAAATTTACACTTCTGCTTAACATTTCAGCAAGGCTTCTGTCATCTATCATAGAAACAATACAAATAAAATCCTGATTGAAACAGCATCAGCTTGCCTAGGACAATTTTCAAGGACTGATCATGTACAATAGCCAAGGCAGGATGGAGAGAACTTTAGTACAGAAACCACATGACATGGAAAATTCAGAATCCGGAGGCACCAGGGACTCAACAAAACTTGTGCTTTTAACAACTATATTATACTTCTTCCAAGATAGGTCAATAGGGCAGGGAAGGTTGGCTATATGGAGAATTAATAATAGATCATAATAATGATCTTTTCTGATGGTAAAGCCCTCCAGAGTTCACAAAGCCCAATTTTATATGCAGTCTCATGGCATCCATTTTATAGGTGTGGAAGCTGAGGCTTAGAGGCAAGAAGTGACTTTCTCATGTTCTTTGGACAAACTGGATAAACTGAGCAGAGGCGAGGCTCCTCAAATGGAGCAGCCAGGCCGGAGTTTGCAGAAACTCCTATGTGCTGGCTAGCCTCACCACACGGACCCGTGCTTAAGAGCAATGATGATATCAGTCTGGCTGACAAGGATCTCCAAGATATAAGGGGACCAATTGTGATTTGGCCACAGATCCAACTGCAGAACACAAATCCCACTACAGCAGAGAGCTCTACATTCACAAAGATCCCTAGCTCCAGTCAAAGCCCTCTTTACTTCTCAGCAACACTTGATATAGACACATTCAGTTCAATCAGAGACATTCAGCTCTCTGGTGTCCCCAGAGGGAAGGGGGAATCTTGCTGTAAAAAGAGCCCCTTTCTTCTATTGGGTCATCCTCAGGGGGATGGGGGGGGACACACTGCAAGACTGAGCTGAATTGCCTGAGGAGAGGGGAGCTAGAATCTGCCTGCCAGGCTTCCTCCCAGAGGAAAGTAGCTATCCCAGCGTAAGCCTCAGGGGCTCGAGCTGTTGGGCCTGCCTTGATGCATTGCCAAGTTCAGAGGTACCTGTCCTAGAGAGACAAGGCAAGGCTGTCTTTCACTGTTCCCTGGGTGACTGATGTCTGCAGGAGTGACCAGGCAGAAAGCCAGGCAACAGGACAGAAGGGGCCAGGGAGCCACTGTTGTTCACTGCGGGAAGCATGCCAAGGGATTGGAAAGTGAGCTGTCATCCCACCTCCTTCTTGTCCCTCTCTCCAAGAGATCCTGCCCTCCATGAATGGGGCTAGGGGGAGGGGGCTTTCTTGAAGCCAGGTGAAGAGCCTTCTGGATTTATTTTCCCACAAGCAGTCTGTGAGCTATGAATCTAGGGCAAGCATTAAAGACAGGAATGGAGGGCAAGGAGCAGGTTCATGAGGTGAAACCTAGTCCTTCCAGGTCTGGAAAATCCAGCACAGGTTCTGGGTTCAGACAGTCTGGGTTTAAAATTCCAGCTGTACCACCTGCCTTCCTTGGGCCAGACCGTAACTTCCTGCCATGCTTACACTAGTATTCATTGACCACCTTATATGTGCTGTGCTAAGGATTTAATGGTAAGCAAAAAATAAGAGTCAGTTGCCTGGTTAGAGCTTACAATTAGGGAAGGAGATAAAAATTAAAACAACCAGTAACACCCCCATCATTACCACCGAAAAAAAGTAAAAAGTCCAGGTGAGTTGCAGAGCATATATTTAGGGAAAACTCACACACTCTGGGAGGTCAGAGAAGGCTTTCCTAAATAAATGATAATGAAGCTGAGGTCTGCTTACTGAACAGCGGAGAAGGGACATTCCATGCAGAGAGAACAGGATATTCATTTGGCAAGAATGGCTCCTCCAAGGACCTGGGAGAAGGTTCATGAGGCTGAAGTACAGATTGGAGAGCCAAGTGGGGACAGACCATGCAAGAATGTAGGTCTTAAGAGCAATATGCAATTTTTTGTGATGCTCTCAACTGAGAGGTGAGATGATCACACTTGTAGTTTGAAAAGGTTACTCTGGCAGCAAAGAAAAATGGATTGGAAGGGAACCAAGGAACATTCAGGAAGCCAGTTAGAAGGTCTGAGGTATTTGCAGGTAAAATGGGGATTTTGGATAATACTATCTCATAAGCTATCACCCGGACTCAATGAAATATGGCATTTTAAGCGTTTATGCCAGTATGTGACACACAGTAAAGGCTCAGTAAATGTCATTATTGTTAGTTTTGTTGGTTCTCTTCAGAGCACAGATCTTTCTGCTTCCTGTCTCCTCCCGTGAAATAGGGTGGGAGAGAGGCAGTGGTGACGGAAATGTGGTTTGTGTTAAGGGCAGAAGCTGGGAAGCCTGAAGGACCCATTAGAATGGCTTAAATGCAAACTGGTACAGTCACTGTGGAAAATAGTACGGAGGTTTCTCAAAAAGTTAAAAATGGAACCACCCTAGACCTAGCAGTTGGACTACTAGGTATTTATACAAAGAATACAAAAATAGTGATTTGAAGGGGCACATGCACCCAATGTTTATAACAGCAATGTCCATTATAGCCAAAACATGGAAAGAGCCCAGATGTCCATCCACAGATGAATGGATAAAGAAGCTATGGTGTATACAATGAAATATTATTCAGCCCTTGAAAAGAGTGAAATCTTGCCATTTGCAACCACGTAGATGAAACTAGAGAGTATTATGCCAAATGAAATAAGTCAGAGAAAGACAAATGCATTATGATTTTACTCATGTGGAATTTAAGAAACAAAACAGATGAACATGAAGGGGAGGAAAAATAAAATAAGATGAAAACAGAGAAGGAGAGAAACCACAAGAGACCCTTAACTATAGGAAACAAACAGAGTTGCTAGAGGGAAAGTGGGTGATGGGATGGGGTAAGGATGGGGTAAAGTGGGATGAGGTAACTGTGTGATGGGCATTAAGGATGGCATTTGATGTAATGAGCACTGGGTATTACATACAACCGATGAATCACTAAATTCTACCCCTGAAACTAATACTATAGTATATGTTAACTAAATCGAATTTAAATAGGGTGGCTGGATGACTCAGTCTGTTAGTGGCTGTCTTTGGCTCAGGTCATGATCTCAGGGTCCTGGCGAGAAGTCCCACATCCGGCTCCCTGCTCAGCCAGGAGTGTGCTTCTCCCTCTCACTTTCCCTCTACACTCTCCTTCTCTCTGTCAAATAAATAAAATCCTTTTTAAAAAAATTTTTAACTGAATTAAAAAACATTTTTAAAATCTTTTTAGTTTGAGGGTGGGGGGTGGTTGTTTGTTTTTTAAAGCATGGCTTGAGAGTGAGTAGGAAAGACTCAAAAGAAAAGTGGGTTCCTGTTTTCTCCTGGAAACAGAGTGAAAGACCCTCCCCAGCGGTAACCCCGGAATCGCTGGCTGAGAAAAAGGTGCTCTCCTGCCCTTTGTTCCGAAGAGCAGGCGTGGGGCACGCACTCCTGTGTAGCTGCACGGACGCGGGGACCACCGCCACCCCTCAGCCCTAGACTGACCCACAGACTTCCAGCTGCCCCTGCGGCCCGGGCTCGCAAGTGCGGAGGCAGGGTCCCCAGAAAGAGGGTGCCAAGATAGAGGGCAGTGGGGGGGGGGTCCCCGGAAAGCCGGCTCCAGCCCGTCCGCAGGGGCTGCCCCCTCCCCAGTCACGTGGCCTGGTGGGTGGGGACCGACCTGAAGTTGCAGAAATCCTGAGCGTTCCCAACTCTGAAGTGCGCTGTGCTCTCTGGGGCTCCGAAGGGGCGCGGAGGTGGAAATTTGCACAGCCCAGCAACTGCGCGGAGGGAGGGATTGGGGGCATGGCGCAGCTGGCGGTGATCCCGGGGTCCGCCACGGCCTGGCCAGGTGAGCGTGAGTCGGAAGCGGCGGCGGCAGCTGGGGTGGGAGAGGCTGCTCCGCCGTGGGGCCACCCCTACCCTATCCCGGTGCAGGGGATGCAGGGCACCCACAACGGGAGAGGGCGGCTGGGTAAAGCGGTCATGGTAGACCCTCGGCGCTCTGAGTCAGTCCAGCCAGCGTCACCCCTCCTCGTGGGTCCTTCCCTTCACCGAGGCGGCGCGGAGACTCACAGCGGCCGCTGACACCCGGGAGCCGCGCGCTGGGCGGAGCGCTGTGCTGGCTCCGCCCCTCCGCGCGCGCACTGGCTGCTCCCCGTGACGTCACGCTCGGCTATAAAATGCTCGGCGCGCGGCTCTTGCGGCGCTGGAGGAGCTCGAGGCTGAGGGCGGCTGGGTGAGCGCGGAGCAACGGGGGACGCTGGGCCGCGGGCGCCTCAGCGATGTTTTACTCAGGGCTCCTCAGCGAGGGCGGCCGCAAGGAGACGGACATGCGGGAGGCGGCGTCGCTTCGGCAGCAGCGCCGGATGAAACAGGCCGTGCAGTTCATTCATAAGGACTCCGCCGACCTGCTGCCCTTGGACGGCCTCAAGAAGCTGGGCTCGTCCAAGGACACGGTGAGCCCCTGCGGCCGCGCCCGCCTCGGGATGCCCGCGCGCGGCGCCGGTCACCTTCGCGCCGTGCAGCTCCCGGGACCCGCCCTTGGCCGCTTTCACTGAGTCACCGGCCAGGCCCCCGCTCCCGCCCCCTCCTGCCGCGGCCCTCTCGCTATTGCTGTTCCGAATCCCTCCACCCAGCATCTCCCCGCTTTGCTTTCCCTCGGGATTCCGTCGTAGCTTTACCAGCTCGCGCTGCCTTCCGCTCTGCCTCTTCTCTTCGTGCCTCTCTCCTCTCGAGTAGTAGACCCTTCCCTGCCGTCTGGCCCGCTGATCGCCTTTCCTTCCCGTTATTCTTACTCGTAGTACCGAATTTGATTGCATGATTGAGCCTCACCTGGCTGGGCTGCTTGGTCGGTCCAGTGACCCAGACAGAGGTGACTCCTAAAGGGTGTGGGAGGGAGAGGAAGAAGTAGGAAAGGGGAGGGGGTTGTTTCTTCGCAGTCACCATACCCAGATGATTTTGTTAGATCCATTTCCCCATATGCAAAATCAACTTTTCCGTTTGATTTTGGGCTTATCTGCCTTAACCTTCCATCCTGAGGGGGGAGAGAGAGAAAGGATCGAATGTGAAGGAGGTTTCTTGAACCCCAAACATCTCTTTATCAATCTCATCCCTCCCCCTACTCTATCCCTATCCACAAAGAGTGGATGGAGAGAGGAAGCCAGGCTGCTCCATCTCACTGATCAGCTAACGTCTGGAGCTGGAGCCTCCGGTGCAGGCTTTTTTTCTGGCAGGGTCTTTCTTTGCCTTAAGGAGGAACTCGGGGATTGGAGGTCTGAGTTCAAAGACCATGTTGTCCTCTACAGGAGGGAGATGCGTGTTTCAGGGTCACTAGTTTAAAGAACAGTATTTGACTCTAATCCTTCAGTCACTGTAGTGGTACTGGGCCAAATATATGTTTAGCTTTGTGGTTTTATCTGAAGTTTTCTTTTCTTTTTCTTTTTCTCTTAAAGATTTATTTATATGAGAGAAAGAGAGCTCATGAGAGCAGGGGAGAGGGGCAGAGGGCCAGAGAAAGAAAGAATCCTCAAGTGGATTCCCTGCTGATTGTGGACCCCAACACAGGCTCCATTCCAGGACTCTGAGATCATGACCTGAGCCAAAATTAAGAGGCAGCTGCTTAACCACCTGAGCCACCCGGGTGCCCCTATCTGGAGTTTTGTAGTTTTCTTGAATTTCACAATCACTTTATGCATCTGGGCAGTAACTTGTGAAGCATTAGTTAAATGTCTTTTAAATAAGGTAGATACTCTGTACAATTTTTTCAGTATTTTTTGAGATTTTGGAATATTTAATTTGGCAGGGAAGGAAAGGCTTCACCTGGTTCACTGAAACTGCCATTTCAAGCCCAAGATTACTATGAAGAACTTCTGAATCCACTTCCTTTTTTTAAAAAAAAAAAACATCTCTAATGACAGATACTAGTATCAGATTTCCCCCCCCCATGTTGATAATTAAAAAATAATTTTAGTTATTTTTGTTTTGTTTTTGTAAGATTTTATTTATTTGAGAGAGAGAGCACAAGCCAGGGGAGCAGCAGGCAGAGGCAGAGGGAGAAGCAGGCTCCCCACTGAGCAAGGAGCCTGACATAGGACTCGATCCCAGGACCCTGGGATCATGACCCAAGCCAAAGGCAGCCACTTAACCCACTGAGCCACCCAGGCGCCCAATTTTAGTTATTTTGGGGTAAGGCATGGCTACCCAGTTATTTTGCTCTGTTCCCCCTTCCCCATCCCCCAGAGGTAGTTTTTGTACTAAAACCACAGGATAGTCAATCTAATTTATGCTCACTCCCAGAGTGGTGAGTGACTGAAATACATTCCTAGAAAAGAGAACTCTCTTTTTTACCCTTCTTTCAATTTAAAGTAGTCTAGTTTCATTTAACAAACCAGGTCTAACTCTTCAGGCCAAAATAATCCTAGTTCCTAGAAGCCTCAGGAATGAATAAAGAGGGAGTATTTAGGAAAAGAAGTAAAGTGTGGAATGTTTTTCTGCCCCATAGGCTGGATTTAAGAAATAACTGACATTTGATTGTCCTGGGCTTTCAGAGTTCCCTGGCCCTGAGGAACTACCATTCCATCCTTCTGCTTAGCATTCCTTATATACTTCATCCTGCGTAGGAAGAATTCCATCTGCTTTTCTGACTCCAATCTGTGTCAGTTGAGCCACACAGGAGCTGATAACATAAAACACAGGCAGTAGGCTGGAGTGAGGAAGGATCCTTAAGAAGCAAGTTATTGCTGTAGGTCTGATGCACAGCAGTTTACTGTGAGACACTGAATTTGGGTTCACACTTTCCCTTCCTCCCCACCTCCATCCCCACCATTGCCATGGACTTGATATACCTTTCTCACTGTTCCCACACCTTAATGTGCGAATTATTGCACAGAAGAGCTAGAACAGGTCACAGAAACCAAGGCAGATTGAGGTAGGGAAAGCTGTGAGTACTGAGGTGTGGTGGCATGATGGAACTCTCTTAGAACTGATGTTGCTGCCTCAGTACAATCTAAGAAACAACCTTATAAATACCCAGTCGCTTCACTTCATGGCTACATCTGATAATGTAGACCAGTGTTGACTTAGTTTCCTCTCACCGAAGTGAAATTCTGAGTGCAAACTAAATAGAAGAGGGGGAAAAGGAGTGGATGGCACCAGAGGGAGATAGGCTGAAAGGACACATTCGGTGTTCGTTTTTGCTGATGGTACAGAAATAGAGGACAAATTAGTTTTAATTGAGTCTGGGGTTTGTGCCAGTCGAGGAGACTGTGGGTTGTTTTCCCTCACACTAGTGACCTATATTAGAATCACAGTCCTGGGTTTTATGAATTATCTACCTTTATCATGCTGTTTCTGTAACATTCGATATTTGATGCCAGCCTGCCAACTTTTTGTTTAGATTAGCAAAGAGCACCCATAGGCAATCAGATGTGGTCTTCTTCTGTTGGCCCCAGGGGAGTACATTTATCCTATTCCTCTTTGTGTGTAGTTGGCTGCTATAAAGTCTAGTGTGGATAGTAATCTTATTTCTTATGTCTGATTATTTTATTTTGCTTATCCTTTCATTTTGTGATTTTTTTTCTGTATTAGATTAAGAACCAAATTCAGAGATATGAGTGAGTAATATTTTATGTGATTTTTTTTTTAAGTTGATGATCTGGAGAAAAAAATCCACTCTTGGAGTTTTGCCTCTTATAATTTCTTTTGTCTTAGCTCTCAGTTTCATAAATGTTCTTTTTATTGAGGTAGGGACTTTTGATTTTTAAAAACAGTCCCATCTCTTTGGAAACATTGCCAAACTGCTTTCCTATAGAATTGGGTCAATTTATATCCCACCAGCAACATGAGAGCCTCACTTCCTGGTTTCACCTCTACCTAATAAATATTGAACAGTATTATTGAAAAAATTTTGGGGTGCCTGGGTGGCTAAGTAGGTTAAGCCTCTGCCTTCGGCTCAGGTCATGATCTCAGGGTCCTGGGATTGAGCCCTGCATCAGGCTCTCTGCTCGGGAGGAAGCCTGCTTCCCTCTCTCTCTCTGCCTGCCTCTCTGCCTACTTGTGATCTCTCTGTCAAATAAATAAATAAAGTCTTTTTTTTTATAAAATCTTAAAAAAAAGAAAATGTTTTGCAAAAGTGAAAGATGATATTTTTGCTATTAAAAAATAGTCCTGCACAAACAAAGCAAAACAAAACAAAAACCCCAAAAAATAAACCAGTCCTGTCATGGGGTAATATATGCTGTCTTTCCTGTATGATAATATTACTGACATCAGGCCACATCCTTAGTTGTCTAGGAATAGAGAGAGCATTTTTCTTTTCTATCTATGATTGATTCTGCTTATAGCCAAATGCTTTAGAAAAACTCACTAGAATTAGGAATGGAGGCCAGAGGAAGGATGATGGAACACAGCAAAGCAAACTGGCCATGAAATAACTATCTCTGTATTCTGAGTATCTGATGTACCTGATCAGAATGCCATAAGACATCCATAATATTACAGGTTTTGAATTAGAGAACTTTGGAGCTTTAGAAGGGGAGCATGACATACCAATAAAATACCAGGATCTGGTACAAACTGAAGATTTCCAGAGCCATGATTGTGACCTAATTATAGGAAACACTATTTGAACACTTACTGTGTTCAGGATATAGTACTAGGTGCTCAGACCATGAAGAGGATAGCAAAGTTTCTTTCTAAGAGAAGTTTATATAGATTAGGAGGAAGGACGGGATAGATTAATTCATTTATTCCACAAATATTTATTGAATGCTTATTACATGTCGGTCAGTATTCTAGGCATTAAAGATACGATAGTGAACATGGGGCGCCTGGGTGGTTCAATTGGTTAAGCATCTGCCTTCAGTACAGGTCATGATCCTGGGGTCCTGGAATCAAGCCCCGTGTTGGGCTCACTGCTCGGCAGAGAACCTGCTTCTCACTCTCCCTCTGCCTGCTGCTCCATCTACTTGTGCTCTCCATCTCTGTGTCAAATAAATAAATAAAATCATAAAAAAAAGATATGATAGTGAACCAAAGTGGAGTTTCTGTTCTAATGTTGTGAGGGGAGAAGGCAGAAAATAAAAACAAGTAAATATATAATAGAACAAGTAGCAATAAGTGCTATCGAGATGAACCAGGGTAAGAGGAATAGAGTGCAGTGCCAGGGTAGGGTAGAGTGGAAACTTGTACTTTATAAAAGGTGGTCAGGGAAGGCTTCTCTGATAAGATTACATTTTAAGAGATACTGAAGGAAGTCAGAGAGCAAAATATCTTGGGAAAGAATGTTCTAGACAGAAGGAACAGAAAGGCCTGAAGTGTCAGTGTACCTGATGTGATTGAAAAACTGTAAGAAGGTCACTGTGGCCAGAGCAAAATGAGCAAGTGGGAGGCTGATAAGAGATAACATCAGAGGAGTAGTGGGAAGCCAGACCACTCAGGGCCTTATAGGTCATTGTACAGCTATTTGGCCTTTAATCTGTTATGGGAAACCAGTAGAAGACTTTGTGCAGAGGGGTAACACGACATGACTTATTTTGTAAAAAGATTACTCAGACTACTGTGTGGATTAGGCTGAAGAGAGGCAAGAGTAGAAGCAAGGAGACTGATTAGGAGGCTGTTGTATGGTAATCCAGGTGAGGGATGAAGGTGACTCAGAGCAGCGGGATGGTGGTGAAAGGGACAGGAAAGGTCCTGGATATATTTTGAAGGTAGGCTGACAAGTTTAGTTGATAAATTGGATAAAGGATCTGAAAGAAAGAGTAGTCAGAGATGACCTTAAGGTTTTTGATCTAACAATTGGAACTATAAAGTTGCCATTTTCCGAAAGGGTAAGACTACAGGAAGGGCAGATTAGGGATAAGGAATAAGAATCAGGAATTTGATTTTTGAATGAGTTGAGTTTGGAGTATCTCTTAAGCAAGTGTAGCTGTTGAGTAGACCATTCCACAAGAAAATAAATAACACCACCAGAAAGTCTATGTTAGTTGCCAAGGTGTTACAATCAAAAAACACTAGCGGAGCTCAGTTGAAAGAAATGATTACTCTGGCCTGATGTGACAATAATGATGAAGAACAACATTTGATTACAGTTTCATCATTTTATGCTAAGTCAACTGACTAAGAGATGTTACGAAGAGGAGGCTGCTGCCAGAGTGTGCCCTATAGAACCTCAGAGTAAGAACTTAACAGGTCCAATCCCTGCTATGTGTGAATCTTTCCTAATAAAAATGCAGTCCATGATGGGCATCTAAGAAACCACTGTCTCAGACCAATCCGCAAAGCAGATAACAATCAGGAATAAGGCTCTTCTCTTTGAAATAACATGTCTGTGGGTCACGCAGAATGTCTAGGGCAATATAGCAGCCTGCTTTACATAGATCCTCATGTGTTTTTGAGCAACTGTAGACCCAGAGACAACCTGTCTTTGTTTCCATGAGGTGGAATGGGTCACATGTTGTATATTCAACTAGTACACAAAAAAGAGAAGGCACAGATACTGGTGCCTCTTTTAGATTTCCAAGACCTGATAGACATATATATTAGACTTGAAATGAGAGTCAACTTGGAGTCCATGTTTATCTACAAACTTTAAATAAGAACTAAAATGGAATAGTATGATTTCATGTCCTTTTAAGAAAAAAAAAGGTGAATGGTAATCAGCTTCAATTTTAGGCTGACCGTGAAAGTTATAAATATATATATGTATATATATATATGTATGTAATATATATATATTTATATTAATATATATACACACACACATACACGTATACTTAGCAACATTTGAGTGCTTACTGTATACCTGACACAGTGTTAAATGCCCCATATGGATGGATATCTCATTTAATCCTCACAGATACCCTACAAAGTTCTTATAACTTGAACTCAACTTTGTCTGACTCTAAAGCATATATTTTGTTTTTTTATTTTTATCTTAATTTAATTTAATTTATTGGTATTTAATTTATTATTTTATTTTATTAGCAGGTTTAATAAGCAAAGGGAACTTACCTATGAGGCTTGTCTTGGGCATCACTAATATGAGTAGATCCCTGCACCTGCCCACCAGATTTTAAAAGTTTATTGGGAGGCCTTGACTAGGTTCACTTATGCATACCATGCAAGTGTTCTCAATACCATAGCACTATCTTAAGGCTGTGTTCTTGGAGCAGCCTCTAGGAGTGGGAACGCCAAATGGAAAATTCACATTCCAAGGACAAGGGTAGGGGTAAGAGTCTTGGATGGTACAGTCCCAACTCACAGGTCAACTAGTGGTTATGTCTTTTCCATGACCTTCCTCAACATTTTTAATAACAAAATAATCCTAATTCCTTTCTCCCATCCCTTGTGCCATTGCTGTTATTAGTTTCATTTCTATGCATAAGAATATGTTAGCATGTACTATGTAAAAGCATTCTTTAAAAGCATATGTAATCAAGGGGCGCCTGGGTGGCTCATTCGTTGAGCATCTGCCTTCGGCTCAGGTCATGATCCCGGGATCCTGGGATCGAGCCCCGCATCAGGCTCTCTGCACGGCGGGGAACCTGCTTCTCCCGCTACCATTCCCTCTGCTTGTGTTCCCTCTCTCACTGTGTTTCTCTCTGTCAAATAAATAATAAAAAAATCTTAAAAAAAAAAAAAGCATATGTAATCAAATATGTTATTGCTGTTAATATTTTAAAAAACTGTTATCTGTTACATTAATTAAAAATAAGAAGAAAGAAGGTTTTATTTTAGTTTCACTTACTGATTTTACAGTGGTCTTCCTGTCTTTATAGAGGTTCAAGTTTCTGACTTCTATCATTTTCCTTCTCTTTAAAAAACTACTTTAATATTTCTTGCAAGGCACATCACTAGCAACAAATTTCATCAATTTTTGTTTTTCCGAGACAGTCTTTATTTCTTTACTTTTGAAGGATAATTTAGCAGGCATTGATTTTGAGGTTGGTGGGGTTTTTCTCTCAACAGTTTATTTTTATTGATTTAATTTTAATTTTTTATTTGAATATAGTTGACACAATTTTTACTTTGGTGTCAGGTGTACAACATGGTGAGTCAGCTTCTCTATAGGTTATGTTGTGCTCACCACAAGTGTAGCTACCATCTGTCACTATACAATGCTATTACAATATCATTTTTTTTTGCCTTTTCTTCCCGTGACATATTCATTCCATAACTGGAAGCCTATATCTCCCACTTCCCTTCACCCATTTTGCTCACCCCTCCCACCACCTTCCCTCTGGCAACCATCAATTTGTTCTCTGTATTTATAGGTCTAATTCTGTAAAGCGTATATTTTAAACACTACTCTAAGCAAGGGTTGGCACACTTTTTCTGTAAAGGACCAGAGAGTGACTGTTTTCAGCTTTTCAGTCCAAACTGTCTCTGTTTCAACTACTCAACTACTCTGCTATCATAGTGCAAAAGCAGCCATAGACAGTAAATGAGTGGGGTTGTTTTTTCCTCAATAAACTTTTATTTATAAAAATAGGCGTCAGGCTGGATTTGGCTTGTGGACTGTATTTGCTAACCCTTATTTCTAAGTGGTTCTAGATGTGGTTCTATTTATTGCTAGCTAGAAAGGTTGAGTTTCTCCTCTGGGAGTAAATGCTACAAAGAAGGTAGACTTATGTCATTTCCCCTATTTTCCAGTCTGGTCTACTCTGTGGATCACAAAACTCCACTAGTTTGATTCTGTCTGGGTTCAGTGCAGATAGGTAAAGGGATTGAGAAAGTGACCTTAGAAGTTCTTGTCAAATCATGATTTTGTGGCATTCTTGCAGTATAATCTACTTCCTCTCACCTCACTTTTCTTCCCACGCTATAGCCTGATTAGAAGAGATATTTAAGCATATTGGGTGCCAGATTGAGGAAACTCAGCTATTTCTACCCAGAATACAGCACTGCCCACAGAGCCCATTTCCTTCAGGAACTCCTGATGATAATGAAGGTGGCACATTTATGCTTGCTGTTAAGGTTTAGATGCCTAAACCCTTATAGGGTTTAGCAGCCACATTTTAGGAACAGTAGAAGACCAGGGACTGCTTAGGTTAGTAGTTACCTTGTTGAGGTAAAGCATAAAGCAAGATCCATGTTAGGAGGATGACTTGAGAATTATGTCCAAAAGGTTACCAGAGTGCCTATAGTACCTTTCTAGCTAGTTACTAATGTGTATTTTGAAGGACATTAGGAAAATAAAAGACAGTTCTTGGAAAGCCAATATTTCAATAAACATAAAAATAAACTACTTAAGTAAATTTATAAAGCAATAGTCAAGGAGTGGGAAAGTATGTAGTACAAATTACATAATATGTAAGTATTGAAGGGATTCTGAAGGAAAGAACTAGATGATGTTAATCAAGAAAGGCTTTTTGATGGGGCACCTGGGTGGCTCAGTGGGTTAAAGCCTCTGCCTTCGGCTCAGATCATGATCCCAGGGTCCTGAGATCGAGCCCTGCATCAGGCTTTCTGCATAGCAGGGAGCCTGCTTCCCCCTCTCTCTCTGCTTGCCTCTCTGCCTACTTGTGATCTCTTTCTCTCTGTCAAATAAATAATTAATTAAAAAAAAGAAAGAAAGAAAGGCTTTTTGAAGAAGTTAAGAGTAGAGATTTGTTTGATTGGCACTATATCAAGAGCTAAGAATAGCTGTGATCAAGACAATTAAGGTCCCTGCCCTTGTGGAATTAACAATCTAGTGGGGGAGTGAAATAGTAAACAAGTAAATAAGCAAAATATTTTATAATTACTATGAAAGAAATGGTGGGATATGTTAATAACTAAAGTGGTGGGGTACCCACTTTAAACAGCACAGGCAGGGAGGATATCTTTGATGAAGTGACATTTTAGCTGAGACTTGAAAGATGAGAGCAAGCTAACTATTTGAAGTGTTAGTGGGAGAACTTTTCAGACAGAGGGAACAGCAAGTGCAAAGGCATTGGAATGGGAAAGAGTTTTTGAGCAAGGAGGTGTGGATGAATAAAGGGAGTGTGGCATATATATGGTATATAGATAGAGGTTGGAGAAATGGACAGGGATCAGATGATACAGAACCATATGGACCATAGTAAGAAGTTTGAGTTTTGTTCAAAGAAAATAGGAAGTCATCGAAGGGTGTTGAGTAAGGGAATGTATTATCTAACTTATATTTTTAAAAACTCATACTGGTTGCTTTGTAGAGAATGAATTGGAAGAAGGGTAAAAAGAAACAGAAGACAAGTTAGGAGTTTCATGCAGTTTAGATAAGAAATGATGAGCCAAGAAATATATATAAAGGAGGTAACCTAGGTGTCCCATCTGTGGATGAATGGACAAAGAAAATATGGCGTGTGTGTGTGTGTGTGTGTCTGTGTGTGTGTGTATTATATATATAATATTTAGCCATAAAAAGAATCAAATCTTGCCATTTGTGGCAGCATGGATGACCATGAGGATATTATGCTAAGTGAAATAAGTCAGACAGAGAAAGACAAATACCATACGATCTCATTTATATGTGGAATCTAAAAAACAAAACAAAACAACCAAGCTTATAGATACACAGAACAGATTGATGGTTGCTGGAGGGCAGGTGAGTGAAATGAATGAAGATGGTCAAATTGTATAAACTTCTAGTTATAAAAAAATAAGTCATGGCAATATCATGCATAGCATGATGATTATTGTTAATTATAGTGTACAGCATATTTGAAAGTTGCTAAGAGGGTAGATCTTAGAGGTCCTCATTATAAAAAAATTTGTAGCTATGTATGGTATGGATATTAACTAGACTTATTGTGGTGAACATTTTGCAGTGTATATAAATATGAAATCATTATGTCATATACCTGTAACTAATATAATGTATGTATAATGTAATTATACCTCATATTTTTAAAAAATTGCATCATTTAAAATAAAACTTAGAGGATGAGGACGACTAAAGTTATATTGCATTTTTTTTTTTTTTTTTTTTTTTAGATTTTATTTATTTGACAGCGAGAAACACAGCGAGAGAGGGGACACAAGCAGAGGGAATGGTAGCGGGAGAAGCAGGCTTCCCGCGGAGCAGGGAGCCCGATGCGGGGCTCGATCCCAGGACGCTGGGATCTGACCCGGGCCGAAGGCAGACGCTTAACGACTGAGCCACCCAGGCGCCCCTATATTGCATTTTTTAAAAAAGATTTTACTTATTTATTTGAGAGAGCGCACAAGTGGGGGGCCGGGAAAGGGAAAAACAGGCTCCATGACCAGCGGGACTCGATCCCGCAACCCTGGGTTCATGACCTGAGCCGAAGACAGACACTTAACCACCTGAGTCACTCAGGTGTCCCTACATTGCATTTTTAAGGTCTAACAAACTTTGAAACTTTTCTGTAAGTATACAAGAAAAAAAGTGATGGTGGCTTTGATCAGACTGGAAGTGAAGATGGGGAGAAGTAGATCAATTCTAGATATGTTTTAGAGGAAGCAACAACAGTACTTTGGGAGAGTGGGTTAGGGAAAGAAAAGAATCAAGAATGGATGGGTGTTGGGATGCACATCCCCTCCTTGGGATGCTGCCCTCCCTGCTTGTGCTTGCTCTCTCTCTGACTAATAAATAGTATCTTATAAAAAAAAAAAGAGAAGAAAAGAATGGATGGATGGATGGTGGTGCCATCTTACAAGTTGGTGGAAAGGGAATGATCCAGAGTGTTAAAAGTGAACAGGACTTTAGAGCTCAAACTTATTTTATTACTAATGAAGAAAGCGAGGCTTGAGAAAAGTAATGCCCAGCAAGGTTAGTGATTTGCCCAAGGTAGTATGTGACAGCTGGTCATTTTGCTGAAAGTAGACAGACTTCAGGCTCTCTGCTCAGTGGGGAGCCTGCTTCTCCCTCTGCCTCTCCCCCTGCTTGTGCACAAGCTCTCACCCTGTCAAATAAATAAATGAAATCTTAAAAAAAAAATAGGAAGACTTCATGGAGGAATAAAGATAAGATTGGGAAGGAAGATGAGTGGGTAGTTAGTGGAGGATCTTAAATGTTAAATTGAAGATTTTGTGTTTGATATAGCTAGCAAGGGAACCACTGCAGGGTAAGGAGACCGTGAAGGCAATTTTTTAAGAGAATGCTTGAATTTAGCAACAATGGTAGAAATGGAGAGAGAAATACAAGGCGTTAAAGAGGCAGAGTTTCATTCACCAAGATAGGGAATAAGGGAGAAAGTGCAGGTTTTGTGGCAAAGGTCAGTAGGACAAGTTAAGTTTGAAAGTACCTGTGGAATGTCTAAGTGGAAAGTTCAAAGTGGCAGTTGGATCTGTGCATCTGAAACTCAAAAGTGAGGGTCTGGGCATGAGATAGTCATATCGTAAAATCATCATTTCATATGCAATGGAAGTAGGTAAGGTTGCCTTGAAAGGATATGTACAATGAGAAAAGGACCAAAGACAGAGTGATGATTTTAGAAATGAGTAGAGGCAAAGGAACCAGTAAAAGAGATGGAGAATAGACAGAAAGATGATTTTAGAAGCCTGTGGAGGAGAGTGTCAATAAAAATGGAATATTGAGTTTTACTGTAGCATTGCTTCTAATGATAGACATGTGGAAAAAATCTAAATGTCCATTAGTAGTTAAGTAATTAAATTGAGGTACATTTGTACCACAAACTCAAATGTCTGCAAAGAATGTGCTGTTTTAATATGGAGAGATTGTGGGCTAAATGGGTGAGAGATATTAAGGAGGATACATGTTGTGATGAACACAGGGTGTTATATATAAGTAATGAATCACTAAATTCTACACCTGAAACCAATTTTACCATATATGTTAAGTAACTAGGAGATAAATAAATACTTGAAAATAAAATAAAATGCAGAAAGTAAGGCAGGTGTAAGAAAATAGGTGCCAAGGTGGTTATAGGGTGAGCTGGCATTATACCTGCCTAAGTTACATTATATGTACACACACACACACACACACACACACACACTTTGGTCTTTGCATGAGTTGGCCGACACTGTGGTTAGCTAAATCATCACCCATTCTCAGCCCTTTTCTACCTGCCTGCTTCCTTTGTAGAGATTAGAAAAGCTGGATTCTCTCCCAACCCCCTTTCTAGTTAAGACTGGCCATGAGAATTCTAACCAAGAAAGATGTAGGGAAAATACTGAGCGGATTTCTGGGAAAGCTTTTGCTTTCCTAATAAAAGGGATAGATGACACGTAGTCTTCTCCTTCCTCCTACATGTAGATGTAATACCTGGACCTGGGGCAGGTATTACATATGACCATGAGGGGATATCCAAGAGACAGCATCCCTAAAACTGTTAAACTGCTGAATTATTGCTAGCATCTGCCTCCCTCCAGACTTCTTGTTATATGGGAAAAATACACCTTCATTTAAGCCACTGTAAGTTTGTTTTTCTTGTGACTGAACACTTTCCTAATATATGGGATGTATTTTTTCATTTAATGCTTATTTTTCATTTAATGTTTATTTTATAAAAAATACATGTATATAATTTAAAACTAAAAAAATTTGTTCCTTGTGCTAGGGATCTCCATGTATCTATGTAAATGGTGATACTATTTCTTGACCTATTTATTTTACCATTATTTACCATTACCATTAGAAAATCTGTTGATTTTCTACTATAATAGCTAAGGGTTTAATTCTCTTACACCTCTGTATCACGTCCTCTCTCCTATTATACCAATATTCTATTAAATAACTGTTTGGGGTCCAATCAGCATTTACTGCTTATGCTATTATGACTATATTCATTTAATTAACAGCTGGGTCAGATGATGTACTATATATTTCCTTTTGCCTGCAAGTATTTCTTTTTCTCAAAATGAATAATTGCCTAGTTATTTTATTTTCTATGTAAAATTTGAATCTCCAGGAACCTTAAAACTGTAGATGATGTAGCAGGCCCATATCTTTTTTCTTAGAGACATCCATCCCGGAGCACTCCATCCTCTAATTTTCATTTTGTACTGGTTGCTCTCAAGGCCTGCTACACATCCTATATCCTAGACTTTTCCTTTGGGGCCATTCTCGGAATGTCCTTTGCTTCTCTTCTTTATTGGATCCTTTATTCTTGAACCCTATACTTTTTTCTTTGTTCATTGGTTTCCCTCATTTCCTTTGGTAGCTTCTTGAGGATGATTGGGAATTAACTTTCCTGAGTCTTGATTTATAGTTTGGCTAGGTTAAGAAATTATGTACTGTCAGATTTTTTAAAAGTATTATTCTATTGTCTTTTAGCTTTCATTATTACCATTGAATTGTCCTATACCATTCTGGTTCCTAATGCTTTATATTTGGATCATCTTTTTCTCCTTAGAAGCTTTTGGAATCTGTGTCACTCATAATATTCCAAAAATTCATAGTGATGTGAGATTTTATTGTGGATCTTTTTTCTTTCATTATATGGGGATCTATGTGGGTTTTTTCAATCCTTAAACCCATATCCTTCAGCTCTGGCTTAGTATGGCACTCTATCCTCACCCTTACCTGTTCTAGAAGTCTGACAGTACATAATTTCTAAGCTTAGACAAACTATTAACTGACCAGAGTTTTTTGAGTTATTATTTCAAAAAGAATAAACTTTTGGCATACTTCCCAGTTGCCTGAGACAAGTAGGAATTTTATGCAGGCTTTATACTAATCTATTTCCCACTCTCTAACAGTAGAAGTTCTAATACCTCTAACTCCTCAGCTTTTTCAGAGTTTTAGTTTGAGTAGGAAAACTTTTACAGCTGGCCCCCAAAATATATAATAGCTCAAACATGATAGTTTATTTTTCTTAAGTAACTGTATTAGTAGGAAGGTCAGCAAGACAACCCTCTTCCATGTAGTCACTTAGGAACCTAGGCTGACAGTGGCTCTTCTGTCTTCAACATGTGACCTCCAAGAAGGTTACCCCTAGGGTCATCTCCATTCTAACCAGTCAGAAGAGGGAAAAAATGAAGGAATGTGCCCAGAACATTTTTATAGGTCAGATCTAGAAGTGGTATATGTCACTTCTCCTCACATTCTGTTTGCTAGAACTCAGTCCTCTAGCCATGCTTAACTGTAAAGAAGGCTGGAAAACATAATCTAGGTATTTATACAGTAAGAATAGGAGAACAAGAATTTTGGTCAACAACTGGCAATCTTTGCCACTTCTAGCATTGTGTGAAGTAGAATGGTGTGAAGCACTTATCTTTCTTTACTCTTAGGTCAGTTTCCACTTTTTTGTTTGCTTCTCAGATTCTAAAATTTTGTCTCTTTTTGTTTGTCCTTTTTGTTGTCATTGTTTCCTTCATCGTTTTTTGTTTTGTTTTTTTTTTTTTTTTT
>CM053613.1:39132223-39169579 GCA_028646535.1 Procyon lotor
TCTCCGCATCCTCTCCAACATCTGTCATTTCCTGTCTTGTTAATTTTAGCCATTCTGACTGGTGTGAGGTGGTATCTCACTGTGGTTTTGATTTGTATTTCTCTGATGCCGAGTGATGCGGAGCACTTTTTCATGTGTCTGTTGTAGGCCTTTCTTATTCCTTGATTATGATTTTAGTGAAATTTTGGTTGGGAGCAAAGGTAAATGTGCAGTTACACTGTCATTTAAAACATGTCAGCATAATAAAATGACCACAAAAAAAAACTCCTGAGGTTCATATGGGTTTATCAGCTATGACTTTTCAACTCCTGAACTATACTATCAATACTGTTAGTTGTGAAAATGGACAAAGAGAATTATATGTACTGACATAGAAAAATGTCTTTCATATATTAAACAAAAATAGAAAATTTTAGAAGTGTTATAGTATGATCATATTTTGTATATGTTTGTAAATGTACAAAATTTTTCTAAATTTTTATTTATTAAAATATTTTATTTATTTATTTATTTGACACAGAGAGAGAGAGAGAGACAGAGAGAGAGGGGACACAAGGACGAAGAATGTGAGAGGGAAAAGCAAGTTCCCCACTGAGCAGTGAGCCTGATGCAGGGCTCGATCCCAGGACCCAGAGATCATGACCTGAGCTGAGGGCAGACAGGCACCCCTATACTTATAAATTTAAGGGTAGTTATTTGTAGGAAGTGGGACTGAGAAAAGGTTGAGAGGTTGGAAGGCTTTTTCTTTTAATTGTATATACTTCAATGATACTTGAATTTTTTCACTGAATATGTATTGTGTTTGAAACTTTTTGTTACTAAAGAAAAGAACAAATACAGGAATTGTCAGGGTCAAATGCCCTAGAGAAGTCAAGGAAAATGAAGACTGAAAAATATCTACCAGATTTAGAAATTAGAAGTTTTTTATTGATGTTGTGGGATCAGAAGTAATTTCAATGAAGGATATCAGGAAATTTTTGGCCTCTTTAAAAGTTGACCATTTAAGGCAAGAGTGTAATTAGAGGAACTGAGGAGGCAGCATCTGAGGTTATGTATTTTCTCCCCAATATATGAGAACTTTGAGTATGTTTTATAACCTGAGGAGGAGGGGTTCACTAGGAAAGGAGGAAAATTTAGAGATAACCTCAAAGAAAATAATTTCAGATTTTTCCTCATTTACCTCATCTGTCCAGTGATGATTAGACTCCTTTGAAAGATTAGGAGTAGAGAAGTAAAGCCCCAAATTTTCAGTGAGGAGGGCTTTCATTTATTGGCCTTTGAAGTCCTTTCTAATCTTCATTTCTACAAGTTTGGCTTACCGTTGTACAAATTCAGTTGTTTCTGCTGAGCATGGACTTGACAGAAGCAAACACCCTGCTTTTATATAACTTGAGCTAGGAATCCAGGCTTATTAGTGAGAGAGATAAGAATGAAGAATTTGTTTCTTTTGAGGAGCAAATCATTCTCCAAGGAAATCTGACAGAGTTAGCACTTCCTATAGCTCCTTATCAAGTTAAGAAGCTCTCATTTTCTTTTAAGTGCCTCTCTCTCTCTCCTTTTCCCAAGGATACTAATTTAGAATCTGCTTTGCCAAGAATCCGTGTATTTTGGGAATCCATTTCTTCGTCTCACCAGGGTTACAGTGAGTCATGGCTCTGACTCCATTTTTCCTCAGAAATAGTAAGGTGTTAGATAATGAAGACCTTATCCAGTTCTGCCCCCTTTTCTGGAAAAATTCTAGGCTCTGAGCTTGTAAGAGTGATTTTCTTCCCCCTAAAATTGAGAGGCATCTGGTATGTGTTACATAGAAACTCGGAATCTTTCCTTTGAGCAATTTTAAATATTATTGTAAACTGAGAAAAAGATGCTTGTGTATAGAAATTCCTCAGGTCAAATAAGTCCCTATCGTGAAGTAACTTATATTTTCTAGAGGCTACTTTGGGTAGAAAGAGCAGAGCATAGATATAGCTGCCCTGTGAACTCTCTAAGTTCTGTCAGCAGACTTGAATTCACATTCCTCATTCGGCCTCCTATTAGGTATCTTGACATAGATATAAGGTCTAATTAAGTCTCCTGTTTCTTGATAAGTATCTGCCCCTTTTATACTCCCATTTTTGGCCCATTGGGGAGAGGGAGAATGGATAACAAGAATATGGCAAGAGTTTCATTATACTTCCTGAGGTCCAGAGGATGTTAGTAAAGATTACTCCTGTGCGTTCTGCCAAGTTCCAAAGTTCGTCTCCTGAGAGGATTGCTCAGCAGATACGAATTCCTCTCTTCCCACCCCAACCACCCCATCGGTTACTCAGCCCACAGGAGAGTCAGGCCACCAAGTTATATGCAGACTAGGTCCAAAAGAAGAGACTGTAAGTCTTTAAGTAAGACTTGAAATAGAAGTAGATAGAGCTTCTGACAGCCAGTACTGGGTTGGTTTCTTTGGCCTGTGAGAATGAGCTGCCTCTTCTATAAGTTACCTGGGGGGCTACATTTATTCCACATAGACTATGGTTACTTTTCTCCTGAAATGCCCTTGTAAGAGGAGGAAAGACAGCAGGCCTAGGTAATCCAAATCCCAAGGGTCCCTCAATTCTCTTTAGCCATAGAATATTCATTGGCCCTAGCCACATTTTCCAGTGTCCCACCTTCCTCTTTCATTCATTCAAGGTGGCCTATTACAAATTGTTTTGTAGTACCTGCTCTGATAACACCAATGAAGTCTCTGCTTGAAGGAAAAATAAATAAGAGACAAAGGTAGAGCTTAGTTATGTGAAGTTTCTTTATTATTACTGTGGTATCTGGAGGACAATAGGAAAATGGGGAAATGACCTGTCACTAAGAATCTTTTTCTTTCTATTCCTCAAGCAACCTCATAACATTCTGCAGAGGCGCCTCATGGAAACCAACCTGTCTAAACTTCGAAGTAGTCGTGTCCCTTGGGCCTCCAAGACCAACAAACTGAATCAGGCGAAGTCTGAGGGACTAAAGAAGTCTGATGATGATGACATGATTTTGGTTTCTTGCCAGGTAATGTTCTGAGAATAGTTTTTCCAGGGTTTTCTGGAGAGTATGATGTGGGCCCATTGTGATTCCCATAGTGGGGCCCTCTCCTCCAAAGTGTATAGAGCTTGGGTCTTATCATAGAATTCATAAGTGAGTTTAACAGGAAGTATATGTAATATTTTTATGCATGTGTATCTTTATGGGAGAAAAGACCAAAACTTTCATCAGATTTGCAAAAGGGTGTGTGATACACACACACACACGCATGCGCACACACACACACACACACACACATACACACAATTAAGAGCTACTTGGTATATAGAATTAAATACCAAAAGTCCTTTGGGATCCTCTGTCAGCTCTAGATTCAGTGGAAAAAGGCTCCTAAAAGGAAACTCAGCAGTGGTTAAAGATGAGACTTTACCAACCAGTAATTATGAGATGCTCTCCAGCCCTGCCTTTCATATGACATCTGCTGCTTGCACCCTTCCCTTTTGGTTCTCTGGCTCCTGCTGAACAGTATGTTTCCTTTCCCAGTGTGCTGGAAAGGATGTGAAAGCCTTGGTTGACACAGGCTGTCAATATAATCTCATCTCTTCAGCCTGTGTGGATAGACTGGGGTAAGTAGCCACTTGTACCGGGTGGAAGTCAGGTGCTAATGCATTCTTTGCCTTAATCTATTTTGAGGTTAGAGATAGTGAGGATCTCTACCAAGGTTCCAAGAGAAGTATGTAGAATTCAAATATAAGCTGGATTCTCAGGCACCTGAGAGAAATCAGCAAGCCAGGAAAGCTTTTTTTTTTCCCCATTAGCTCCCACCTATTAATTTCTAAGCAAAGGCCTTTGGGCTCTGGAATGAGAGAGTATGAGATCCTTGGCTCATTGTCAGCCATGTCCTGATCCTGATATGTGCCCTGCAAAGACAACAGATTAGAAGGAATACCCAAGATAAGTGAAAGCAGGGATGTTGTTGGTCTTAGCTTACTCAGGATCCTTCTGGAGGCCACAATGCCTGTCCTAAGAAGCTTCAGTCAGAACCTAGAATAGGACTGCTATTGCTGCTGGGCCTAAACCATCATAGGTGTGATTAACTAATAGTTTCTTAGTGCCTTTCCTCTCTTTAAAGAACATGTAAAATCAAATCTTACTGCTGCCCCTGCTGGGGATTGCGTGTGAGGCAGATACCTCATATATTGAATGTCTTTGGTTCTTTAACAGCTAAAATTGGGTTCTTCCTCTTTTAGTCAGAGAAAGCCACTTTATATCTTTCATCCTTTTCAGTCAATTGGTACTTTTATGTCTTCTTCCTTCTCTTCCCTCCTAAGTACTAGCTGGACCCTAAGGTCTAGCCCAGAATTGGAAAGATCAACCCAATGTCCTTTTCCACTTTTCTAGCCCTAAGAACAACAGATCATTCCCTAGCTTAATCTCTGTATTGAAATAATCACCATGGTAGATATAATGGTTCATTCTAAGCTGCTTTCAAGATGCTCATACTCTTAGGTAGGACTTGAAGGAGGCTGGATTTGTATAATTAGTGACCTCTGCTACCTGATCTATTCCCTTTTGTTTCTACCCTGGCCTCATCCCTCACAACCACTGTGACTCTTTGAGCCTGGCTCTGTGGGTTTTGTACATTGCAATTTAGACTTGCATGAGGAGTCCAGGACACAAATGTTCTTGTGGGAAGAGTCCTGAGCTTTTTTATGTGGTGAAGAGATGAGCTATAATGCAACATGATGGTTCCAGAAAGACTAATAATGTCCTGGTGCATAATTAGGCAGCAGTCTGCCATGGTTCCAGAGGAATTAATAACCATCTGTAAAACTGCAATTATTTTTCTTTTGGATGAGCTATAACACCAAAAGAGAGGAAATGGAGTAAAGCAGAAGTATTGGCACAGAAAGTCCGTAATTAAGTTTTTATCCACCAACCCATGATATCTTGGGTGCTTGCTGTTCCAATCTGCTTATATAACTGTGTGAAACCTGGGTGCTGTTCCTTCCTTCTTCCCCTGCAGAGACAAGTTAAATTAATCAAGACTTTCCCCATGATACTCCTTGCTGATCTTGATATCAATATCAGTGCACTTACCGAATAAGTACCAGCCTCCACTAATCTCATAGCTGAGGACTAACTGATGAGGATAAAGTGAAATAGAAAAGACAAAGAGAAAATTAGATGCTGAACAAAAAGCATCTTCTAAAATTAGGACAAACTCCTACCCTTTCTGACATTTTTGATCCACAGATGGGTAAAAGGACATGTTAACTAAATTGCCTTGCATATAGGTGGGGATGTTAGGATACAAAATAGGATTTTTATTTTTCACCAGTATAGATAGTGACATAGCTTTTTGAGAATAGGAGCTGAATCTTTCATGTTTTTATATCCCCTGGCATATGTAGGACAAAGTTCTGAAACAAGAAGTATAGCCTGCCTAGCACATTTTTTGGTAACTTAATCTTAGGAAATCCCTGGAAAAGTCCAATGTGAGGGGGGGTGTCATAAGATAGACATTATCAGATTCCGTCAGAAACTCTGCCAAAGAGATTCTGATATCTCCCTCTCTGGTTCAGACTCAAGGAGCATGTCAGATCTCACAAGCATGAAGGAGAAAAGCTTTCGCTACCCCGACATATGAAAGTAGTGGGCCAGATTGAGCACCTGGTGATCACACTGGGCTCCCTCCGCCTGGACTGTCCAGCAGCTGTGGTTGGTGAGTAGAAGTGAGAACTGGACCTATGACTCCTATTGTAAACGGCTCCCTACTTCCACCAAACCCTCATAAGATCTCATGCCTGTAAATATTGACTTCTGCAAAATCCCAGGATTCCATTTTTCTGTACTATAGACTTGTCCCAGTTTTTACTCTCCAAGGTATCAAATTCAAGACATATTAAGAATCACTAAGAAAGGGGTGTCTGGGTGGCTCAGTCGTTAAGTGTCTGCCTTCGGCTCAGGTCATGATCCCGGCGTCCTGGGATCGAGCCCCGCATCGGGGTCCCTGCTCTGCAGGAAGCCTGCTTCTCCTGCTACCATTCCCTCTGCTTGTGTTCCCTCTCTCGCTGTGTTTCTCTCTGTCAAATAAATAAAATCTTAAAAAAAAAAAAAAAAAGAATCACTAAGAAAAAGGAGTGTGTAATTCAGGATTAAAAAAATGTAAGAAGAAAGAAACATTTTTGTGTGTCAGTGAAAGTGGCTCCTGAGAGCTTTCTCTGAGCTAGTTAGAGGTAGAGGGCAAGTTCCCCTTACTCCTTCGCCATAAATTGCTTGATAACTACCCTCATCTCCTCTATTTTCCCTTATGTACTCTACTCTAGACTACTCAAGATTCCCTTTGTCCTTTAGAGTTTAAAAGACCTAGGTTTGAATCTTGGCTCTATTACCTTTTAATTATAATGATCTGGGGAAATTACTTAATATAACAGATGCTCAACAGGTATTTATTAGATAGATGGATGGGTGGATGGATGGATGGAAGGAAGATCAGGTGGAACCCAATGGTGATAAGGCTGACTTCTAAACCAGCATAACAATAGTCAGATCTTAATTTTTTTTTTTTTTAGAGGACAATGAGAAAAACTTGTCCCTTGGTCTTCAGACTCTCCGATCCCTTAAGGTAGGATTGATTCTACTTTCCATTTGAATCTTACTCTCTGAGGCAAGGGTCCTCTTACATGGACCATTGGTCAAGGGATCACTGACAATGACCAGTGATTCTCCTTTGTTTTTAGTGCATCATAAATTTGGATAAGCACCGGCTGATCATGGGGAAGACAGACAAGGAAGAAATCCCTTTTGTGGAGACAGTTTCCTTGAATGAAGACAAGTAAGTGGCCAAATGGGTCAGGTTAAGTAAAATCCATTTGTCATTAAGTGGAGGGCTTCTCACACAGGATATTGGGTTGTGTCTTGCCTTTGTCCTTCAATCTTATCACAAGTACACCCATCCCCCAATCCCTAGAGTTCACCATCCTAAGAAACTCTCTAACCCACATTCCAAAATAAGTAGTGATGATACTGTACAGAGTGGTGGGGAAAATAAGTAGCTTTTAAACTAAAATTGTACTTGCCTTCAACCTAACTTCTTTGGATTTGGTATCATTTCTTCTTTTTCTTTCTCATTTCAGCACTTCAGAAGCATAACTACAGACTGCAGCATGTCTGCACGTATGCACACATACCAGGTTGACAGATTGAGAAAACTGGGTTTGAACCAAATGCAGTAGCAACTTGCTGTGGACCAAGTCCTTCCCTCTGATAGAAGCTCCAGGGGCTCCTTCCCACCCAGACCTCTTTAGACTTAGTCCATGCTTAGAGGTATTATCTGGTTATAGCCATTGTTTTTTACTCCTCTGATCACTTAATTTATAGATCTTTTGACACTGCCAGGTCTCACTTGTGGCCTACTTCTCTGCTTCTTTCAGGAATTTGCTTGTATTAGTCAAGTATAGGGGCTGCCAGGTTCGGTTTCTCCATAGATACACTTGCTTCTTTTCCTATAGCTAAAATGTATAATTAACAAGAACCTGACCTTTACCTCCAGCTGTTTCAAAGAGGTGCAGGATACCTATGTCTCAGAATTAGAATTTCTTCTAATTCACTCACTGATTTCTCAAGAATAAGTTTATCTGAAAGAGCCCAGAGAGATCATCTAGTCCAATTTTTCATTTATAGGTCCAGAGAGGCAAATGAATTATGTAAGCTGGTATTCTAAGTCAGTGGCAGAGGAACCTAGAACTCAGACTTGACAAGCTATGTTCATTCTCCCATGCTTCTTCTTTTGTCTTCAGGCCTTGAGAGGAGGATGAAGAGGTAAGAGTTTTAAAAAGGCAAGGTAGGGGAAGAATCTACTTTGGGGATGGATGCCAGGAGGATCTGGGTTGCCCTTCCTCCCGTGTGCTAAGTCCACTAAAAGTCCCTGCCCCAGATTGTTACATTTAGGACCTTATTTTGGTGCCTAAAACCTGAGGGAGCAAAAATGAGTGAGGTGACCTCTTACCTTGAACTTTTTGGAGGGGAGGAGAGGGAAAGAACCACAGACAGAGAACATTAATCACTTTATGAGGTGGAGTTGAAGGCTTTTGTTAATGATCTGAGGATCATTATTAGACACTGATACCCCCAGGATCTAGTCAGAATTTCTGCCCAGCCTGTTATTTGTCTGCCACAGACTCAAGTAGCTGATATCAGGAATAGGGAAAGGTGATGAAAAAAATCCAAGCAGATCCAGAATAGAAGGAAGTACTGAGTAGAATCAGTTGGTGGAAAGTCCTACCTATGGAAACCTTTCTGGGATGGGGGTCCAGACAGGGAACTGAAGATTGGGAAACTCTTCAGCTTTGTTCTGCTTCAAGAAAAGAGGCAGAGCAAGAGCTGACGGTGTTAAGGACAACTTTTTCTGGCTGTGCAATGTCTGCTGACCCTTCTCAAAGCTTTTTTGTTAGAATGTCAGTTTAGGCACACAGATACCTGTAAAGAAATCTCCCCTTCAATTTGGTCATAGAAGTACATGGAGAAACAATCAGCCTCAAATATCTTTTTAAGAGATTTCCAAGTTAAAAAAAAAAGATTTCCAAGTCTACCCTTGGTTCATAGCAGTAGTTTCCAGAGCATTTAATGGATATCCCACTTTGAATTTTGCCAGGTCCCACCAACAATCTCGCTAAGTGTTCAGCTCCTGCATCTATCAAACTACTCTTTGGAATTCTGAATGTTTTTAGACTTACAGAAGCTTCCTAAAGACTAGGATCTTAGTGACCCCCCATTTGAACAGCTAGGCAGCCATACTGCAGCCTGGGTCACCCCCAGACTCCCTTATCAGTCTTTATAGAGGAAGCAGGATGGAAAACTAAGCACAGCCACAGCAGGGAAGGCCATATCTAAACTTTAGCAGGGGTGATCCCAGCTTATCAGCCTTCAGCGCCCCCTCCAAATTCACCCCATTTTTGCCTGAGCAGGGCGGGGGGAATCTATGCCTTTCCACTGAGACCTCTCCACTCTCCTACTCTACCTATCATGGCACCAATTTGGCCTTTTCCTTATCCTAAGACTGAGTTGAAATACTTCACCCCTTCCTCCTGAGGTTGAAAATTCCACTCCAGGCCCTGACTCTTGGCCACAAGTGAGGCATGTTGGAAGTTCCTGGGCCTGGCTTATCCTTATTTGGATTCCCTGTAGACCAGTGAGGCCAGGAATTCTTAGGTGTTGGAAAGATGTGACTAATTCTGGCCCTTTGAATCCAGGATTCTGTGGCATCAGAGGGATGATCAGATGGTCTTTAGTGATCTTTCTGGCTTCTGAGAATCAGTCACTGACTTTCCAATTTTGGAATAGAAACAGTTGGGATGATCTGAGCTTAGGGTATCATAATCTCACTCTGTGCAGTCAGATTATTTGAATTCACTAGCCAAATAATTGTACTTTAAACCCCAGGCTTGATAGAGGTACCTAAAAATATCTAAAGACAACTATGGGAAGTCTTGAGCTTCATTAATCTTTAAATGCTGCCAAGTTGATTATTTTGATAGCCCATATCTCCTTGATATTCATGAGGGAGTACCTAATCTACTTTTCAGGGGCTGGCAAGATGAAAAGGTAAGGTTAGTTCTTTCCAGAATCCTAGAAAATTCTCTCTGGCACCTCTAATTCAGGATTGGGGAAGAAAGGGTCTAGCCACGCTGTGTTTTGAAGACAGGCAGTAGCAGGAAGTAACCCTGTAGAACTAGTACCCCTCTCATTCCTTATTAGATGTCCATCACAAATACAGGGAGTTTGAAAAATATTGTTTTTGTTATTTGGTATATCTATGCCTGAGTTATATGAGGAACAAACGTTTTCTGACTTTTCTATTTCCTTGCCCTGCTTAGACCCCACCTGGTAAGATTTTCTATTCCTTAGCTCAAAGTGTCTGTATAATGGATCGCTTATTGTGTCAGCTGCCCTGACTTTTCTATAATAGAAATATCTTTCCAGGCTGGAAACATGGAGGAGATGAACTGGATTCTTTCCTCCTTCTGTTGTCAGTCCTCTACATTGGCACTTCTACCTGCTCAGTGTTTCTGGCTGTGTTGGGTTTATTTGTGAGATTGATGTAACAATAAAGTGAAATCTTCCCTTCTGTGTGCTTGTCTGACAAAGTCTCTGTGTCAGGGTCCCTGGAAGGTGAGGGAGCCCAGGTGCAGCCTAATTGCATCAATGTTTCTCTCATAGGGTCCTCTGAACACAAGGCTTTGAGGTCCTCATTTCTTCCATTGCTACTAGTCCTTCAGCAATCTCTTATTGGGTATATGTCCTTGGGCATATTAGCGAACCTCTCTGAGCTTGGTTTTTTAGTCTATAAAACATGTGATGATAGTACATGCTATATAGTATCAATTATAAAGTGGTTGGCATATGGTAGTTCCTTAAAGATTTAACAATATATATGAAAAATCTTTTATGGTAGGTCAGCAATGTATAAGAGAATATTTTTCTAGAAAGGGACATACTTATTTAGTTCGAACAAATAAGACAGGTTTCGGAAGGGGAAGAATTATTGAATGAGCCTTACTATATAGTTAAAGCCGTTGTCTAAATAACATTTCAAATAAATATATTTTACAGATGATAGAAACTTACCTTTTGAGTATTAATATTTTAATATTGAAACAGTAAGATTAAAGAGTCAACAGTAAACATTCTTTAGCTATGACAATGTTTATCACAATCTAGAACTACAGTTCCACTTATACTTAGATGATACTACCATTCCACCTCAAAAGATTTTCTGTCTTATTTTTGTCCAGTTATTCTAAATATAAAATATTAGGGGTGCCTGGGTGGCTCATTTTGTTAAGCATCTGACTTTGGCTCAGGTCATGATCTCAGGGTTCTGGGATCCAGCCCTGCATCAGGCTCCACACTTAGTGAGGAGTCTGCTTCTCCCTCTGCCCCTCCCCAACTTGTGTGCATGTGTGATCTCTTTCTCTCTCTCTCAAATAAACTCTTTTTTAAATTATTTAAAATAAAAAATTTGTAAAAAATTAAAAAGACTTACCCAACCTGACTCTTAAACTGCATCGAGGTTTATGATCATCTTCATGGAATGAAATAAAGAAAATTAAGTTTTAAAAGAGTTAAAAAAAATACATCTTGACTTTCATTTTTTAAAAATCTATTGCTATTGTACAGTGGGGGAGAGCTTGGATTAACAAAAGTTTATGTGAAGATGATCTTGGTGTTTTAGTTCAAAAGTATAAAAGTATTAAGGACTGACAGATCTAGAAATCTTACAGATTGTACAAATAAAGCTTGTGTGGTGTTAAAAAATATTAAGGACTCTGTTTGTAGTTGTCGTTTGTAAGATAGAGACATGTATACAATTTGTGGAACATCTAGAAAAGGGCAATGATAACATGATTATTGTTTTCAGAGCTGTCATGGAAAATGTTCTTTCTGGCACCAGAAGGCAAGCATTGTCAGTAGGTGGAGGTTGTAGAGAGGCATACATATCCTGGCTCAATTGGAGGGAAGCATCTATTGTAAACCAGGGACTATAACTCCTGCAAAGAAGGTAGTATTGTTCATAGTTTTGCAGAAGGAAAAGCTAAGGCTGAGTGGTGTCAAGGTACAACTATTTGGCACAATTAAATGAATTATCTCTAAATTTTCTTTCACTTGAAGTGAATGGTGGGATGATCATTTCCTAGCAATATTGTGAAAGATTTTGGCATTGAGTAGAAGGTGGAATAAGGAGACCTATAAAGTAATTTCTAATGCCAAAATTCTTTGATTCTAGGACATCTTTATTAAATGGCATTTAAACCAAATGTAGTCTCTTGTTGACGCACTGCCATCACTATAAACAAACTCATTAATTTGGACTTGAATTACGATCTTTTTTACCCAGATTTGAAGGGTTGAAAGTTATTGTTTTCATGGAATCAGAAAGCAGAGACAAACTAGTTTGTATTATAGCTTTGACTCCTCTGTGAGCTGCCACTTCTTCCTTCATTATTAGTGCATCCTGAGTTATACTATGCTACTGTCTTATTTGTCTGGCCAGTGACCTACTGGCAACTGTTTCTCATGTGGTGTCAAGCATATGGACACTGTGACAGCTGTTTTCTTAGAGACACTTTTATTCATGGGTCGTGATATGTTCTGGAAGACTGGGGCTGCCAGATATCTGACCAAAATGGAGAAAAAATGGGTCTTTATCTGATTTTTAGTAGTGATTGGTCCAAAGGTTCAAGTAGCCTGATGACTACAAGCTTTGTTCTTTCTTTCCAGTCCTTTATCACACTCTTTCCTAGACCTATGCCTCTAACCAGCAAATCACAGTCAACCAAATGGGAGAGGGTAATTCAATCTTAGCATTGGTTGTGTTTTTTTGTTTGTTTGTTTGTTTGTTTTAAAGATTTTATTTATTTGACAGAGAGAAACACAGTGAGAGAGGGAACACAAGCAGAGGGAATGGTAGCGGGAGAAGCAGGCTTCCTGCCGAGCAGTGAGCCCGATGCGGGGCTCGATCCCAGGATTGTGACCTGAGCCGAAGGCAGATGCTTAACGACTGAGCCACCCAGGCACCCCCCCCCTTTTTTTTTTTTTTTTAAGATTTTATTTATTTATTTATTTGACAGAGATACAGTGAGAGAGGGAACACAAGCAGGGGAACGGGGAGAGGGAGAAGCAGGCTCCCTGGTTGAGCAGGGAGCCCAACACAGAGCTTGACCTGAGCCGAAGGCAGTCAGTTAATGACTGAGTCACCCAAGCACCCCGTTAGCATTTCATTTACTAGAGCCAGAGTAGCCTCCAAATTTGCACTTAATACAGAAAACTTAACTCTCTAGGGAAATCACAAACTTTGATGTTGACTTACTCAAACCAGGCCAGTTGCCTGAAACAGGAGAAATAGGTTGGGAAAAGGGCGTATGGTTGACCTAGTGGAGATACTTGTGTTTGTCAGAGGAGAGACTTGGAGGGTAAAGGGAGGGGAAAATGAAATCTTCTGTACTAAGAGCCTAACTAACAGGAATTTAACTTTACTAAGTTAAATTAGCAATTAACTAATTAGTTAAATTAGTTCCACGAACTAAGGTGGAATGTCTTGGGTTCTGTTATGAACTACTGGACTCTGTGGATATACTGGATGACCTTGTACTTGGGGAGCTGCTATAGTGGTTCCCATCTTACTTATTTTGAAAATGGGTAAGGACATGAGAATTTGATCAGTGCTGGGGCTGATCATATGAAGAAGCAATTACTCTATTTTGAAAGTTCTACGGAAACTGTTCCCCCACATGTCTGCATTCATAATAGTTTCTCTGTGATAGATACGAACCAGTGGGGAATAGAAAGTATATTAAAGTGAACAGGTCTCATAAAGACCAATTAGACCACAGGGGTGTGTGAAGGGGGCCAGTTCTAAGCTCTGAGGAAGGATAGCTAGAGGGTAAGAACAGATGGGCATGCCCCATGGAGAGTAGTATTTCAGCAATAGTAAGGCTCAGTATCAGGAGTTAGGAGTGAGAGGAAAGGCAGGAATTGAAAAGACAGAGATTAAAGAGAACCAAAAACAAAATGGGAATCCCAGCATCAGCCCAAGTTGATTCCACCACTATGATTGAGATCTGTCTATGTATAGCAGAAGCCTGGAAGGTAGGCCAATCAGAGCCTGTGTGTGTGAGGTACTGAGAAGTATCCTGGGAAGAGTAAGCCAGTCAGACATGTGTGACCCCTTAACAAAAGTCTTGTTGGCAACATCTTATTAAAAATGTGGACTGAAAATACAGCTTCCTCCTGAAACACCACTAAAATGACAGTAAAGCAATATTAAATGACATAAATCAGTGAGGACAAAGAACATGGGAGAAAAGATAATAGCAGTCAAACAACATCAACAAAATCTTTGAATCTGGAAAGTAAAAGACAAGCAACAACTGTTGGAACAGTCCAGAGGAAGCAGAACCTAATGGGGGCTGGGGGTTGAAGGTGGGGGGGACAATAATAATAATAAGCAAGCAAATGTATACCACAGAACCCCAGAAAAGACTGGGTGAGGAGTTGGAGACATCAGTTATCGGAATAGCAAGGGGTAGGGGTAGAGGGCTAAAAACACAATGATTACTTGAAAGACTATGAAGTAAGTTAGACCCGAAATCCTCTTACTCTTTCGTTTGTTCATTCTTTCATCCTCTGGAGAAACTGAATTAGTTGGAGCCACCAAGAACAGCTGGGAGCCGGGAGGAGGCATCTCACTGAAAATGGGAATTTAAAGTTGAGCATTCTGAATTGTCAGACACTTCTGTCCCTGGCTCTTAGGACAATGCTTTCACTGCAGCCCTCTCAAGGTGGTTTATTCCTCATAGTCCTGTTACTGGGCAAGAGTTGGAAGTAGATGCTCTTCTTGTTCCTTATCACTGCTTCCAGGCATTTCTCCCTTTGTCCTTTAAAACTCCCCAGCTTTGAGTCTCATGCCATCAAATTATATCACCTTTTCCCTTCATTGTTGATGTCATCTATAAAATCTCTGGGTCATTCACTCTCATTTCTCAAAAAGTTTAGCTCTTGGCTCATTCCTTGAATAACAGTGTTCCACTGATATTATCCTCTCCCATTCCAAGCATTCATTCCCATGGTCACACCTTTGATTTTCCAAAAACTAACCCCACCATAATGTCAGGCTGATGTATCTCACCATCTGACCGCCGCCTTTTATCTTCCAGCCATCTCCTAGTAACTTGATTTCAACACTCCTTTGACTACCACCTTTCATTGTCCATACTCTTCCTGAGTTTCTCTCCTCACTTCATAACAAGTTTAGATCCCAGGGTCAGTCATTATAATGATTCACTTGCATATACTTTTAACTCTGTTTACCCATTCTTTTTGTCATTTCACAAAACCACAATATTAGTTAAAGTCAGCTCTTTGCCTGTTCTCTGCCTAAACCTGTACAGCAACCGTGCTGATTGGTCTCACTTTATTTTTTTTTTCACTTTATTTCTTAAAATGTATTATATCTTTTATTTTTATTTTAATTTCAGTATAATTAACATACGGTGTTATATTAGTTTCAGGTGCATATATAGTAATTATGCAGTTCCATATATTACTCAGTGCTCATCAAGATAAGTGTACTCTTAAATCCTCTTCACCTATTTCACCCAACTCCCCTCCCACTGCCCCTCTGTAGAGAACAACCATCTGTTCTCTACAGTTAAAAGTCTGTTTTTGATTTGTCTTTTTTCCCCCTTTATTCATTTGTTTCTTAAATTCCACATATGAGTGAAATCACATGTGTATTTGTCTTTCTCTGAGTGTCTTATTTTGCTTTGCATTTATACTCTCTAGATCCATCCATGTTGTTGCTAATGGCAAGATGTTGTTCCTTTTTTAGGGCTGAATAATATTCGTGTGTGTGTGTGTGTGTGTGTGTGTGTGTGTGTGTGTGTGTACACACACATACATAGTGCATCTTTATCCATTCATCAGTCAATGGGACACTTGGGCTGCTTCCATAGTTTGGCTATTGTAAATAATCCTGCAGTAAACAGAGGAATGCATCATTCCTTCAAAATCCTTCAAATTTGTTTTTGTATTTTTGGGGTAAATACCCAGTAGTACAATTACTGGATCATAGGATGGTTCTATTTTGAATTTTTTGAGGAACCTGCATACTATTTTCCACATTAGCTGTACCAGTTTGCATTTCCACCAACAGAGCGCAAGAGTTCCTTTTTCTCCACATCCTTGCCAACACTTGTTTCTTGAGTTATTTTAGCCATTCTGACAGGTATGAGGTGATATCTCATTGTGGTTTTGATTTGCATTTCATAGATGATGAGTGATATTGAACATCTTTTCATGTGTCTGTTGGCCAGCTGTATGTCTTCTTTGGAGAAATGTCTGTTCATGTCTTCTGTCCATTTTTTAATCGGACTAAATGTTTTACTGTTGTTGAGATGTGTAAGTTCTTTATATATTTTGGATACTAACCCTTTATTGGATATATCATTTGCAATTATCTTCTCCCATTCAATAGGTTGTCTTATAGTTTTGTCAATTGTTTCTTTTGCCATGCAGAAGCTTTTTATTTTGATGTAGTCCCAAAAGTTTATTTTCCTTTTGTTTCCCTTGCTTTAGGGGACATATCTAGAAAAATGATGTTATGGCTGATGTCAGAGAAATTACTGCCTGTGCAAGCTAGGATTTTTATGGTTTCAGTCTCACACTTAGATCCTTAATCCATTTTGAGTTTATTTTTGTGTATGGTGTAAGAAAATGGTCTAGTTTCATTCTGATACATGTAGCTATCCAGCTTTCCAGCACCATTTGTTGAAGAAATTGTCTTTTTCCCATTGCATATTCCTGCCTTCTTTGTTGAAGATTAATTGCGATTGATCTTACCTTAAATTCATGTCTATAACTCTTAGGCCCTTACCACGCCCAACATTGTATTTTCCTAGTCATTACCCTTCCCATTCTCCTAGATCAAAGCTCCACTAACTTTTTCTGTAAAGAACCAGATAATAAGCATTTTAGGCTTTGCATGTCATACAGTCTTTTTCACAACTAATCTACTCTGCCATTTTAGCAGAAAGTACATAGGCAATATGTAAATGAGTTGAATTTGAATTTTATGTAATCTTTATGTGTCATAATATAGTATTCATCTTTATATTTTTCCCCAACCATTTAAAAGTATAAAAATTATCCTTAGCTTGCAGGCTATATAAAAACAGGATTTGCCCCTCGGCTGTAGTTTGCTGGGCTATGTCCTAGGTTATTTCATACCTTCTCTACTTCTCAAGTTTCTAACACTTCTTTCCCCATTCTTACTCTTAGATGATTTGCTTTCAGTTTCGTTCATGAAATAATCATAACACTCACCATCCCTACCATATCTACCTCCTTATTGGAATCTGCATGCATACATGCAGCTTTCCCCTCTGTTACTGTGTTACTATAGTGCAATACTTTACCGCTGTATAACTTGTCATGTTTGTTTATTGTCTGTCTTATGTTTGTTTATTGTCTGTCTCCCAGTCTAGAATCTTAGTTCCAAGAAGGAAGGGAGTTTTGTTTGTTTTATACTCTGATGTATACGCAGTACTGAGAACAGTGTTTAGCATGTAAGTATTCAGCAAATACTTGAATGCATGAACGCTGGCTACCAGACCAGCAGGCAGAAGTTTAGAGAATTTTTCTCCAGAGAAACTTACCTCTCCTTCCAAAAGAAAAGACTCACCTATTTTGATACTTGGAGATCTGCTTGAGCATACTAAGTGGTAATTTTACAAACTTCTTTGAAAAAACACCCACAATGAGAAATCCGCATTTTTGGGATTGACTCAGTACTTAATATGTATATATAATGTGTACGTATATAAAACCAAAGTTTCACAAAATAATTTTATATGTTATATGGTCTAATATAATATTTTCTATTCTCTTCTATCATTTGGGGCAGGTGGGAAGAAGGTTGGTTGCAACTGACTAGATTTATTTCACAGACCACTAATGGGTTTGCAACCAGAATTTCGAAAAATAACCCAGGGTGTCCTAATTACAAGCCTTGTCTTGTACACAGAGCTTCCAATCAGCTCTTCTTCTTAAACACACTCTTACATATGAATGGATAGTCAAGGATCTCCAGACATTTAAGAAAAGTTTCTAACACAAAAGACAGAAACAAGGACTGAAAAACTCAACACAGATAATTCAAGAAATACAACATTATAAATAGTCTCAGAGAAATAAGATATTGCATCCCCAGATGGAACAGAATGTTATTTAAAGGGTGGGGGGAGTGTGGACAAGAAGGTACTCTAGTAGATGTAAGACAGGATAATTAAAATGTAAAAATTTAAAAGATTAGGAATATGGAAATCTTTCAGAAAAAAAGAAGTAGAAAAGAGGAGAAATGATAAATTATCCTAGGACAAAAACTGGAGAGCAGGCTTAGGGAACCAACTAGTGCAGAATGAAGGACAATGGTAGACTCCTGGAGGGTTGTCTCCAGTTTAAGAAATAAGCTGATAGGCTATCTGATGTGTTTGAATGTATTGAGAGGAGAGTTTTGGACAAATTATAAATTAGTTATGGATACTTAAGTGCTAGCCACTTAAAGCATGGAAAAAGAGGAAATGGCTAATTTCAGTCAAAAAACCAAAATGTAATATTATGCTAGTGGAACCAACTATGAATAATATATACAGTCATAACAATATATTGAGGTTATTTACCTAAGGTAATATAGACACATTGAAGGATAGAGAAATGATATATGTGTCTATGAGAGGGTATTACAGTATATATGCATAGTCTGTTTCCTATAGGAAGAAGTAAAAGAATAGACCAAACTGAAAAATCAAGAACTAGTTATAAGCATGTTACTAATATGGACATATATCCCAGAAGAGATAGCTAAAAGATAAGGAAAAGGTTGTTCAATTTTTAAAAAATATATGATATTGGTAAAAATAAATATAAATAATATATTTCCTGTATTTGAAAATGTTAGTGTTTTGAGAGGAGGGACTGTTTTCCTTAAGGGTTCCCTTAGGACACTGGGAAGCTAACAATGCTGATTTAGCACTCCTCTGAAAGAAACTTTTAAAATTCTCCCTGCTTCGGTACTAAACCTTGTGCTGCTTTGTTATTTTAGGATTCCAGTAACTTATCAGCAACAGGACGACTATCTCTAGGAACAGACAATATTCTGGCCCTATACATTGTTGTTATCAAGGTAGGGACCAGCATGTGATGTGGCGTGGCACATATACATGGCTTTACAGGAAGTGGAGGACAGAAAATCTCACTGAAGGAGGTCAGGTAGGAGGAAACATCCTGGCCAAGCACATGGTAAAGCAGAAGGCTCATATAAGACATTCTTGGGTATGTTCAGAAATAACTGGAAGAAAGTGTGTGTGTGTGTGTGTGTGTGTGTGTGTGTGTGTGTGTGTGTGTGTGTGTGGTGTCCTGCCATACCCACTAGAGGCACAATCCAAGGAAACCATCATCACTGATGCTGTGCATGACTCCGTTTGTTCTGGACTGGCATGGCCTGGGAAAGTGTTGAGTAGATCAGGTAAGGTAGAAAAATAAGAAGGGGACATCCAGAAAGTTGTTTGATCACTGGAGGGGAAGTGGAGTGAGAGCGCTGCAGACAAACCTGGTAAAACCATGGTCCCACATACATAAAACTGTGGTCCCTTCTGCTTCCTAACCTTCTGACTTCCACACTTAAATCCCCCACCAGGGAATTTTTCAGTCCTCACAAAGAAGTGAGAGGGCCCAGTCCAGGTGGGAGGGTGCCCCTGGACCTGCATCACTCCTTAAAAAAGAATGAAGTAGGAAAACTTAGTCACAGGGAAGCAACGAAAAGGGAGGGTAAGAGTGGATACTAAGGGAAAAGACTGGGCGCTAAGTCCACTTTCCCTGTAAAAAGAACTCTGATGTGGCCTAAAGATCTAGGAAGACTCCAGGTCAGAACTCTCTCCTCTCCTGCCTACTGTGGTGCCTCGGATCCCATCCATAGTTCTTTGGGCTCAGCATCGCCTTCATGGTCAGAAAGGCACCATGTAGGGACCTGGTTCTTTGACAAGACACTTTGTAAGCCCATCTCATTCATCTTTTCCCTTCTCTGGGTCCCCACAAACATTGATTATTGATTGGTTTTTACAATATCCCAGTCTCCGGGTACAAAGATAAGCTCAAAAAGCTCACCATATTTGGGTGGAGGCTGGGGAAAATAGAGGCAGATATGAAGACATAATTTACATTGCACTTAAGTCAGATAAGTCTTTCTAGCTTGGAAGACCTCTGACCTAAGGGGAAAATGCTATTTAGGTGTGAGCAGGGCAGCACAAGGGGAATTAACCTCTTTACTTCCTTTTTTTTTTTTTCTTTTGAAGCTCTTTATTTTTATTGCATCACCTAAAATTACTTTCATTTTTTTGGTGGACATATACCTCCTCCAAACCCTAGGTTCTGGCTGTGCCAGTTCCTCCCAGTCACCTTTCTCCTTACCCAAGCCTGAGTTTTCATTCAGTCTCCAGACAGGCAACCATCTTACAGTCACACTCCACTCGTGGTAGCTGTATTCTATATTCTAGGACAATGATGTCTAACGTAAATATTACATTCTCTAGCTGCCACATTTAAGAAGTGGAAAGACACAAATGAAATTATTTTAATGTTTTATTTAATTCAATATATCTGAAATGTTTCAACCTTAAAATAAAAATACTGAGATATTTTTTGGTTTTTTGTACTAAGTTTGAAATCCGGTGTATATTTTACACTTACTCAATTCTGACTAGCTACATTTCAAGTGCTCAATTACCACATGTGACTAGTGGCTACTGTGTTGGACAGGGTAACTAAAATTGTTTCCATGAGTGTACTTGATAATTCTCCATTAAACAGGTAAGGCCCATCAGACAGAGGCATTACTATATATTTACTTTAAGCCTCTGTACTCCCAATCAAGGCCCTAAGAACAATTTAAAAGAAGAAAAGGCCTATGAGGTTTTAGCCAGAGTGAGCATTCTGTTTAAATGTCAAAACTGGACAATTAACCCTAAATTGATCCCAAACTTGCTTTTAGCAATCACAGATCCACAGTACCTCATAGTCAGACACATGTAACCTCAAGTGTCTCCAGGTTGTTCTCTGGCCAGCAGAACACCCACAACAAAGACTTGATATTTCATTAATGTGACAGTACTTTCATAGGGCAGCCTGGAGGGGCTTTGATGAAAGGCCATCCAGTCCTACCCCTCTGTTCTGGTTGGGACTAGGCACCACTTGCCACTTGGGATTGAAAGGGGTTAAATAAATTTGGCACAGTATCAGACACCTATGTTAGATTCTGGCATCAACAATAATCACGTGGGAGGGGCACCTCACTGGCTCAGTGGTAGAGCTCGCCGACTCTAGACTTCGGGATCCAGAGTTCCAGCCCCATGCTGGATACAGAGCCTACATAAAATAAAATTTAAAAAAAAAAAAATTTTTTTTTAAGGTAAAGGAGAAAGTCACACAGCAAAATATAAAAAAAATTTCTAATTAAAAGATTTCCGCAAACTAGGAAAAGAACTACCTTTCACTACTATTGTTTAAAGAAACATAGGATTTCTATGGGAGAACTTGAAATCCATAGATAAGAGTTCAATCTCATAGTGAACCCTGAACCAGAGGCCCAGAGAAGGTGTTTTGCCCAAGGTCATCCGGCAAGTATGTAGTGGTGGTGAAGAGCTCTGTATCCTTTCCACTATCCCGCTCCACACTATCTGCACTCACTGAAAAATATTTTAATTGGAAACACTGTGCCATCACCAGGGTTCTCCCAAATTACCGCAGAGGGTGACCCACACTAGGAAGACCGGTCAGCGCGCCCCCAACTCCGACGTAGTGGCCAGCCGCCCTGAATAGGATGGTAGCGCCGCAGTTCCCGACCTTCTGGAGTCCCGGGCGGGGGAGACTACTAGGGCGGTTCTTTCGCCAACTCCACACCTTCCGGAGCCTGGCCAGACCTGGCCCGGCCCAGCCCAGTTGCGCCGCTGCGGCCCAGTTCCTGCCAGAGGCTGGGCCTAATCGGTCAGCCCGCAGCGGGACGCAAGGAGGGAGACACAAACAGAAGCCAGGGCGGCGAAGGCAGACATGGTTAGAAACCCTGCGGGAAGCGACGTCGGGGAAGCGCGTGTGGGCGGCAGGTTAGTACCCAACGTGCCCGAAAGGACCCCGATCCTCTGGTTGCGGGTAGGCTAGCCGGGAAGAGAAGGCTCGGCCAGTCAGCCCCATAGCAGCGGTCTCCACGCCTACCACCCGCCGCCGCTGCACGGGTAGGATGTGCCGCCCTCTGCAGCGATCCCTGCGGCTCGGGCTCCCTCTAGCCTCAGGGGTCTGGCGACGAACGGCTCCGGCCTCGCAGGGGTCGCCGGAGGCTCGCGTCTGAGACCCCGGGTTTGCTGGGGTTCTCCCTGGGTGAGAGGACTTCCCAGGGCCCTGGCACAGCCCCCGCTGCTTCTGCGTCCAAGAAAGACAGCCTCGCGCCTCAAAGCTCTGCTGGGCTGCCGGGCCAGAGACGCCCCCTTCGCTTTCCCCGCCAGAATGGACGCCGGGCGGGCGCCGGCACAGCGCAGCCTCCGGGCCCCGCGCGCCGGGAACCGTTTCCGGGGCGGACGCTTTCTGTAGCTGACCCGGCGCGGCCGGTGACGCCAAGGCCCAGACGGAAGTGCGGGCGGAGGAGCCCAAGCCCCAGCCGGAGCCCGAGCCGGAGCCCGAGCCGGAGCCCCAGCCGGGAGCAGGTCTCGGGGGCTCCGGGCTGTGGGAACCGCTGGGACTGGCAGCGATGGCGACCCTGTGGGGAGGCTTCCTCCGCCTTGGCTCCTTGCTGAGCCTGTCCTGCCTGGCGCTCTCAGTGCTGCTGCTGGTGCAGCTGTCAGACGCCGCCAAGGTGAGTCCGCCCAGCCTTCGCTCCAGACCGGAGCTCCTCCCCCCCTCCGGCCTTGCGGAAACTGAGTCTGTCAACCTGCTTCCCACCCCATTCCTCTCCCAGCCCTGCCGGCCCGACCCCTAGCTTCACAGCCCTTGCAACACCCCCACCCGACGCCCTACTGCCTGATTGCACTCTCGCCCTCCAGCCCTGACAGTCTGACAGTCACTGCCCCCGCTGCCACCCTCCACCTCCTAGCCATCTCCCTACCCAGCCCCGACAGCACCCACCTCAAACTTTACAACCTTTCCAACTCTGAGAGCCTTTAACTTTCCACCCTTAAGCCCCGTAAGTCTACCGCCGCCCTCCACCTGCCTCACAGACAGCCCTCTTCCTGCTCCGCCCCCTTTTCCTGAATCAAAATTACCAGAAGCCCCCATCTCACGGAGATCTTCCCGGGTAGGAACTAACTCATTTCAACTCATCCCTGAGCCAGTTCCCTTCCCAATGTAGGAACTTGCCTCTCCTGGCAGCCTTCCTTGCCAGTAGGACCTACACGAAGTCTCACCAGCCTAATATTCTGACCTAACTCCCTCCAGGATCTCTTGGCCCCCCTTTTTTTGCCTTCTTTCTTCCTGATGTGTTAGTGGGGAAGGAAGAATCCAAACTACAAGGGACGTAAAGTTGTAGCCGTCTCCCCTGCTCCACTTCGTGGCCCTTCTTATGCCTCTTCATGCTACTCTTTAGTCCCCTTTATGCTCCTACCCTCCAGACCTGCTCTGCCCCCGTACACACACTTGTGCTTCCTTCTTGATGAGCTAGTTCCTTATTGGGGGAAAACAGAAGGAATTCACATTAATATGATAGGAAAACAGTGAAATTTACATCTTTTAAAATTAGGAGCTTTAATCTAGAATATCTTTAAATACCAGAGCTGGGAAAGACAGGTTAAATGCAGACAGATGGGGGTGGTGATTTGATTGGGAGTTCTTTTAGAAACCTTTCCTACCTCCCACCAGCAACAGGGCCGGCAGCAAGTCTCCTGTCTTTCAAAACATTGCTGGCATCTTCTGCATATCTCCTGTCATCACTTTAAGAGTGTATCGTAATGATGTATTTATCTGACAGTCTCCATTACTAGGGTGTGTCCTCATTACTGGCAGGGACCATGTCTTACACTTACCTGAATCTACTTCATTGAGCCCAAGGTCCAGCACTGATCAAGGGCTAAGTGGTTGCTGAATGAATGCGTTGTCAACGGCTCTGCCAGACATAGCACCAAATATAGGAGCAGTAGGCCTTGTCCTCTGGGGACTAATGAGCTACTTGGCTTCTCAGATAAATTCCCCTTTGCTGGTGAAGCTTCTTCTATTACCTATACTCATATATTTGGTCACCTCTTTCTACACCTCTTGAAACTTGCTTTGTCAGTAGTTATCCTCTCTATCTACCAGGGATTAGAAGCAAAGTTTCCTGGGAAGAGTAGACCAAACTGATCTCAGCTAGACTCCAGCTACTTCCCTTGTGTACTTCCTCTCTAAATATAGCTGAGTGCCTCTACGATTTCACCCTTCTGTAGAGCTCTGGTCCGACCCCCCTTATCCATATTAGTGCCATTCTACCAAATGGTGGAAGGATGGTGGTTAGAAGAATTGTGACTTGTTTTGTGAGTAACTTTTAGTTTGATTCTTCCCCATCCTTTTGTAATCAGATTCTTATTTGCAGGCACAGTTATTTGTCTACTGTGTCTTTTTACTGGCAGGTAGATGGTGATAACGTTAGCACAGTTGGACTGTCATGTGACCTATAAATGTGATTAATAAATCACAGATCATGTACAGGTATTATTTCAAAATAATTTTATGTAATATATATGCAAATTGATTAGCATTGCCAAAAAACCTGTGGCTTTTAAAAACTCTCAAAATGAATAGTTTTAGAATATTTGACAGGAGATGCTTAGCGAAATGTATATGGTACAGTTCTTTAAAATATTGATGCTAAACTGTTAACAAGCTATACTAAATTTCCATTTTGGTTGCAGAATTTCGAGGATGTCCGATGTAAATGTATCTGTCCACCCTATAAAGATAATTCTGGGCATATTTATAATAAGAACATATCCCAAAAAGATTGGTAAGTATTCTAGATTACTGAATTGCCTGTCAGATTTCTTTTTGTGGTTGTCACTGTTAGCCCAGAATGTTCATCCAATGTATTGTTTCCTTTTTGAATGCAGTTGACCCTTGAACAATTTAGGGCTCAGGTGTGCTGAACCTGGCACAGTCAAAAATCTGCGTGTAACTTTTGACTCCTCCAAAATGTAGCTGCTAATAGCCTACTGTTGACCAGAAGCCTTACCAGTAAAACAAACAGTTGATTCATATTTTATATATTATATGTATTATATACTGTACCCTTACAATAAAGTAAGCTGGATTATTAAATGTTATTAAAACAATCATAGTAAAGAGAAAAATACATCTGCAGTACTGTACTGTATCTATTGAAAAAATTTGCATACAAGTGGACCCATGCATTTCAGCCCATTGTTCAAGGGTCACCTGTATGTCTTTTTAAGTATGTCATATTCCACTTCTGTATGAAAAAGTGAGAGTAAGGCCCTGAGTGTGTGATGTAAATATAAAAGAATATAGCCAGAATACTAAGCCCCAAGTAAGGAGGGTTTTGTAAGGGACAGAGGTGAGTTTGTGGCACCTATACTGCCCATAGCTACCTTCCTGTACCCCCTTAAATTTTAATCTCTCTTGCTTTTCAGTGAAAGGTAAGCAAGCCTCATTTATCTGGGTTGTAATTTTCACAACTTAGGGGTTTTGGTGATATACTGTCAAATACAGACACTATGTTTAAAAGTGTCAAAAGGAGGGGCGCCTGGGTGCTCCGTTGTTAAGCGTCTACCTTCAGCTCAGGTCATGATCCCGGGGTCCTGGGATCAAGCTCCACATTAAGCTTCACATTGGGCTCCCCGCTGAGCAGGGAGCCTGCTTCTCCCTCTCCCACTCCCCCTGCTTGTGTTCCCTCTCTCACTGTCTCTCCCTTTGTCAAAAATTAAAATCTTGAAAAAAGAAGTGTCAAAAGGCTCAGGAAGGAATGGGAATGAAGCACATGTATCATGGTGCCCTGTTGGTGTGCTGTGGATATACCTATATCAAGAAGTTGCTTCCTCAGCCCTTGGGATATCAAGCAGGCCTGTGAAGACTGGGATCTTGACTCACTAGTCACCAGCAAGCCTTCTCTATTTATGGATCTTACAAATGATAGCTTTTCTATATACAGCATAAAATGATTGGGAAGCAGTTGTTTTGTAGCAGGATCAATGGGCTCCTTCTCATGGTGTTGTGATGTTTTATGGTTTGTAAACATGGTAGAATATTACTGGGATAGGCATATAAGAAAAATAGCTCCCAATGCTAAGAACTTTCACATGTACCCGATTTCACAGCTAAATAGCCAGCAAAACTTTGAAGGCAAAATTAAATTCATTTGGTTACAATATTTCAAGTTGACTTTGAAAAAGAAAAGGCAGCCTTTAGCATGTTTCTTTTTTCTTTTTTTTTTGGAGGGGGCATGTTTCTTTTTTTGATGCCGTTGTCTTTCTTCCCATGGTATACATATAGGTTCAATATGATATTCTTAAAAACTTCTTCTGAACTTCTGTGCTCCACTTTAAATTGTTTCATTAAAAAGTGATTTAGCTATATTCTTACAGATTTTATATCATGAAGTTACTTTTATGATACAAGAAAGCTCAAATAAGTTTTTAAGTTATTCCTATACATTTTCCAAATACACTAGGGACTTACAATTAGTTTAATCTATTATCAGAAATAGAATGGGATGCCTATCATTTGAGTGGCAGGTGAATTCACTGTTCATGTGTTTAGCACTAATCTTTTCACTGACTTTTTATAATTCCAGGTTCAGACAGAACCATATGCATTCACTCTGGTTTTTGGTCAAAATAGAGAGCTTTGAAAAGAAACAGTTGAAAACAAGGCTCCTTTGTGACTTTTTCTTCCCCTTCTCTCTCACTTCCTTCCTGCAGCTCAGCATTTTACTGGAGATAGGTCCTCAGCTGTTAACTGGTTTTAGAAGGGTAAGCAGGTTATGATTAATCAGGATGTTATAACTTTACAAAGCCTCCAGTACCTGTTTGGTCCTAGATATAGTTTTACCTTCTGGCTCCCATTTTGTCCCATTGTTAGCTTTAATTCTTTATTGACTTACACTGTCTGACAGAAGAAAGGTTTGAGTTCTCTGGTTTGTGTTTGGGGTGTGATGTTAGCTGATGATATCCTTTTGGCACTAGGGGGAGGTGTTGCCTAGTTCCCGGAGTGGTTGAGTTCTCTCTGTGTTTTTGACTAGCCAGCCAGAACCAACCTTTCTCTCCCACCCTGCACAACTTTTACACAGCACTCAGTATCTCCTTGTTATCAAACTGTAATTGTACTTAAAAAGAAACACTCAATAATCAACACTTAGTTCCCCCAAGTAATTCCTAGGTGTTGTTAGGAATATCCTAGGCTTCTGAAGCTGAAATGGGACACTAGGAGATAAGTCTTATTTTCCTGAGGTTCAGGGAGCTACAGGGGAACCAACCTAGATGGTAGGAACCCTGGGTTCAGGTCTTTTTAGCTTCTAATCTACTCTGTGCCCCTGTGCAGGTGACTTCTCTGAAAGTGTTGGTCTGGATGACCTCTGTGATTGAATGGGATTTGGCTTCCTCTGCCCATTTTATGCCGTATCCAGTTGGATACATTCCTGGTTTTGTTATACGTTTGGAACAGATAACACAAACTTGTATGGTATGAATTGTGGAAACTTAACCGTACTACCAGTTGAAGCTTATTTTTTCATTAGTATCTTTGTTAAATTAAATTACCTGTTAGGGATGACTGATTGAATTTTTATCATTTACACCATTTTGGGTTTTCTCTCTTATGTCATCGCTCAGAAGGAACAGGGCATGAAAAAGTAGATTTAGCCAGACAGAGGGAAAGATGTACCCTAGAGCATTGGGTGCCTCTAAGAAAGATGTGGGGAATGAGACAGGATGCTATCATAGTTCTTCAGACAGTCAGAAGTGCCTGAGGAAGAGATGACAAAAGAAAATTGCCCAACAGTTGACAGGACAGGAGAGTTTTGCCTACTTTTGCTGAAGGTGAACAGAGTAGTAGGCTCTTAATAGTTGGGGAGAGTCATAATAATAATAATAATTAAAATAATTTATAATTAAAGTTATTTATTTCCTAGAATTGACAAATTTCTGGAAAAAGATTTTTTTTTTATGGAGTTGCTTTTTTCATAAGCCATAAATAAGTGACCTAGAAAATGAGGAACAAAGAAAGAACATCCAACAGTAAAACCATTTAGCCTTTTATTATTTTTTATATACTTCTTCTGGGTAATCAGTTTTCATTTTTAAATGTTTTGTTATCATAATCCTATTTCTCCATGTTTTCAATAGACTTTTGCTCATTTAGAAAGGTAATTTTTTTAAATTGTTTCTTATTATTCTTATTCTTTTGAGCTCAGTTTCCAGACTTTCAGAATTTAGCAGCTGTTCGGTGTGATTAGCCATTCATATACCACTTTGTGGAGTTAAGATTGATGTTAATTCATAAAAGAGATAATCTCAGGGGCGTCTGAGTGGCTCAGTCGTTAAGCGTCTGCCTTCGGCTCAGGTCATGATCCCAGAGTCCTGGGATCAAGCCCTGCATCAGGCTCCCTGCTCGGCAGGAAGCCTGCTTCTCCTGCTACCATTCCTTCTGCTTGTGTTCCCTCTCTCGCTGTGTTTCTCTCTGTCAAATAAATAAAATCTTTAAAAAAAAAAAAAAAAGAGATAATCTCATATTTGAACAATGCCCCAAGATACTTTAAATCATTTAAAGCAATTTTTTCTTGGTAAATGAACAAGTCTAACTATAACTTGATGTGTTAAGTATTTTTTTATTCCATTTGAGATTTTTCAGGTACATTTTTAACTGTTAACAGCAGCACTTTTGAAAATAACTACTGTGTATGTATATGGTTCTTAGATTATTAAATATCACCAAATTGCTAATACTGAGAGAACACATGATTTCACTTCCCTTATTATTTGTTCCTTAAATTCTTAAGTTCAGTGATTATTCTGGATCTCATGGAAGTTTTGATCAGTATAAGTAGAAAATCCAGGTAGGCTGAAGCAATATTTTATCCTTGTTTTTTCAGCGATTGCCTTCATGTTGTGGATCCCATGCCCGTGCGCGGGCCTGATGTAGAGGCATACTGTCTACGCTGTGAATGCAAATACGAGGAAAGAAGCTCTGTTACCATCAAGGTAAAAAAAAAAATCTCTTCTGCTTCTGGAATAGTTTTTGATGGTATCTAGACAAGCAAGACAATTTTGGACATCTGAATCCTATTTCATTCACTCATCCACTCTTCTGCCTTCCCCACCATCCACTATCCCCTTCCTTCCTCATCCACAGTACCAGCCCCATAGAAACCGTGAGTTTGTTCTCTGCCTGCTTTGTTGAGATGCTTTGTGGATTGCTTAGGACATGTTACATAAGTGTGATATATGAAATGGTACAAAAGTGCCCTGTGTGTAATTAGCATATCCTGAAAGATATCCCAGCTTTTCTATGAGCCACATATGCCAGAAGCTAGTGAGAGCACAGCATGACTACATGACTAGGCCCTTTCCTTCCTACTCTCTCAACCCTTACCAGTGGCTGGGGGGGGGGATATATATAAAATTCTAGAAATATTACTACTGGATTCTAAAATTTCCTTTCTTTATTTTTTATAGAAATTAGAATGTAGATCACTCTCATCACCATTTGGACCTCTAATGAGTTCAGTTACTTTATTTTGGTGGCTAACAGTTCTTCTCCCCAATTTTTTTATATGGAGCTTCCCAGGCATTTCCCCCTGAGAAAAGGTCCATGGGGAATGTGGGATGGTCACCTGTAACAGTTACAAAGATTTCTGTGGGATAGTTCCTGCTCCAGCAAGGTGCTGTCCTGTAGAGAAATCCTCACTGTACTTTTTTATAAAAATTTTCAGCTAAGGGGCACCTGGGTGGCTCAGTGGGTTAAAGCCTCTGACCTTCAGCTCAGGTCATGATCTCAGGGTCCTGGGATTGAGCCCCGCATTGGGCTCTCTGATCAGTGGGGACCCTGCTTCCCCCTCTCTCTCTGCCTGCCTTTCTGCCTACTTGTGGTCTCCATCAAATAAATAAATAAAATCTTTAAAAAAAATTTTTTTTCAGCAAAGTTTTTGATGCGTAATTTACAGACCCTAAAAGTCATATGCTGTAAGTGTACAATTGAATAAATTTTAGGAAATTTAAAATAATTTTTTAAAATTTAGTGTTCAAAAAAACAAATTAAATTTAGTGTTTGAACGTTCCTGTCCTCCCCAAAATATTCCTCATGCCCATTTACAGTTAATCTCATTCCCTCCCCTAGCCTTAGACAATCACTATTCTGCTTTGTGTCTCTACAGATCTGAATATTTCATATAAATAGAATCATACAACATTCTGTCTTCTGTGACTGGTTCCTTTTGGTTAGCATAATGTTTTTGAGGTTTATCCATGTTGTAGCAAGTTATCAGTATTTAATTCCTTTCTGTTGCTGAATATCATTTTATTATATGAATATAACATTTTCATTATCCACTCATCAGTTGATAGACATCTGGGTTATTTCCAGATTTTTACTATTAGGAATAATGCTGTCATAAATATCTGTGCACATGTCTTTGTGTGGATATATGTTTTCCTGTCAGGTAGATTTCTTAGAGAGGTAAGTTTATTTTAACTTTTTAAGAGACTGCTGGATTGTTTTCCAAAATGGTTGTCCCATTTTACATTCCCACCAACAATGTGTGAGGGTTCAGTTTTGCCACACCCTTGCTAACATTTGGTACTGTCTGTCTTTAGTTATAGCCATCCTAGACGTGGGGGGAGAAGGGTGTCACACTATACTTCTTGACAGCATACGAATTAAGGTATCAGGAAAATCACTGGCCTGAAATGTATTATTGTATATCTAAATCTAATTTATTCTGTTGAAATTCATCTGATTTACATTTTTTATTAGGGTTTGTTTAAGTTATCTAAACACCATGCTGCTGAATCTAGGACACTGTATTTAGGTCAAAAAAGAAACCTGATGTGTGAGCAGTGGTGACAAATGATTTGCAGTAGGTGAAGATGGAGTTTTAAAGACTCATAATAAGATCCCAAAGACAAAATGCTTTCTTTTCTCTTTTTCTTTAAATAATATTTCGGTGAAGAGTTGAGTTTGTTTATGTTGGAATCTGGTTTGTATGGGAATCCTATATGCTTAGCAGAAATATCAGTCTTCACTATTATTACACAAAATTCTAATTTCTTGGCTTGAATAGAGATGTAACTTTCTTTCAACTTCCTTTAGGTTACCATTATAATTTATCTCTCCATTTTGGGCCTTCTGCTTCTGTACATGGTGTACCTTACCCTGGTTGAGCCCATACTGAAGAGACGCCTGTTTGGACACTCACAATTGATACAGAGCGATGACGATGTTGGGGTAAGTACTTGGCATGCCCCAGCTGGTATGTGGCCAGTCTCTGTCATCATCTGCTGTAAAGAGCGAGTGAAGAATAGTTGCATATAGATGTTCATGTGCTGGGGCGGATCCTCAACTAGGGAAGCTAAGGACTGTTCTAATTTTAGTATATGTCTCTTCGTGAGGAAATTGCTCCGGATAGCCATCAATATGGTGGTCTAAATTGATGATCCTTGGTGACTGTGCTGTACAAGGCTTTGCCCTTTAGTATCAAGGGCACAATTTTCATTGCCTTTCCATGTTTACACTGAGAAAAGCTTCTGAGATAGATTCCTCCCCAAGCTCCTGCCTGAATACCATTCCTGTCAACATGACCGAGTATATAGAAAGCAAAGAGGCTTTAGTGAAGGGAAGCATGAAGACAATGTTCTTTTCTTAATGAAGTGCAGCTTGATAACCTGCTGATGTTTTATATTTCTTTTCTCCTCCTCCTTAAAAAATCTGTAATCTTTAGAGAAAAATAAAAGCATCATTCCCACTTCTCTTCCTATCTTAAAAAACACATATACATATAGTTGGTATAGTCAGTGTATAAATTGTTTTGTGGTCTCCTTTTTGTATTAAAAATTTTTTCATTCAAAAATATCTGGTAATTAAAAAAAAAAGATGTCTGGTAATTGATATAGTCCACAAACTTGTTATTCAGGATAGCTTAGAATTATGTTGTTTTGTCATTTAACCTCTTCAGGCCTATTTTCAAATTTTCCAGTATTTTATTATTCTATATATAATTATTTTTGGAAATTACTTTTTATTTTGGATTATTTTATTGGCCTATGTTCCTTAAAATGGATAAAATTCAATAGAGTTTCAAGAACCAATTCTAAAAGCTAAAGCCAGGGTGAACCCTTGCTAACTATAGTCAGAAATCCTTTTACCCTGCAATGGCTTGTGGACCTGTTGATAAAAGATGGGAAGAGGGAATCCTGACTGGATGGCTCAAGTTATTACTACAAACAGAGCCTGCTTTTTTTTTTTTTTTTAAGATTGTATTATTTATTTGTCAGAGAGAGAGAGCATAAGCAGGCAGAGTGGCAGGCAGAGGCAGAGGGAGAAGCAGGCTCCCTGCCAAGCAAGGAGCCCGATGTGGGACTTGATCCCAGGACCCTGGGATCATGACATGAGCCAAAGGCAGCCACTTAACTGAGCCACCCAGGTGTCCCCAGAGCCTGCTTTTTGATCAATACATTGTTATCATATGAATATCAATTATGAATACTTATTCGGGCAAGATTTCATTTATGTTTTATCAAGAACTTATAAAGAAACACCTCTGTTTGCCTCTTTTTTCCTTGCTTCCTTATGAGTTCAACCAACACATAATGAGTTGGACCTGTATCAGGTCCTCTGCTGGGAACTAGGAATAGAGAAATGAATAAAACAGAAACAGACATGTAAAAGAAATGACTAATTACAGTATGTTTCTACCTTTTATTTTTAATCGTGTAAGAAATGCCTATTCATTTTTGAAGAATTCCAGGAGGGATTATTGATAGGCTGGGAGAAAGGTCAATCCTAGAGATTTGATGTGGTCAGAAACTAAGCATATGGGGTCAAATGGGGAAGAGCTAGAAGGACAAGAGGTTGTGTACCAAAAGCGTTAGAGCCTTCAATACTGTTACCATGTTACTTTTCACTTACATATGACAGATTTTTCTCAGCCTCAGCATTGACATTTTAGGTTAGATAATCCTTTGTTGTGGGGGGGTTTCCTGTTCATTGTAAGATATTGAGCAGCATCCCTGACCTCTACCTACTAGACGCCGGTAGCGCCTGTCATCCCAATCATGATAATCAGAAGTGCCCACAGATATTGCCAAATGTCCCTGAGGGACAAAAATCACCCCAAGTTGAGAACTAACATATGAAAATGTTATGTATCAAAGGCCACATAAACTATTTCTGAATAGGCATGTAGACAGATAGAAAGTCTGACTTAAACTATATCCTTTACAGCATTAACTATTTTGTTGCTGATTTTAGAAATAAACAGTATTAGTGTAATGCACATAGAACGTAGAAGAAATGGATACACAAATATGTAGATGAAAACATGTAGGGAAGACATTTGATTGGTGGGGTCATGTGCTTACTAACCATTGTTCACCAGTGATCGATTCTGTGCCTATATTAACTGAAAACATTATCCCCAAGAGTCCTGGCTGACTCTGGGATATCTGTTGAATTGATTCTGGGCAGAGGGACGTTTTCTAACTTCTAGCTGTGAATTTATGGTAACAACTCTGTACAAAAAAAGTTAAATTTAAATTCCTACGGTTGTTGCTTATTTTTTTTTTAAAGATTTTATTTATTTATTTATTTATTTATTTATTTATTTATTTATTAAGATTTTATTTATTTATTTGACAGAGAGGAGAGAGATCCCAAGTAGGCAGAGAGGCAGGCAGAGAGAGGGGGAAGCAGGCTCCCCGCTGAGTTGAGAGCCCAATGCGGGGCTCGATCCCAGGACCTGAGATCATGACCTGAGCCTAAGGCAGAGGCTTGAACCGACTGAGCCATCCAGGCACCCCAGTCGTTGCTTATCTTAACATGAGAATTCTTTACTATTTATCTGCTTTTAAAAATGTTTTTGTTAAATTCTCAGTTACATTCTTTCATTTTGTTTCACTTTTGTTCACTGTAGAGCATTTTAAATCAAGTGAGAGGTAGTTCAAATAGTTAAGAAGCTCACGGCAAGCAGTCACAGTATTTATGGTATCATGTATCCATGACACATTATTGCTATTATCAAAGCATCACATTAAAACATGTTTTGTGTTTATTATAACTTTATCAGGTGTAAAAAGAACAAACATATAAAAAGGGCAAGTCTCTATTTGCATTCTTCTAGCATCCATGACCACACGCAGCTAGTTCACTCTTGTTCTGATAGGTGGAAAATGGACCAGAAGGATTAACTGGTTTGTTTAGTCCTTTAAATTTGTTCCTTAGGAAAGTTTTTCTCCCCCTACCTTGAAGAGTAGATAACAGGACTATGAAATTGAGAGCTGCTTGGCTGATAAAGTACATCCTTCTTCTCAGTCTTGTTTATGTCAAAATAAACTAATGGTAATACTATTTTATATACAAATTCACTGAAGCACTGTATTCCCATAGAGTCATTTTAATCTACTTGAACAAAATCAGTGTGTGGAGGTGATATGACACCAAGTCAAGGTGATGTGAGCTAAGTCTTGTGTTCATTTGTTAGATGACCTCGGATCAGTTTATTTCCTCATGAGAAATCAAGTAATCCAACAACTTTAGCCTTCCTCATTCCTGACTTTTTTCTTAAATCTTTGAAACATTTTGAACTTTATGGAATTGTTTTTATTATCTTCATTTGTAAGGTTAAAAATTTTTTAAAAATGGGTCTTCCTTTTTGCCTCTCTTGTAACAAGTTCTTACCCAAATTAAGCAAAAAGTTGGGGAAATTTCGGTAATGAAGGCAGGGAAAGATTCATTATAGAAAACTTTTTGATGTCTTTGAAATGTAGACATTGCATAAGTGTCTTACTTAAAACTATAAAAACACAACCAAATGTTGTAACTCCGAGTGTTGTAACTCCAAGTAGTTAAAGTTGTATATATAGTTATGTGGTGGTGTATAGCTTTCTATAGACATGCTGACTCCTGCCTTGGATGTATAATAGAGCTTTTGCAAACATGCATGGCAAAACAATATTTCTTTCTTTGAGGCAAGGTTTAATGTAAGAGGTACAACTTGTGACTTGGATCCTATGTTGGAACATTTAGAAGCTTTGCTAACACAGGGTTCAGGAAAAAGAGATCAAGGAAAGGGCAAACAAAAGCAGTAAATCAGTATTGAATGCTTTTTGTCATTTAGGCAGCTGTGTTTATATCTCATTCATAGATAGATTAGCATGGTGGTTTCCTGTGTCGTGACTACAAACATCAGTGGCATTGGTTTACTTTGACCAGGATAAGTTGGTTTTGGGTAACCCTTCAGTAGCTTCTTTCTTAAGGCAGCAACTAACATGGAAGTCCCCGAGTGCTCAGCCGTGAAAGATTTGGGTGTTTATCTAATAAAAATGCTGAAGTAATAAATCCTTACCATCCTTGGTAATAGCGGGTGATGGTAGCCATTGAGTTGCATCTTTTCATTACAGATTGGAGGAGGGGGAAATGAAAAGGATTTTGGAAACCAGTCCATTTAGTGTGTGTGTGTGTGTTAAAGGTGTAGGGAAATATTAAAACCAGTCGGGATAAGATCCTGTCAACTCCTCCTTTCTGCCAAGGGTGAATGTGGCCCAAGCTGGCAAGTAACAATTCTAATATAACAGGAGTCAGGGAATTAAAAGACAAGTCTTTCCTCTGCCAGATTAGCTATATAGTATTGAATACAGCAAGGAAAAGCTCTACTTTCCATATCTGTAACATGTGAACATTAAGATCAAAATAGATTTTCTTTCCCCTACCTGTCAGGGAAGGCTGCTCTTTAACATAAATGACCACTGTCTTTGTCTTGGTGCTTGCTTCCTACGGGAAATGTCTTTCGAAATGATGACTCATGGAAACATTTCACAGATACCTCCTCATCACTCAAGCTCCTTGAACCACCTGTTTCTGTGGTTGACTTCATCCTACTTCTGGCACTTGAGTGCCTAGGAGTGCTTGGCCCAAGAGATGGTCTGTTTGTAAAGTCCAGCTGCTCCTACCTCTGTGGCTGGATAATTGCTCTCTTGCGTGTGTGTTGTACACCGAAAATGCCATCTCTGATATTCACTATTTCTGGACTTGCAGGATCACCAGCCTTTTGCAAATGCCCACGACGTGCTGGCCCGCTCCCGCAGTCGAGCCAATGTACTGAATAAGGTAGAGTATGCCCAGCAGCGCTGGAAGCTTCAAGTTCAAGAGCAGCGAAAATCCGTCTTTGACCGTCATGTTGTCCTCAGCTAATTGGAAATCCAATTGAAGGTGATTAGAAAGAAGTGAGGGAGACAACTGAAGAAAACTGACTGAGTTTTCCTGGGTTTTGTTTTACTACCCTGTTGATTTCACCAACTCTTGCTGGGAAATTCAGAATTGGAAACAGAAATGTGCTTGGTATTTTCTTTTCTTGTTAATGTATTAATACAGACATTTTTAAGAGCACACACCTCAAAGTCAGCCAATTAACCATTTTCCTATTTGTGACTTTTACTAATAAAAATAAGCCTGCCTGTAAATTATCTTGAAGTCTTTTACCTGGAACAAGCACTCTCTTTTTCACCACGCAGTTTTAACTTGGTTTTCAAGATAATTTTCAGGTGTTTTTGTTTGTTTGGTTTTTGGTTTTTGGTTTTTGTTTTCTTCCTGGCAGGGGAGGGGAGGGATGCGTGGGAAGTAGTTGACATAACTTTTCTCAAGTCACTTTACTAAACAAACTTTCGTAAATAGACTTAACATTCTATTTTCAGGTTTCATTTATATTTTGCAGTGTAGTCAGCCTCATCAAAGCCCTGACTTACCCATTTGAATTTTGCACTGACTATATTATCTAGGTATCTGGTTGGCCTGTGGCTGCACTTCATGGTAAAGTGGATCTGAACTACCTGGTGGCTCTTCATAAAATGCAGATTTTCCTCATGTACTGTGATGTCTGATGCAATGCATCCTAAAACAAACTGGCAATTTGCTGGTTTACTCTAATGACTAAACATAGTCCAGTGTGTGTGGTCTTTCTCATCTTCTAGTATCTTTAAGGATGAATCCTAAGAACTTGGACACTTGGCAATAAAGGAATTTTCTTTGAACCCCAAGCGTCTCTGGATTGGTGACATACACAAATTTGTCAACATTTCCGGTCAGGTGGAGAGGCAGCTGTTTGAGCTCTAGTGTGTGCAGCTTTGAACCAAACCGGAGTTCCTTTCTGGGTGCCTCCTTCTGAAAGGTATAACAGTTATTGGATAACTGGTTTTTTCCCTCCTATGTCCTCTTTGGAATGTAACAATAAAAATAATTTTTAAAACACCAGTGTTTCTCTCCTCCTTTTGCTGTATAATAAACTCGAAGATGCAAAGCCATTTGGTACCCTGTTATGAGACTACTGTTTTATAACAGTGTTTCATCATAAAATATTGGTACTAAATTATCTGCGTGTGCGTGTGTGTGTGGAGAGAAAGTGAGAAAGAAGAAATGTATAGTACTTAGATGGGGCTCTGAAAATATACAAATATTATTTTGACAAATTGAGAGATTACAATTCATGAAGAAAAAAATAAAATGCATGAAGGAGGGCTTGTTCAAAGAAATTCTTGGCAAAAATTATAATTAAATTAATGAGTTGAGGCTTTAGAA
>CM053613.1:39169679-39221854 GCA_028646535.1 Procyon lotor
GTATATGTATATATTAGTATATATATATAGTTATATTAGTTAGTATATATATAGTTATATTAGTTAGTGTATATATATATATTTATAGTTATATTAGTTAGTATATATATATATATATATTTTTTTTTTTTTTTTTACAGATTTTACTTATTTATTTGCCAAAGAGAGAGAGAGCAAGAGGGTGAGCACAAGCAGGGAGAACAGCAGGCAGAGGCAGAGGCAGGCTCCCTGCTGAGCAAGGAGCCCGATGTGGAACTTGATCCCAGGACCCTGAGATCATAACCCGAGCTGAAGGCAGACGCTTTACTGACTGAGCCACTCAGGCATCTCAGATTTTATTGTTAGTATTAAAAGATGTAAGTAAATTCAACTACAACCAAGTGGAATTTATCTCAGGTATGTAAGGCTGATTGAACATTCAAAAATTAATTCATTAAATCTATCACAGCAACTGGCAAAAGAAGAAAAATGACATGATCCTGTTAATAGATGCAGAAGAAGTATTGGACACAATCCAACATGCATTTATGATTAAAAAAAAAAACCTCAGTAAACTAGGAATAGAGGCGAAATCCTTTAACTTTATAAAGGACATCTACAGAAACCTATAGCTAACATCATACTTAATAGAAACAAAAGCTTTCCTGTTAAGATGAGGAACAAGGCAAAGACACCCTCTTTTTCAACTTCACTTCCTTTTCAACATCATACTGCAAATTTTAGCTAATGCAATAATAAGAAAAGGACATAAAAGGTATACAGATTGGGAAGGAAGAAATAAATCTGTCTTTGTTTTCAGATGACATGATTGTCTACATAGGAAATCCAAAAGAATTGACAAAACAAAATCCTAAAACTCCTGGAACTAAGTGATTATACAAAGGTTGCAAGATGGAAGGTTCATATACAGAGGTCAATTGCTTTCCTATATACTATCAGTGAACAAGGGAAATTAGAAACACCGTACCTTTTACATTAGCACTCCCCAGAATGAAATAGGTATAAATCTAAAAAAATAAATGTGAGGAAAATTACAAAACTGATGAAAAAAATCAAAGAACTAAATAAATGGAGAGAGATTCCATATCCATGGATAGGATGGCTCAATATTACAATATATCAGTTCTTCCTAATGATCTATAGATTCAACACAATCCCAGCCGAAATCTCAGCAAGTTGTCTTGTAGATATCAACAAACTGATTCTGAAGCTTATATGAAGAGGCAAAAGACCCAGAAAAGCCAACACGATGTTAATGGAAAAGAACAAGTTGGAGGACTGACACTAACTCCTAGATTTACTATAAAACTACAGTAATCAAGTTGGTATCAGTGTGGTATTGACTAAAGAACAGACAAGTAAATGGAACAGAGAGCCCAGAAGTAGACCCACACAGATGTAGCCAACTAATCTTTGACAAAGGAACAAAGGCAATACAATGAAGAAAAGCATTTTTTTTTTTTTAGATTTTATTTTATTTATTTGAAAGGGAGAGAGAACAAGCAGCAGGGAGAGGTAGAACCAGAAGGAGAAGTAGACTCCCTGCTCAGCAGGGACCATGATATGGGACTCGATTCCAGGACCCTAGGATCATGACCTGAGCCGAAGGCAGACACTTAACTGACTGCACCACCCCAGTGTCCCAAGAAAAGCATTTTCAACAAATGGTGCTGGAACAACTATACATCCAAATGCAAAATACAAAAACAAAAGCAAGACTCAGACCTTCACCCTTCAAAAAATTAACTCAAAATGAATTATAGACCTAAATGAAAAACGTAAGACTAAAACTAGAAGATAACATAGGAGAAAATCTAGATGACCTTTGGTTTGGTGATAACTTTTTAGATAAAAGACAAAAAACAAATCATGAAAGAAAGGAATAATGATAAGTTGGAGTTTATTACAATGAAAACTTGTACTCTGTGAATGACAGTGAGAAAAAAGGAGAAGACAAGCCACAGACTGGGAGGAAATATTTGCAAAAGACATATCTGATAAAGTTCTAGTATCTAAAGTATACCAAGAACTCTTAAAACTCAACAATAAGACAACCTGATTATAAATGGGCCAAACACCTGAAGAGACACCTCACCAAAGAAGATATACAGATGGCAAATAAGCATATGAAAAGATGTTCCACATCATGTCCTTAGGGACATACAAATTAAAACAACAACGAGATAGATACCACCCTACACCTGTTAGAAGAGCCAAAATCCAGAACACTGACAACACCAAATGCTGGTATGGGTGTGGAGCAACAGGAACTCTCATTCATTGCTGGTGGGAATACAAATTGATACAGCCACTTTGGAAAACAGTGTGGCAGTTTCTTAATAAAACTAAACATGAATTTATATGATCCAGTAACCACACTCCTCGGTATTTACCTAAATAAGTTGAAATCTTATGATCACACAAAAGCCTGCCCATGGATGGTCATAGCAGCTTTATCCATAATTGCCTAAACCTGGAAGCAACCAAGATGTCTTTCAGTAGGTGAATGGATAAGTAAACTGTGATAAATCCAGACAATAGAATATTATTCATCACTAAAACGAAATGAGTTATCAAGCCATAAAAATATATGGAGGAACCTTAAATGCATACTACTAAGTGCAAGAAGCCAATCTGAAAAGGCTACATACTGTGTGATTCCAACTCTGTTATGACATTCTGGTAAGTGCAAAACTAAGGAGGCAGTAAAAAAAAAAACAGTGGTTGTCATGTATTGGGGGCAGGAAGAGATGAAAAGGCGGAGCACAGAGGCTTTTGGGAGTAGTGAAACTATTCTGTATGATACTATAATGGCAGATACATGTCATTATACATTTGTTAAAACCCATAGAATGTAAACTATGGACTTTGAGTGATGAGTCCAATGGAAACTATGGACTTTGAGTCAATATTTGTTCATCAATTGTAAAAATATATTCCTGGGGGAAGATGTTGGTAGTGGGGGAAGACATACATGTGTAGGGGAAGGGATATATGGGATCTCTTTGTATTTCTGCTTCATTTTGCTGTGCATCTAAAATTCCTCTAAAATATAGTCTAAATAGAGGAAAATAAATTTAAAAGGTATTCTTAAAAAATTTTATGTTCATATTGACCTTCTTGGTTACAGCCTTAATTTCTATAAGGAATATTGAGCAATATTATGAGACTCTTAAAGATATTTTCCATAAATAATTTTGATGGAAAAAATCATATGAACCAGATGAATGGGAAGGCATTCTTTCTACAAAAGAATTTGTTACAAGAGTCTAGTTTTGTAAGCAAACCTTTCTACCTAGTATTGTTATGTGTTGTCATACCTACATATTAGGTAGAAAAAATAGCTAAACCAGAACTAAGCAGTTCTGTTTAACTGTAAGCTACTTTGCATATAGTTACTAAATGATCACCTATAAATCACGTTAAGTCTGACACAGCCCAAGATTCAGCATCTTAGCAACAAAACAGGTAAGAGATTCTTCTTCAGAGTAGCCCACAGGGGGAGAATAGGAACGTGGCCTTTAAGAAAATTCCCGGGCACAGTCGATAAATGATGAGTTTTATCAGCTGTTTATTCCGTTGTCTTAAAACCGTCAACTATGCCCCCATTTTAAAGGGTCCAGATTTTGCTGGTGATTAAATCATGGGAAAGCGTAGGAAGCGTTTGGTTTGGAAATCAAGAGTCCTAGGTTCTGCCCCGTGCTCTGCTGCCTGCTTGGCAAGCGTAGCCAACTCAACATATGAGGGACTGGGCGAGAGGATTTCCAGGATTCCTGCCATCCCTAACATTCCATAAAGCAATTATATGTGCAGTTGTAGCTTAGTGTCTTTTACACGCTAGATATTTTTAATATCTTTGGAAAGTTGAAGTTCTTATGCTCAGCAGCACTACCGGAATCTTAGGATTTTATCATTAAGACCTCATCATTTGTTTCCCAGAAGACAGAAATCCAACATTTTCCCGGGATGGGTGCATTTGTTAGCTGTGCACGTACCCGGAGCTGCCAAGCCCCAGCACCAATGGTCTGTGTTGCTTTCTTTTAAAAACTTGTATTCGATTTCTGCAAACACGCCCATCCTCCGCTGTGCTTCCTATCTCTTCTTTACTGCCTTTTGCAGTCTGTCACTCTGTTTTGTTGTGATTAAGTGTTCTCCTCGGAATAAAAGATGATCGTATTTAAATGCCACTACACTGATTGGTGAACTTCTGGGAAGTGCTCAATAAAAAAAGCTTCTCGGCGGTGTGTCTACAGAGATCCTAAGCTTTTTTTCCCCAAGAATTATGCACAGTCTGTGTAAAGCCTAGAAACTTCTAAGTACCTGCGGCACATACAAATTACTCAGATTTCATCTGGGTCAGGGTTTAAGAAATTAAAATGATCTGTCAGGATAAAACCAAACCTGAAGAACTCTTCTTTGCTGATATCTGCTTGGCATTTTGAGATTCTGTTGTGCGTGGTCTGGCTTGTTAGCAGCCATAGGCAGAAATAAGGCTCTGCTGTTCTCAGAAATACGGAAATACAGGCTCCATGCTCATTGTGTCATCATTTTGTAGCTTCTGCCGTGCCTGTTCTTGATCTCTTACCCTCTGGAATTCCTGCCTTGGGAATTTCCTAAATCTTCTCTCAGCAACTTTTTATTTTTGACAAACTCTTGGCTAGCTTTTAATCTTCCAGAGATTTTTGTTTTAAGTTAATTATTTTAGGCCATTTAGTCAGTAATTTGGAATCTTTCATTCCTTGTTCCTTGATTTTGATCTTTGTTTTGTTTTTTTTTTAACGATTTTATTTATTGGAAGAGAGGGAACAAGAGCAGGGGGGACGGGGAGAGTAGCTGCCACGGGGCTCGATCCCAGGACACTGGGATCATGACCTGAGCTGAAGGCAGATGCTTAATTGACTGGGCCACCCAGGCACCCTTGTTTTGATTTTTAATTGCACCTTTCCCATTTATCTCATCCCCCACCCATCCCTATTGGGAGGAGCTTTCCTTGGCATTTATTTACTCCTTTCCAGGGTGTTCACCATGACTTCTTACACCACTCTCCACCTCCCACCCTCCCCACCCCTCATACCCTACCCTGCATCCCATACTGCCCTTTCTGATTCCATAGTCATTTTTGTCTTTCAGCAGCCATACGAAATAGTATAGGCTTTTTCAAACTTTCCTTTCAAGTCATACACTTCAGCGCACTTGAATTTTGGTGCTTAGAGGTTGCTCCACCCATTACGAGGTGGGGCTACAGGTTGTGGCTATGCTCAGGTAGAGAAGCAAGTGACAATGTTAGCTGATCTTGCTCATAAACAGTTGGGGGGAGGAGAGTGGCCTGTTTTTCTGTACATATGCCAAACAGAGGTCAAGCCCTCATTCTTTTTTTTTTTTTTTTTAAGATTCTATTTATTTATTTGACAGAGCGAGATCACAAGCAGGCAGAGAGACAGGGGGAAGCAGGCTCCCCACTGAGCAGAGAGCCTGATGTGGGGCTCAATCCCAGGACCCTGAGATCATGACCCGAGCCCAAGGCAGAGGCTTTAAGCCACTGAGCCACCCAGGCGCCCCTCAAGCCCTCATTCTTTAAAACGCTGAAAAATCACACCCTGAGGAACGAACAGAAAGTCATATTTCCCTCTTTTCTGGAGGCCCACAGGCAGATTTCACATTGCTTTTCCGTTTTAGGTATGATCCTCTTAACAAATATGCTTTGGGGGCACCTGGGTGGCTCAGTGGTTAAGCTACTGCCTTTGGCTCAGATCATGATCCTGGAGTCTCGGGATCAAGTCCCACATCAGGCTCCCTGCTCAGCAAGGAGTCTGCTTCTGCCTCTGACCCTCCCCTCTCTCATGCTTTCTCACTCTCTCAAATTAAATAAATACATACATACATACATACAAATATGCTTTGGATACATCAATGTTTGATTTTCCAGTGTTAGGGAAAATATAAGCCAGGTTTTTCTGGAAGATGCAATTTAGAAAGGGACACTGCCCAAGTATTTATCTGTAAAGAAAGGAAAGAAAAGAACTAATGCCTGTATATTAGGGTTTTTTTTGTTGTTGTTGTTGTTTTCAGTTGATCCTAACCACCCTGCAGAATAGTTAATACCTCAGTTGATCATAGGAAAAAGGTGAAGCTCAGAAAGGTTAAGAAACTTGCTTAAGGACACACAGCCAGGAAGGGGCAAAGCCAAGATCAAAACTCAAGGGTGTTATAACTGAAAGAAAACTGTTCTTTTCCTCTAGCACTACCCTGCCTCCCAGTTAACTGGTTGAACTGCAATATCCCTGTAAAATCTGTTGTGGTTTTATTATTAGAGTCAAAGGCAAAAAGTAATGGTGGTTTAATCAATGAGGTACATGAAGACTTATCCAGCAAAAATGGCTGTCTTGGTGTGGGACCTCTCGGGGTGTCATGCTTTATCCTTATATTCCATGAAAAAAAAAAAAAGAAAAACCTAAACACAGATACACTTCATTCAATACACTTAAAGTTCTGTGTAAGTAAAAATATGTAAATTGCTATGTTTCAAATTTGTTTAGGGAGTTTCTTATTTAAAGGATCTTAAAGTGCATTTTTACGAGCAAAAGATTCTTTTCTTTTTTTTTTTTGGTTTTGCCCCTGGCATATCAGGTAACACTTAAGAAGGCTATGCCCATGAGGTTGCATGATCATTAACTTCTTTGTAATGTCTCCAACATGTATTTGAATACTGTGGTATTTCAGTGTTTTCCCAAACTTTACTTATTTGCATGCACTTTCATGGTCTTCATTATCTGTGTTCCACCTGTACTGTTATTCACTTACTATTTTTCTTTAGGTGACACGTTTTACATAAGTAGATGTATTTTTAAAAGAAATTTTGTATCATTGCCCTAAGTGTGAAATCAGTATAATTCACAATTAATTGCAATCAACAGCAAACCATTGTTAAATTCTAGCTAGATAGTATCATTTGTTGAAGACTTCCATCTGAGGAGGATCAGAAAGCATTCTAGGAGTGTGGAAGACTCTCTTACATAACTAAAGCTGTATCTTTGTAATCACCAGGATTCAGAGTTGAAAGGGGATAACTTTCTCACGAAGTGAGTCAATGGTATTTAATGCTGTTTCTCTGTACCACCAAAAAAATCCTCTTTCTCACTAGCCACAGCGTATTGTAACCCCATATTGTTTCCAGAGTGGGCTCAGAAACTAGTCATAAAAGCACAGAAGGCTTTAAAACATTGATCTCTGAGAAAGTGAATGGTATCTGCTCTCTCTTGATCTGACCAAATTAAAAAACTTGGTTATGTTTCCAGGCTAAAGAGAAAACGATGGACAATCGAAGCTACTCAAATCTGCCAGAAAAGCTGTCTACCTTCTCTGATTCTGCCCACTTGCCGCTGACCAGGTCCTTCTATCTGGACCCCATGGTCACTTTCCACTTGTACCCTGATGCCCCTGTGTCATCTCCTTACTCTGAAGACCTGCCATTGCTGTCTTTTCCCAGAGATTCCCTGATCATGGAAAATTATGGTGAACCCTGCCCCTTCTCCTTCCCAATGCCTTATCCAAATTACAGAAGGTGTGAATACTCCTATGGGCCAGCCTTTATCCGGAAAAGGAATGAGCGAGAAAGGCAGAGGGTAAAGTGTGTCAATGAAGGCTACGCCCAGCTCCGACATCATCTGCCAGAGGAGTACTTAGAGAAACGACTCAGCAAAGTGGAAACCCTCAGAGCTGCCATCAAGTATATTAATTACCTGCAGTCTCTTCTGTACCCTGATAAGGCGGAGACCAAGAATAACCCTGGGAAAGTTTCCTCCATAATGGCAGCCACCAGCCGCCACACTGACCCTATTTTTAGAATAATTTGATTCAGTGTTTCTGAATAGAAACAAATACTTTCACAAAATGGAGTCTCTTACAGCATCATTCAATAGTTTTTCCAAAGTGTAATTTCTGCATAGATAGAGAAATAACAGCTCAAATGTCTACCCATGTGGGGTATTTCCTATCAGGGTTTTAGATGTACTGCAGATGATCTTATGTGCATTGAGGAGATGCATCTTAAGCTTTGGTGATTTCTTTCAAGAATTTTAGAGGGGCAGGAGTCCCCAGGATTCTCTATATCCCTCACCTAACCCTTCTCACACACTCGGCCAGAGTCTCAGCTGTGAGAAACCCTCACAAAAGTATTGTAAAACCTAACCAATGAGTAATCAGTGCTTGTAATGCCCTTTGCAAATACTTTGTGCTAAGCGATCAGAATGAACCTCCCTTGGTTTGTCAAAGTCTGGTAGTTCTTATTGTTATAATTTGGGGTTGACAGGAAATCTCTACATATATACCCTACTCATGTCATGATGACAAATGTCCCAGGGCTGAAGCAAAGTAAATAACAAAATCTTGTTGTAATTTGAAATTATTTCGGAGTCGTCTTTTTCCTGCACGCGCCTCAAGTGGGCTTTGTCTAGATGTTAAGAAGGCTGTGCAGTCACGAGAATCAAACTGCCTCAGTTTAAACTGTGACTCTGCTCCCTCCTCTCCATGCCTCAGTTCTTCATCCACAGAATGAGAATAATAACAGCAACTATTCCCCCATATGTTTATTAGGAGAATTAACAATGCCTGACACATAAGAATTCCTAACTACTACTACTACTATTATTATTATTATTAAACTTGTATTATCCATAGCATCACCATTCCACAGGTTCTCCTGGCCAGAAAATGTACAGGGGCCACACCTGTCCTTCACCCCTGTGAAGGACAGTCACTGCCCCATATCTTGAAGTCTGCCTTCTAAATGTCTCTATTTCCTTTCCCATGACTAGTGTCAGCTCTTCCTTCTCCCTTTACTCACAGGTCCCATTGTCGCCAAGCCTAGTCAGGACACCCCACACACTGGCACAATCATCTCCACTATCATCTCGGTGAAGTCTTCCCATTCCGGCCATTACTTGTTCCTTTATTTTGTACACGTATTTCCTCCCAGTTCCTATCCTAGTATCTTTACACACTGTCTCACACACCTATCTCTTCAGTAGGTAGGGACCAGTCTTCTTCCTCCTATATTCCTTGCACCCAGTAAAGAGCCTCAAATCAGGTAGATGTCGTGGGTAAATATTTAGTGTTACTATTTTCCTATTCCAATCCTGTCACATTTTGTCTGGGTCACTGTTAATAGTCTCCTCCTGGCCTCCTGGGCTCTAGTCTTAACTGGCTATATTCTCATTCTGATGTTTTTTTCTTAAAGCATTTCATGTCACTTCATTGCTCAAACCCGGTGACATCTTCCTTTTGACTACCATGTAGTTTACATTTATCTGCTTGGCTTTCAAAGCTCCCATTAATCTGGCCCCTTTCCAAACACTCACACCTTGATTTTCTCATGACACCCCATTCCCTCCAAGAGAGAAAAAGCAATCTTGCAAATGCATCCTTCTTTCTTAGCTCTTGCCTCCTAAACTGGAATGTTCTCCTTTTTCCCTCCATCACTGAAATCCCACCTTATTCAGAAATCCTCCTCTCACTGCCAGAGACTCTATTGGTCTTCTTTAGACTCTAGATTTCTGCACCAAATAACTCAACCTCTGTAGCAACAGTCATTCTTCTGACATAACTACAAAGTTAAGCTCTGGGAGGGCAGTCATCACTGAAAATGCTTTTGATTGCAGGTAAGAGAAAAATCCAATCCAAATTTGTATAATCAGTAAAGGTTCACATAACCAAAACCTCTAGCTCTAGGGCTGCCTCAGGAAGGGCTCAACAATATCACAGAGAACCTGCTCTGTTTTGGTCTATCATCCCTTTCTCTGGGAATAGCTTCAGTGTCCCCAAAAGGCAGTCAGAGGCTCCTAGAACCACGAACTTTCCTATTTATGTATAGGAGGAAAGAGAGAATCTATAAGCCAGGATTCTCAACACAAGTCCTGAGATTTACTCTGATAGGAGAGGCTGGGGAACATGTCCGTGCCTAACCAATCCCCAGAACGGAGGAGCCGGGGCATGGAGTGTGCGGACTGACACGCTCTACCTGTGGAGCTGGAGGTACAGTCCGCCTCTTTAACCATGTGGACCTGCAAACGGAAACAGGAAGTCCTGGAAGAGGTGAATGGATGTGGGAGACACACCCATAAACGTCCCTGCAAACTTTTTTGGTATACTCCCCTGAACGCGGTGCCAGGCACATAAATGGTAGACCGCGGCTGTCAGATGCCTCACAATACCAGCCTGTCCCATGGACGTTCAAATGAGAGCAGAATCCAGACTTCTGTTCCCTTGGTCACCAGTGTCCACTCCCATCACCCCCAAGTGGTCGCCACATCTCTGCTCCTCAGCAGGGTCCTGTCTGTTACAAAGATGCCCACCCCTCTGATTATTTTGCCTTAAACTGCAGACAAATTCTATCTTGGAGTCCTTCGGCCAGCCAGTGGCTCACCCAACCCAACCTCCTGTCTGCACAGGTTGGAGGCAGACCACTAGCCCTTAGTCTCTGTAGGGGCAGCTCCCTCCCTCACAGGACTCCCCTGGGATTCTTGAGGGCCTCCCACCGGGACGGCCTCTTCCAGCAGTGGGGAAGCCTGAACTTTGAGGAATCGAGGCTGCGGTGACCCTTCTCTCTAGCGCCCCCTCTCAACGTTTCCTGGGAGAAACCCTCTGCCCCCTTGCCCCGCCCATGCCTCCCAAGACCCCCGCCCACCTCTGTGCACTTGCTCAGTACACTCAGTGCGCCGCGTTCCTGTTGGCTCGCAGCCATGGCAACCTGCTTGGCAACCAGGAGTCAGTTGGGCAGAGGCCCTGAGCCCCAACTGTCGGAAGGCTGAGGTGGAGGAGTTTGGGGCTGTGGGTAAGTCGCCTTGGGGTCAGAGCTGTGGACTTGGGCAGGGGCGGACCCTAACAGAGCTCTGGTGGGCTGGGGCAGCCGAGTGTGATCTTGGGCCCGGGGCCTGAACGTCTGAACAGGTCTGTGGGGGGAGGACACGACCGTGGGATCTCAGCTGCGACCAGAGTTAGTCCTGGAGGTCGCTGGATTAGGAAGGGAGCCTGGGGCTTAGATTAGGGGTCAGGCCAGTCATATTTGTGAGGGAAGTACTGTTTTACTCCCGGGAGTCCCTACAACTGGGGAGGAGGAAAAAACCAACGTGTATTGAGCCACTGATCAGCCAGGTGTTTTCCACTGATGCGCGTGGGGACTTGAGCACGCAGCCAGCCGGCTGTGACGGATTTAAAATGGGGTTTCTCTAAGGTCACAACACTTGCTCTTTCAGCCCCTCCCCTACCTCCTGAGCTGAGGTTCCCCGGGCAGGTGAATCAGAGAACAGCCTGAGCTGGAGCCGGCGGGGTCGGCTAACGCACAGCTGAGCCCTGCACGGGCCAGGCGCCCTCTGCTGGGCTGGGGGCTGCAACTCGGGCAATGGTGGTGCTCCTTCTCACCTGGTTTCTCCTCCGAAGGCCATGGAATCCTCTGCAGGGCCTGGGACGCCTTTGGCCAAATACTACAGTGTGGCGAGGACCCTGAACTCGCCTTCCTGGAATGGCACTGCTCCTCCCTGGGGACTCTCCTTTACCTGCCCCTTTGCCATCCAAGCACCCTGGCTCACCCGGCACACCCCGCTCTACAGGTACTAGTTTTGGCTTCTCTGGCAGCAATGATGTGCACTCCTCTTGTTCCTCGATGTGCTTGGCTCTCCATGTTGGACCATGAGGGAGATGACTTGTTTCCTCGGGGGCTGAAAGGGGTCTTCACGGTGTGGGCTACGATTTGCTCGTGGTATTCTATCACTCCTGTCTAAACTCTGCTCCTTGTAGCACCTTTTAGCAAGGTGGCAGATTTCGGAGTTGGCACGTGCAGAGAAGGCCGTCAGGCATCACCAGTTAAAGAGCCTCTAGCTCATTTTACCATCAACTATAAGCCTAGCCCTGGCACGTGAGAAATTAAGGTTTCTGCCACCAAGAGCTAAGGTGAGGTCTCCAGGTGCCTCCTCACGTTCCCTCAGTAACCCTTAGGGATCCTGGTCTTTCCCGAATTGAATCCTTGGTGGGCTGTCTAACGTGTGATTGCAGAAGGGAGAGGGAGCTCAGCCCTCAATCATACACAAGTGATGTCAGTTCCAGAGACTCGCTTGTGTCCATGCCACTCAATTCTGTCTGCCCAGATTAGGGACATGCCAGCTTGAACCCTTAAAAGCCCACCTTCTGGATTCACCTGTGTGGACCATCTTATTCAAAGCCAGAGTTCAGTGTCCCTGCCCATCCAGGCCTGCCCACAAAATAAACAGCCCACAAAGTAAACCCAAACTGTGACTCAGTAATCCCCCTGCCCTTACACCCCCTGGTTTGGCCCTGTCCACAAACTTCTCCAGGAGTAGCTTCTCTTTCTTCCTGTCTCTCAGCCCCTCAGCCAGCTTCTCTGTGCTTCCCCTGCTCAAACACTTCCTCCTCTCTCCTGACCCCATAGCACCAAAGTTTCCTTCCCATGTGACTCCTTTGGTACCACCATCCAATCGTGCATACCTCATCCTGGATTCCCACACAGTGCCTTTGGCTCTCCCTCCCCAGTGCTCTTTCCTGGTCCGCTGTTCAGTCTCAGAACCAGTATTAGTTCACTTGAATATATCCAAGCTAATCACATTTTGATGACCTTGAAGCAATTCTCAATCCCCAAATGATAGCTCCCTTCACTGTCCTCTCCTTCTGCCCCTTCTAGCAGTTTATCTTGTCTTACTGGAAATCACAGATCGCCAGCAACTTTCTACATGGATTTCTGTTCCACATAACCCTCTATGTCATATGCACCCCGTGGTGCTGCTCAGATCTGTGAGATGCATTTCTTGATGTTTTTAGTGCTTGGTCTTCTCCACCTCTCTAATTCCATTTGCTTTTCCCAGATATGCATCTTACCACCCGTGTCTCCACATCGCTGACTCAGCGTGGCAGGGGCCTGGCTGGTTGAGAAGAGTGGGAGTTGCTGCTGACACATGGGTCCTGGCAAGAAGGGGACCAGATGGCTTTTACTACCGGGCTCGGATAAAGGCTGCTCCAGAGGCAAGTTCCTCACATCTCCCAGCACACTCCTCAGGGTGGCCCTGTCAGACCTGCTAGACCTCAGCTATGTGTGCCCGGCTGGACAGTTTCTTGGATAAGCTCACATCTTTCAGGGCCAGGTTCTAGAAGAGAAATGTAATGGTGGTGAGTGTATTAGTTTGCTAGGGCTGTGTAGCAGGGTAGCAAAACGGGGTGACTTAAAGAACAGAGGTGTATCGTCCCTCAGTTCTGGGGACTGAAGTCCAGGTGTTGGCACATTGGTTCTTCTGAGGGTCACGAGGAGAATCTGGTCTACATTGCCTTTCCTAACTAACTACCGGTGGCTGGCTGACCATCTTTGGGGTTCCTTGGCTTATAGAAGCATCACCCCAATCTTTGCCCCACCCTTACACGGTGTCTTCCTCTGTGCATGTCTGTGTCCAAATTTCCCCTTTTTATAGGAACATCAGTCATTGGATTAGGCTTCCACCCTACTCAGCCAAGTATGATCTTAACTGATTATATCTGCAACGGTCCTATTTCCAAATAAGGTCACCACCTGAGGTACTAGGGGTTAGGATTTTTTTTTTTTTTTTTTTTTGGATGCAACAGCAAGAGGATTTATTTCCAGCTAGCTGGGGCTCTCACCGGCACATACGAAGCAGTGCAGTGCTAAGGTGGGAAGCTGCGCCTCTACTAGGGGTTAGGATTCTAACAGATGCATTTGGTGGGGGGGGATACAACTGAACCTGTGACAGTGAAGAAAATTGACAGGAAAAAGTGCTCTGTTCAGGAAAATTCAGTGTGTTGTGTGATAGACACCAGCCTAAGGGAAGGAGAAAGAAAACATGCCCACATACATGTCTCTGTGCCCGTACACACAGAAGCCTGGTCCCCCACACGCTGGAGCTAGGCCTATGCTTTACTTTTATGGCTGCTTCCTCCTTTGGGATTTTTCTCTTCTCAGAATCAGACTTTGTGACTGTGGATTCATGGAGGGAAGACTAGTGTGACTTCCAAAAAATGAATTATAGAATTTCCATTCAAAAGTCATTTTGTTATTTTCAAGGAACTAATATGTGAATCCACATGACATATTAGCGGGGTTTTGCTCAAATAATAGGCTGTCGAGTGACTAATTTGTAACCAGACTTCCTCTTCCAAATCATGCTGAGTTCTCAAAACAGCTTGTATTTTCAATTAGCTTAAAGGCTTCTCCCGCCCTCTCTTTTACGATGTTCATTTGCTTCGCGAACCTCTCATCGCTGTAATGGCAGTGCTGAGGGCTGTCCTCACGTTAGGCCACAGCTGCTCCTTGCCTATGCGGGCCCGTGGGTGAATACACTATCCTGGGTTGGTCTTGGATGCAGGGACAACACTTTTCAGAAGTGCTGGGAGGAGGGGGAGCGCACTGGAGGAAGATCCAAGGGACCCAGGTTATGCCTGGGAATTGCAGGCCAAACATAGAGAGGAGCACAGAAAAACAGGAAGAGGAGGAGAACAGGAAAGGAATGGTGGGAAGTGAAACAGAAGAGTTGCTGTTGGCAAAAAGAGGTAGAGGGAAGAGCATCCACACTATAGCTTGCCTGTCTCTGCCACAGTCAGCTCCAACAGCATCCGTCCCTGTCCCTTCTGTAGGGGGCCCTCACTGTTGGTAAGGAAGGCCCTGGGCCTGGCTCTGGGGCATGGCCTGGATCCACGGTGCTCCTTGTTACACTTCCACACGCCAGTTCCTACTGTTTTCTTTTCCACAGCTGGAGAGATGGGGGGCCCTGCTGGTGGAATTTGAGGTGCCCCTCATCACAGACCCAAGGCTGCCGGCCCAGCAGCAGAACGTGGTCTTAGAGGATGATGTCATTCAGTCCTTGCCATCCGAGGAACGCCCGCTGCGACCTGGGGACAAGGTGCTTGCTCCCTGGGAGCCAGACGGACAGCGGTATGGCCCTGGTACCGTCCTCTTGGCCTCGGAGGCAAGAGACCCCCAGAGAGGTAAGGGGAGCTGCTCTGCCCTAGCGGTCCCCAGGGGAAGCCAGGCTGGTGGGAGAGACAAAAAGTGTCTTAGAGGTGAGCTGAGGCTCTTAGAGGGGTCCAAAAAAAAAAAATCCTTACCCCCTCACTTGCAGCTTAATTCTGGGTATGGCAACAGACAGATGAATCCTATCTTTCAGATTATAAAATACCTTTCAGGGGTGCCTGGGTGGCTCAGTGGGTTGGAGCCTCTGCCTTCGGCTCAGGTCATGATCTCAGGGTCCTGGGATTGAGCCCTGCACCAGGCTCTCTGCTCAGCAGGGAGCCTGCTTCTCCCCCTCCCCACTCCCTCTCGCCTGCCTCTCTGCCTACTTGTGATCTCTCTCTCTTTCTCTGTCAAATAAATAAATAAAATCTTAAAAAAAAAACCCAAAACTGTTATTTAAAAAAAAAAAATGCCTTTCATCAGGGCAAAATAGCCTAAAACTACATGGGTTAGCTAAGCTCTGGTGTGACAAGGTTAAACTGGGGCCGCACCGGTACTCATGACTGGTCCCCATCAAGTTATCCACGAACTGGGACAGTCCCCTTCTGCAAGGCCGTTCAGCAGAATGACAGGAGGAGGCTTCTCCTATTTCCCCATGGAAACCGAGACGGGGAAGTGCGTGCCAGGGCACTGGGAAGTGGCAGTAAATAGGGAGCAAGTGAGGGAATGTTCCTGGCAGGCTCTCTACAGAGAGGTGCTCTGGAGGAGGCTGGCGGAGCAGGAGGTGGCACTGAGGTTTGTTCTGGGGGCTAGAACCCTTGTCCCATGATATAGAAGAGGTAGTTTTAACAAAATGTTGCTCTTTCTTTTATATAGCATCAAAAGAAGGAGAAATTACTGTTCACTTTTGGAATGGCAAGACAGCTACTGTGCCTCCCGGCAGGGTCAGGTGGGTGCCCCCGGCTGTCTGGAAGAAGGCTGTGGAGAGGCTGCACAGGCCTTTCACCAAGGAGCCCCCCAGCGCCCTCCTCTGGGCCCCTTGCTGCTCTCTGCTGGGACCAGCCGCGGGGTGTGTCACCAACGGGCTTCCTCCAGGCACTCCGTTCCTGTGTCCTCCCTGCGTCCCCCAGGCCTGCTGCCAACTGCTGTGCCAGGGCTGCCTCTGCTCTTGCCCCGTGGCTGGACCTACCTGGTGGCCCCTAGCCAGGGCCTCAGGGGGCATAGCCAAAGAACATCCAGAGGTGGAACTGAAGCCCACGGCACAACATTTGCCCTTAGAGGGTCCCAGAGAAGAGGAAGGAGCAGTGCAGGCTCCCCTGGGTGTTTCTTCTTCTTCTTCTTCCTCTTCTTCTGAAGAGGATTTGGAGAATGATCTGCAGACAGGCCTCCCCCAGCGGCTGATGGTGGACAGCACAGTCAACACAGACCCTATCCTTCTTGAGAAGTCTCGGAGGCGGCAGGGGGGCCTCTGCCAGCCCGAGTGGAGGTACTGGAGGAGAAACAGATCTGAGCCGCATCCTGGGAAGCCAGGTATACTTTCTTGTAAGGCAGGGCTGAGGGCCTCGCTCCCTCCCTTCCCCGTGTCTCTTAGGAATCTCATGCACACGTCCACTGTACTGGAGTTGGAAGTAACACTTAGGAGTGTGGCCATGTTGAAGGGGAGGCTGTGATAAGAAGGAAATAGTAGGTTTCCATTTGAGCAATAGAACCCAATAGGAGAGGATGGGCTGATCTTCATGCGAAGGTTTGCATCCCGGTTTAACGACTCCCTTTTCCTTCTTCACTATTCTCTGCGGACAGGGTGCTGCCATTTGTGTTTGCCTGCCAAGCCCCCCACCCCCCTGCCTTTTTTTCTGGGAGCCCTCGATTTTTCTCTAGATGAATAGTCAAAATGTCTCCAGGTGTTGATTAGTTTTCAGTGTCCTGAGAGGCACAGAGACTGGCCCTTAAATGTTCATTGGTCAGCAGGCCCTACTCTCCAATGGTCCCCTGAGTAAATTCGAGTGGGAAGAGGCAGGGCCCTGCCTGCCTCGTGCTGCTCATTCCTTACAAGAAAGGGAGGTGGTGTTACTGTCAATCCGCAGCCATCTCCACCTTCACCTTGAGCTAAGAACCACGTGACGCCCTCATAGGTTTAGAAACCGTGTATTACCGACATGCCTCATGCCTGTCCTATCTAAATTCCCAGTGGGGCCCAGAAAGAGCAGAAGCCCAAGTCAGCTGGCAAAGGGGGCTGGAATAAGCCCAGCCCTAGACTAGATTCCTGGGGCCCTGGGGTCACTAACTGAACACTGAGTGAACTAAATGAACATTCCGTCTGGGGCAGGGAGGCTGTGCGGTTAAAAAGTACCACAGCTAAGGGCTTAAAGATCGCTAGACACCAGCCACAGTGGGACCTGCTGTGGGTCCCTGTTTGAAGCCACTGCCCTGTTTCTAGGGCAGCTGCTCAGCTGAGGGACCTCTTAGCCCACGAGGATTTCACTCTTGCCCCAGGGCTAAGAATTTTGCTGTTCTTCAGTTCCAAAAAGTTGAGAAACTGTTTCTACACTGATACACTTTCTTGATGACTCCTGGACCCCTGGGCTTTGTAGGGGAGGGGACGGGTGGGAATGCATATAAGTCAGCTGCTGTTGTACTTTATAGAAGGACCCTAGACCTTCCTTGGCTTTCCAGGTATGGGATATCCCCCTGCCCCAGGGAGAGGACTAGAGGAACAAGAAGCCAGCTCTGTGCAGCTGAGCTCCTCCTCCCCTCTCTATGAGGAGACAGTGTGTTGAAAATATAAAGCTGGGCAGGCTCTTGGGCTTCTGGGAGATGGGTCACAGATCTCACAGTGAGAGGCTGTGAGACGTGCTGGCAGAAGCTACGTGGAAATAACTTCCTCTCAGGAACATTTTCTCAAGAAAGTGATGCCCAAGCCTAGAGTTTTCATGCTAAATTCACCATAGCTTCCACTGCTTCCTGCGTCAGCAGACTTGAGAAAGAAAAGCTGTACGTACCCCACAGACAGGAGCCTGTAGGGAGCAACAGAGAGGCACCAGGCCCGGCCTCAGAGGGGAACGCCAAGGGGTAACCAGGTGGGCCACAGTGGTCACAAAGGTGGTCACAAAGGCTTCGGGCACCAGCAGTGTATCCCCCCCCCACCTCTTCTTTGTGATCAGTGTGATTTAGAAGCTCCTTCAACAGGTGGCAGTTGGCTACCTTTGCTTCCCCAAAGAAAATTGTGTCTTATACCTTCACCCACCTAATTCCAAAGGTGGTTATCAGATACAGCGTATACAAAAAGCATAAAGGCCAGAAAAGACTCACAAACTTTATTTCTCTTTAACAAGAGAGAGCAGTGGTAGGAACTTACAGATAGTTAGATTCTGGGATCCTTGACATAGTTCTACTTCAGTCATCGGGACTAATCCCATGGTGGCATATGCAACATCACTGAATTTGGGCTTTAGGAACAAGACATGGAGCCATCTGGAGAGAAAAGAGGGACAACAAACCACCAAGGCCGCAGAGTGTAGTGCTGGGGAATACGAAGGAGCTGGTCCTGGAAGCAAACAGCGTGAAGCCACCACAGATCCTGCCAGAGGACGGGGAATGCAGAACATGGAGTCAGGGAACAGCGACACACCAGGGGGACCAGAATGCCCTCAGAGTGAAAGCCCCAAGGAGCCAGGTAAAGCAGGATGGCTGGGAAGGGGCTCCTAAGGACTCCTCACACGGTTCTTCATGCCCCTCTTGAGAATGAGAACTCCCATGCTGTCTTTTCCCAGGAAAAGCACATACCCACAATTTTGCATTCCATTTCGGAAGGCTTACAGAACCCACAGAGCTGATCACAGGCTCCTTAAGGAGGCAAGGATCCCATTTAAGTGACACTTGACCCTCTGGTGATGGGAATGGGTCTGCCTGACCAGGCCCTCCGTGTGTGGGAGTCTGTTCCTCACTAGGAACGCTAACACAGCCCTAGTTAAAACTTGGTTTTCCTCATATAAAACACTGGCATTTGTTCTGAAGAAAGACTTGTCAGTTCAGTTGAGATGAACTACCAGGCAACCAAACTGGCCGATGCAGCCCTGCTGTTGGCCTGGTAGCTTCCAGTTCAGGGCACATCTCGGACCTCTAAAATCAGCGACTTTCAGGGCGCCTGGGTGGCTCAGTGGGTTAAGCCTCTGCCTTTGGCTCAGGTCATGATCTCAGGGTCCAGGGATCGAGCCCCGCATCTCGATCGAGATGATGATCAAGCTTCCCCCTCTCTCTGCCTGCCTCTCTGCCTACTTGTGATCTGCCTACTTGTGATCTGTCAAATAAATTAAAAAAATAAATTGTGGCATCTCCCCAGTTTGTCACAGCCTTTCCCTTTAAAAAATAAAATAAAAAATAAAATCAGTGACTTTCAAGCTTTAAAATTATAGTCAGCATCACTCTCAGGATGTTTTTTTCTTCTAGGAAGGTAAAAGAGCAGTGGTGGTAACTACCTGAGGAGGCGCTACTAAGTGGCCGCCAAGTCCTCCTGCGACAGCCGGGGGCAGAGCACAGGCCACACATGACCCGCGCACCAGCGGTGGTGTCTTCATGCGCTAGACGTCCCGGCAGATGAGCTGCTCGAAGGCACCTGCCGGGAGGGGCACAGCAGCACGATGGTCCCGGCTGGGGCTCCCTGCCGGGGTGGGGGTCAGGGGGGGCTGCTCCAGAGCGCCTCTTCTGCCTCTTCCGCAGACACGGCAGGGCGTAGCTGGCCTGCTTTGGGCAAACGCGCCCCCAGCCTCTGTCACCTTCTCATAAACCTACAGCTGTGCATGAGCGACCCTGTTTCACCTCTTCATGCCAATAAAAAGGAACTCTCGTCATTTCCAAATTGCTCCCTTTATTATCATAATTAACCATCCCCTGGAAAGTAAGCAGTTAGCAGTTAGAAACTATTCAGACAGCATCATTATGACTTTCAGCAGAAAGTAGCGGCGGGGAGGAGGGGGCTTCTAGACACTCAAGTTAAAATAGGCACTGAAAGGGACAAACTCCAGGTCCCGAGAAGGCTGACCCTCTACAGTCAGCCCTGAAAGCAGAATCACTGTGTAAATATGAAAAGAATCATATGGTGACTTTATTCTTCTTGCTACTTAAAAAAAAGGTGATGTGATAGCCATGATGGTCCACATCATACGGGGAAGACCAAGTCCACACTCTGTCCTGAGTCGACTGCTACCACCTGAGTCTTGGTTAAGTCATTTGTACCCACAGTGACAGAATAGGTCCCTGGATATACTTCTATGTAGAGGTCCTTAGAGGTGTTCTCAGCCTGCAAGGAAAAACAGGCATTAGCCGTTGAGAGACTGTAGGTCACGACGCCACCAGGCCACCTTTGTGTGCCAGCGGTGCAGTGGGATGAAGCCCTGGGCTGGGAGATGGAGGTCCTGCTTTCAAGGCTCAGCCTGGCCAGACAATAGGAATGTCACTTAAGTAAGTCTCAGCCTCTCCTTGTACTTGTTTCCTTATTTCTAAAGCTGTGGTAATACCTACGTTGTCACAAATAAGCACATACATGCAAACACTTGGCAAGTGCTAGAATGCTATACCAAAATGAAGAGTCATAAGATGGACATGCCTAATTATGGTAGAAAGAGAAGAATTAGGTAAAGGGAAAGGCGAATGGTCATTGTTTTGGGGCGCAAAAGTGGCACTTGTTAGCACAGATCAGTAGTAACGACAAGGCACCATGGAATAAGGAGTATCTTTTTAACTGTGCTTTGTTTGCTAACTTCATGATGAGGAAGATGAAATATTCTTTTCTGCAAAAGCTGAGCACACACGAGTGGATTCCAAGTCGTCATGCAGCAAGTCAGCTGGCTGGCCAAAGCCCTCCCCTGGAGGATTGGTTCTCCTATAATACAAAACACTGGAAGCTAGAGGTAATGGAAAGATTTGTGTTGAAAGCAGTGCTGAGCAGACTGTCTTCCAAGGACAGATTTGACACATGGCTGGGAAGTGGACAGAACTGTAGGCAGAGGAGGGGTCTCCCTTCAAAGGGCAGACAGCAATATTGCAAACCAGAAAAGAGCCTGTAATCAAGAGCCAAAGTTGCTATCCCACAGCTGGGAACCCCCCACCCTCCCCATGTGCTTCCTCCATGCTCAGAAGGAGCCACAGGGAGCAGCTGTCGTCTCTGCCACCACACCCAGGGGAAGAACAACAAATTACTGGCCAGCAAACTCCACCAGGGGGAATAAATGGTAATATTTACACTTTTATGAAACTTCCTTCTGACCCTCCACCTTGCATAGATTTAAAGCCAACTTTTTCCAAAGCTGCTTTACGTTCTATCCTTTCATGCCCAGTTATTGCAAATTTGGTCTTATCATTTAACTGACACAAACGTAAATGAGGACGCCACAACTATTTGTTGATCTTCAACTATGTTAAGTACACAAAAGTTGATTTCAGAAAATACAGCCATATCAGAATTGCAGAAAGCCAAGGATATTTCATTTCTCTGCATAAAAGGAAACACGGGGGATGACATTGACATCTTGATTCCAATACCATGACTATCAGGGAATTAGCATTACCAAAATCCAACAATTTGGGAGGCATCTTAATCTAACTTATATTTGTGCAAGAAGCAGAACATTCTTTTTTTTTTTTTTTTAAAGTAGCAGAACATTCTTAGTTATTACTAACTCTAGTATATTCTGAGTCCTGGCCAGTAGCGTACTGTATACAAACAAAGATTAAGCAAACTATTGCAGCAACATGCTGGAGTTCTTTCCTCTGAATCCCAGCCCTTCCAAGTTCCAAAAAATTCCCTGGGTTCACGAACTAATGAATACTTCCTTATCCTCAAAATGAAAAACTCATCACTGTGTTTTTAACAGAGAAACATTTGTGGAAAATAAGGACAAATCCCTTCAAATGTTCTGGAACTCGATCTAACCAAATTTCTATGTTTCAGAATTTCAGCAATGGTTTTCACTTTGTAAGCAGGAGGGTCAGGCCCCTCCTGCTGCTCGAACAGATGGTGGAATTCCAGCAGGACCCAGTGCCAGCCCAGCTGAGCCGGAGAAACTGCAATGTGAATGCTTCACATTCTTTCCAACCGCAACTATGGGTTCAGGCACAAAAAGTATCCCTTAAGCTTCAAGTGAAGGAAGGATACTGAGAAAACATAATTTTCCACTGAATCCAAATGCTGTACTCTCTCCTCAAGAGTGAAACATCCCAACTTGTAATACCGTGGGTCTGGTACAAAGGACCCTGTAACTGGCTCAACTGGTTCACGGAATGGCACTGGTGGTGAAGCCCAGAACCACGAGGAGAGGTCTACTCACAAGCTGGGTTGCCGCGAGAGCACACCCTGCCACATGAGAGATGCCTCCGAGAGCCAGGGAGGTGTCTTTTCTCTGAAGAGATAAGCAGAAACACTGATTAGTGCCCAGACTTTGACTTCTGGATCATAAAGAGAAACTTTCTCTTAGTTTATTAGGAACTAATAATTGTTCTGTCAGTTTCTTCTATGTTGTCTCCTAAGTTGTTAAGACTTTTAGTGAATTCTGTGAGCTATTTGTAGTCAGATATTTATTGTGATTATTTTTGTATTTCCATGGGCTTTGGACTCAGACCTAAATCTGAATCCTATCTCCTGCTTTACTGAAAAGGGCACATGACGTCCTCTAAGCCTTAGTTTCCTAGTCTACAACATAGAGTTACGAGATCGGTGATTTAAAGTGTAAGAGTGACTGGCACTTAACAGGCTCTCAGAAAATAGAATTCTCTTCTGTGCTTCCCCCAGGAGTCCGGGTTCTAGTGGGGAAAGAATTTCCTCTAGAGGCACCAACTTACATTTTATAGGAAGGAATGGGAGGGACAGGAATGACTCTTGCCCACATGTAATCCCCTAAGGGTCAGGCCAGAAGAGAACCCGGGTTTTGGGCTCGGGTGTTGCTCCACACATCCCAGGCCAGGGAAAGAGCAGGGACCTTCCAGTGTGCATCCAGCCCTCACTCACATCCCAGGAGTCACTCTCCCATCCTTTCTCTAAATCCATAGGTCAGAGAAGTCAGGAATCCAACTTGTGGATTAGACTCTGAACATAAGTTAGCTATCTTTGAGTATAACTAGGGGGCGTTTAAAAAGAAAAAACAATATAACCTGCCTACTCTCTTCAAAAACAACAATGAATTCAGTTCATCAAGTGCATCAGTGCATCAGTTCAACAAGTACAATCTTGGGCTTCCCCAGAACATATGGTAAAAGACAGGTAAGTTTGTAGTGAGAGGCCTGTAATTATTCATTACTAAAACTAATAGTTCATTTCCTAATGCTCTAGGAATAGAATTCTGTTAAAAGAGAGGGAGGGGGAGCTGAGGACACAGCACGGACAGTTGAGGATACGTACCTGACGATTCTCCCCGGCCCAGCACCAGTGCAGCTCAGACTTCCCTCTGTGATAACGAGAGACGTGGGCCGCCCCCACTTCCTCCAGCACAGATGAATAGTATCTCTACAGAAGTAAAGTGAAAGATGTTGGGTAAGCAAATAGTCTGGTCAAATTTTACCAGAAAACCCCTCCATAGGCAGGGATGCAGAGAATTCCCACTGTTGGTGGGAATGCAAGCTGGTGCAGCCACTCTGGAAAACAGTATGGAGATTCCTCAAAAACTTGAAAATAGAGCTACCCTACAACCCAGGAATTGCATTACTGGGTATTTGCCCCAAAGATACAAATGCAGTGATCCAAAGGACCCCCTGTGGACTCCAGCAATATCCACAATAGCCAAACTATGGAAAGAGCCTAGACGTCCATCAACAGATGAATGGATAAAGATGTGGTGTATACATATACAATGGAATACTATGCAGCCATCAAAAAAACCCGAAATCTGGCCATTTGCAAAGATGTGTGTGGAATTAGAGGGTATTATGCTAAATGAAATACATCAATCAGAAAAAGACAATTATCATCTGATCTCACTGAAACAAGACAGAGGATCATAGGGGAAGGGAGGGAAAAATAAAACAAGATGAACCAGAGAGGGAGACAAACCATAAGAGACTCTTAATCTCATGAAACAAACTGAGGGTTGCCGGAGTGGAGGGGGGTGGGAGGGATGGGGTGGGAGGGATGGGCTGGCTGGGTGATGGACATTGGGGAAGGTATATGCTACGGTGAGTGCTGTGAATTGTGTATGACTGATGAATCACAGACCTGTACCCCTGAAACAAATAATACATTATATGCTAATTAAAAAAAAAAAAAACTCCTCGACTTGGGGTAAGTATGATTAAGGAGGGAGGCAATAGAGCAAAGGTAAATTACCTGTTCCCTTGACAGGCCTCTGAAGTCTTCGAACAAATCTGAGCCCCTGTGAAGTGGTTGCAGAGAGACTGCATTTGGCATGACTTTGCTGCCATCTGCTGCCTTTGTAGGGCAAGAACTCTGGCCAACTACCGTTAGACAGAAGCAGGCTCTGCCAGGTTAAATAATTTTCACATTTGCCCCAATGTCAAAGACATAAGCCCTCTCATCTCCTCTCATCACAAGTTCTGATGAACTGTTCCATGGTTATTGTCCAAGACTCAGACAACGACAAGGGAAAAGGGGAGCGCCTCCTTGAGATTTAGAAATACCAGGAAATGTAACAAAAACTTAATAGCTACGCAACTGTTTTACCCACGCGGAGGGGAGGAAGAGGTCTCTAATTTAAGGAGAATACTCTAAAAGGATCAGAAAGCAGTTACATTTTTTTTCTTGTCTACTTCCTTCCTCCCCCCTCGAAGTTAACCTTAGACTTGCCCCTGATTATGACTAATGATGAGGACATCACAAGTCTGCTTGTTTTGAACATAGTGTACGAACAGCGTATAAGGCATGAGACCAAAAGAATGGGAAGCTGGAGAAAGCACTTCAGGATATCGGTCTAATAATATACTTTGGGGGCTGCTTCAAAATTGTAAAGGTAAACTCAGAACACTGTTCTTAATTCTATCTCCAGAAAGCCCAAGGGTTCTGAGTCTCCCTTCCAGGGTGGAAACCTGAACGAAAGTGTGTATTGAAAATCAAAATGAAGAATGCACCAATTTGCTAAACCTCAGATGGAAGCCTTTTGTTATTCCTTTTCGTGGACCACGAACCAAAATGTTTCAGTTGACCTCTTCACAAAAGAGCCGAAGTTATGGATTTTTCTAAAACCATTTAACAAAATAACAAAATCATATCTCACTTATTGGAATCCTGTTCTTGGGAGTCAGAGGTACTTTACAAAAGATGTAAGGAGATTAGAGATTTTTTTGAAATCATGATATATGAAATTGAAAAGCAGGACAGGAACAAGGTACTCTCCTCCTTCTCCCTTAGAGGCCAGCATCCTTAGAATCACAGAAGAATCACATCAAGTTAGGGCTGAAAGAGACCAGAGTCCGCTGTAACTCCCAGACAAAAGATTACCTTTCGTGCAGGGGATTTCCCTGGATGCAGGCTGCATCCTGCCTGCTTTCCCCACTCCCTCAAAGTACTTAAAAATGACCTTAGCATGTGGTTTTGAGAAGGGCTTTAAAACTTTTGTACACCCATTTCAATGAATGGTACCAAAAATCTCACTCAAGTCCCTCATGCTATAGTTTATGACAATTTTCTGGTGTTTCTCTCTCAGTGAAACCAAAGAGGCAGACTCTAAAGGCTGGAAAGCACTTTAGAGATCTTCATTTTATGACAGGGAAAATAAGCTGAGTGGGGCTAACTGGCTGCGGGCATTATAGCCAGTAAGTGGCAGAACGTGGATCTGGTTCCTGGGAGGCTGCTCCTGCCATGAAGCCACAGCACCTCTGATGAGGGCACTGCATCTGTTCCACAGGACCACCTTTGTGGCCAACAAGTGATAAGGACTCATAGAGACAGACTTAAAAACTACATTACAGGGACTTGAAACACAGGTTAAATTCTAGTGTAGGGATTTTGTTTCAGTTTTTGTTTCAAAAAATTTTGAAAACCAGAAAGACTCAGTTCTAGTTTAGAAAGACCTTACTGATGGTTTTGTTTTTTTTTTTTATTTTTTTTTTTATTTTTTATTTTTAAAGATTTTATTTATTTGACAGAGAGAAATACAGCGAGAGAGGGAACACAAGCAGGGGGAGTGGGAGAGGGAGAAGCAGGCTTCCCGCGGAGCAAGGAGCCCGATGCGGGGCTCGATCCCAGGACCCTGGGATCATGACCTGGGCCGAAGGCAGACACTTAACGACTGAGCCACCCAGGTGCCCCTGTTTTTTTTTTTTTTTTTTAAAGATTTTATTTATTTATTTGACACAGAGAGAGAAATCACAAGTAGGCAGAGAGAGAGGGAGAAGCAGGCTCCCTGCTGAGCAGAGAGCTCGATGAAGGGCTTGATCCCAGGACCCTGAGATCATGACCTGAGCTGAAGGCAGAGGCTTTAACCCACTGAGACACCCAGGAGCCCTTGATGTTTTTTAACTTTAGTTCACTTCAAAGTTTAAAAAATCCCTAATATCTGGACTTGATTGTTGGAATTCAGCAAATAACTTACAGAGCTAGACATTCAATAAATATCTGTTGAATAGATTCTAACTTGGATTTATCAGTTGGTTTAAATCCCTGTTTACAGTCTAACCGTGAAGGTGGGGCAGGGTAAACGGGTAGTGTCCAGATTCTCCTTAAATTCCCCAAACATGCATTTGTGGTCCACCTGCAGGTAGACGGGGACATGCTTTGGCTTACACCAACTTACCCCGCACTGACTTGAAGTATAGTCCATGAATTCTGCCATTGTTCTGAAGGAAGCACTAAGGGTTGGTTGTCTGTCTTCTCTCTATTTGAATAAACGGCAAATCACGGGTGAGATCTGGTATTCCCCATTGGAGAATGAAGTCATTTTGAGAATAGCATCTTTTTTACTTTTTGAAAGGCCTCTGCAAGTTTAAGTCAACAAGAAGGATCTTACTGAGAAAGAATTCCACTCTAAAAGGAATAAACAGACACGCATTTTTTCCAGGACAAAGAAAGGTTTGCTACCTTTCTTGCAATATCGGATGGTAGCATGTGAGAATTAAAAAAAATAAATAAATAACCAACCAGGGCCGAGCACTAGCGGTACCGTAAACTACCCAGTAAGAATCTCAAACGTCAAGAGTTTTCAAAAGACTTTTCTGTTCACTGTCCCGTTAGTTTACAGCTTCCACTAAGGGCTGGATCAGGTGCGTGAGCTCGGCTTGCCCCGGTGGTCCCAGCAGGCCACCGCGGAGGGAATGAATGGGCTGGTCCCCTAGCGCAGAGCCCTCACCTCTCCCCGGAGAAGGCGCTGCGGGCCAGCGGCCGGCCGCCTTTCTCGGTAGGGCCGCTCCCGGGAAGTGACCCCCACGCCGCTTTTGGGAAGCTCCCGCGAATGCCAGTCCACCGCCCTCCTCTTGGCCCGCTCCAGCACTTCTTGACCCAGCCTAGCCGTGCGCTGCAGGGCACGTCGGTCCACCCCGTTCAGCGCCGCGGCCGCCAAACAGTTTTCCATGTCTCCCTGCGCGGGCACAAACACACAAACACCGGCGGGTCAGCGGGCCGCCGCGACCCTGCTCCAGCTGCGGGTCGGAGCCCTAGCCTCGATCTCCCCGGCGACCACCGCCCCGGCTCTGCCCCTAAATCGCTCTCCAGCAGCCGCCCCGCCGGGGGCGAGAGGATGCGCGCAGATCCCCCCATTTCCGTCTCCCCCTCCCCTCGGTGGGAGCCCCTCACCGGCCCGCTTCCCTGGGCGCATGCGCTCAGCGCTGTGTGGTCGAGAGAGAGAGAGAGGGCTGAGCCCGGAACTCCCGGCGCCGGCGCAGCAGGCCATTGGCGGGGGCGGAGCCTATGGCCAGCGCCGGCCACGCCTTCTTTCTGCGACCAGGCCGCGGCCCTGGCGCGCCGGTTGCCTAGCTAACAGCCGGGCGCAGGGGCGGAGCCTGGCGGCGTGTGGGGCGTGGAGGCTGGAGTCTAGCCGGCGGCGGGGGGTGGTGTGTCTGCTCCATCCGAAGAGCTGGTGGGTTGCGGGCCTCACTGTTGGAGGTCGTCTCCAACGCCAAACGTGGTGGACCCGGTGTCAAGTCAGGTGGTCTTCTTCTGGCCTAAGAAATTGTGGGGAATTAGACGCCTGCCTCCAGGCAACTCTTTCCGTCTGGTCTATATCTTGGGATATCGCTGTTGTAAAAAACCCTTTTGTTTGAGGAGATGAGTAGGAGAGGCCAAACAGTGCAGTTGTCAAGGTGGCGCTTGGAGAACAGTTTGGGGAGCCGGCAGTGGGCAGTGGGACGCCCTCTGCCAGATGGCAGCTGTTTAGGGCCAAGAGGGGCGGTGAGTTGTATGTAAAACCCCGTAATCCCCTCACGGCGGCTTCCTCACTCCTCTAGTGGGAAATACGGACTCACATTTTTGGAAGCCTCTTCTCTGTGAGGGTGAGGGGTGGGGGGCACAGGGTTTGAACCCGCCTTTCAAGAATAGTTGCGCCACACTTAAATAAGAAGCTGTGCCTCATTACTTTGCACTCCACACCACTCCTCCATACCTCCACACTTCTGGGTTATTTGATAGACCTCAGAGCCCAGTGACTCTGCTACATACACCACGCTGCGCACAGCAAAGCACTGATGTTCGGGAGGAACCCCTTTAAGGGATACTGCTCGGTGGGAATCACTTGAAGGGACACAACGAAATCTTCAGTGCCGAGTGAGTCTCCTCTACAGATGGCTTGATCAGCAGTTCTGGGCTACCAGGATACTACGGCAGCCTCCGTCTGCACCGTTGCTCATTTCCTGCTCTTCTCTCACGGAAAGAAATGGAGTAAAAGTCTTCATTATCATTGGGGTATTTTTCACTGGAGTATAAAGATATTCTAAATAATACTGTTTATCAAACGTCTCCTTCAGAACGTAGTAGTTAGGCGCACAGGGTCCCGAACAGCCAGTCTGAAGAGCTGAGTTTGAATTCAGACTGCCACTTTTTTGCTCCGTGATTCTGGGTGAACAAGTTACTTAACTTCTTCAAACCTCATTTTTCCTTTTTTCGATACTCAGGGATACCAAGCGTACCGATATCCTGGACTGTGAGCTCCTTGAGAGTGGGGGGTATACCTGTTTTGTTAGTTACTGAGTTTAAGACGCATGTATTATTTCATCTGTCACAGAAGGGGCTAAAAATAGCTATTGAATGCAGTGAATTAGTAATTGGGTTGCTGTAAGGATTTTGTGAGAGAATTCCTTGAAAATGCTTAGCACAATGCCTTGCAAAGAGTAAGTACTCCACAGATTTAGCTAGTATTAAAATGCTCCAAGCACTGTCCTAGGACTTGTGGAGAACAGAATCAGGCTAAAGCAGAATAAAAAAGAGATGATGCACATAAAATCTATAATACTAGGAACCAAATAGTAAGATTTTGTTCATAAGCTGTTGCTGTAAGATTGATACAAAGTGTTATGAAGCTTAGAGGAGAAAGATATTGTTCAGTTGGGGGAATCAAGAAAGGCTTTTAGAGAAGGAGGCATTTGAGCAAAGTCTTGAAGTATGGCCCAGGAATTAAAAAGAGAAGAGATATTTAAAATACTTGTTAACTGCTTTTATAATGAATGTGGTTGAAGGTGAGACAGAGTTTGTTTTTCTTTTATTATTTGTGGATTTCAAAATCCTGGCTCGATAACTTAGCTGAGTTTGTGTAACTCTGAACAGATTATTTAACTGTTCTCTACCTCAGTTTTGTCATCTTTAAAATGGGAATTATAGTAGTATATTCCTCATTGTGAGGATCAAATACATTAATACAAATAAAGTGCTTTGAATAGTACTTGGCACATAGTAAATGCTCAATAAATATTACCTAATATTACTATCTTTTTAAAAAATACTTTATTTGTCAGAGAGAGAGAGAGAGAGAGAGCACAAGCAGGCAGAGTGGCAGGCAGAGGCAGAGAGAGAAGCAGGCTCCCCACTGAGCAAGGAACCTGATGAGGGACTCCATCCCAGCACCCTGGGATCATGACCTGAACAGAAGGCAGTGGCTTAACCAATTGAACCACCCAGGCATCCCTAATATTACTATCTTAATCAGACTTCAGCCTTGTCTCCCAATATGTCCTCCCTTACCTGATACTACGTCCATACCTCATGTCACTTGGCTCTCTTCCCCAGGAGTCTATTATTACCTTCCATCCCCAATTCCATTCCAGTTGGAGCATTACTTTCTGTCAAGTCAACTTTTTGAAATCTGCTCTTCCAGGTGCAACCTCTGTTTCCATGGCTTCTTTTTTTTAATGTTGAGGTACTTATCTCAGTCTGATTTAAATTATATGTAGTTATGTTTCATTTCTGCCCAACAGCTTATGAACTCCTTGAAGATGGAAATTGTTCCTAATTTGTCCCTAAATATCAAGGGCTTGTTAAGTAGTAGGTATTCAATAGACATTTGAATTTACTGACTTATTTTTTTATTTAAATAGATACCTGTTAGGCCAGGTAAGAGTTGGCTTCTTAAAAAAAAAAAAGGGCTACCTACATACTTTAATGAATATAATGAATATTCAGTTATAACTAATTTTCCCAGAATTTAACATTTAGAAATATATGGAAAAGAAGATGCTTGGAATGAAATAAAACCTAAAGACTGACATGAAACTAAATCTTTGCGTTTATTTTTGTATCTATACAAATCTTTTTTTATAATGTCAAGGTTTGAACTGTAAACCACAGAGTGAGAGAATCCTGTTTCTCTTTTTTAAGATTCGATGGGAATGATGATGAAACATGACCTACCATTAGGCCCTTTGTGGATCAAACACAGCCCAAGCCAGGTACTTCTTTAAATGGTTTTGTTTGTTTGTTTGTTTTGAGAGAGAGAGAGAGAGAGAGAGAGAGACTGGGGAGGGGCAGAGGCAGAGGGAGAGGGAGAGAGAATCTTAAGCAGGGTCTGCACTCAGCACAGAACCTGACATGGGGCTTGATCTCACGATCCTGAGATCATGACCTGAGCCAAAATCAAGAGTGCAATGCTTAACTGACTGAACTACCCAGGCATCTCTAAGCCAGGTACTTCTTAAAGCCACCATTGAGACTTGGAAATGGAATAGCAAATGGAGGGAATATGATTAGAAATGTATCTGATCATCAATGGAAAAAGGAACTGTTGGTGGAAGTCTTCCATGATTACTCTCTTCATGAGGGTAGATACGTTACAGAGAACACACAGACATTGTGTAGGTTCTATTTTGGGGAATCGATGGGTTGGAGGACATCTGTGTTACTGAAATATGAAGAAAGAGATTGGTGCTATATTTGGGACTTCTTGAGGAGAAAAAAACAAGGTTAGTGAAGAGCAAATGTAACTTATGTTTCTCTATGTGAAGAGGCAAAAAAGGGTTAAAAGCCTATGATGTAAAAGTGGGTATCATGCCAGAGTTAGGCAATGATTTATACTGTACATACCAGAGAATGTATAAATCATTTTATGTGACAGGTGGTATTTTTATTTCTTCAGCAGACTTAGGGAGCTTTAGAATCATTACAGCTTTGTAAAGTAGTATTATAGACTGAGTCATTAGATCATTCATTTTGCCCGATTACATCAACTCATTGGGTTTTTGGGGAATGAAAGAAACTCATTATCAAAATTGTCATCTTGATTATATAGATTAAAGAAAATGGATCAAAGTTCTGAGAATTAGCTTTCACAACCTGTTAAAAATTGGAGGTTAAAAAATTGACTGCAGAGCAGGAATGATTAGAGAAAAGTTTTGTCATTTAAAAAACTATCAGAGATTAAAGGAATGGTAATTTTGGTAGATATAAATTGTTGGAATCCACATGGAGTTTTAAAAAAAGACTATTGAAGTATAATTTATGTTACATTATATTCACCTGTTTTAAGTGTACAACTCAATAAATTTTAGTAAATTTATAGAATTTTGCAAGCATCACTACAATCCAGTTTTGGAACATTTTCATTAACTGAAGAAGATTCCTGTTTCATTAACGGAAAAAGATTCCTGTGTTTACCATATGCAGTTAGTCTCAGCTCCTACTTCTAGACCCAGGCAACCACTCTTCTGCTTTCTGGTTTTATAAATTTGCCTTTTCTAAGCAGTTTGAATAAATGAATCATGCAATATGTGACCTTTTTGTCTGGCATTCACTTAGCATATTTTTGAGGCTCATCCATCCTGTAGCAGGTATCAGTAATTCACTCCTGTGTATGACTGAATAATATTCCATTATATGAATATACTACATTTTGTTTATCCATTCACTAGTTGATCCATTTTCATTGTTTCCACTTGGGGACTATTATAAATAATGCTGCAAAGAAAGATTGGGTGCAAGGGTTTGTGTGGATAGAGGTTTCAATTTCTCTCTGGGAGATACTTAGGAGTGTCATTGCTGAGTGGAATGGTAAATTTATGTTAAACATTTTAAGAAACTGCCAACTGTTTTCCAAAGTGGCTGTACCATTTTACATTTCCATAAGTGAGGTATGAAGGTTCCGGTTTTTCCACATCCTCCTCAATACTTGTTATTGTTTATCATTTGATGATAGTTGTTCTAGTAGGTATGATGTACTATCTCATTGTCATTTTAATTTGCATTTCCTTAATGACTTTTTTTTTTTAAGATTTTATTTATTTATCAACAGAGAGAGAGAGAGAGATCACAAGTAGGCAGAGAGGCAGGCAGAGAGAGAAGGGGAAGCAGGCTCCCCGCCGAGTAGAGAGCCTGATGCAGGGCTCGATCCCAGGACCCTGAGATCATGACCTGAGCCAAAGGCAGAGGCCTTAACCCACTGAGCCACCCAGGCGCCCCTCCTTAATGACCATTGATATTGAGCATGTTTTTTGGTAGTTATTATCCATTTCTATTTCTTCTTTTGTGAAATATCTGTTCAAATCTTTTGCCCATTTTTAAATTGGCTTTCTTTTTTATTATTGAGTTATGAGTTCTTGTTCTGACCAAGAATTCTTTATCAGTTGTGTGATGTATAAGTATTTTCTCCCAGTCTGTGTCATGGTGTTGATTGAAACACAAACATCTTAAATGTTGATGAAGTCCATTTACTTAATTTTTTTTCCTTTCCTTTTTTTTTTTTTTAAAGATTTTATTTATTTGACACAGAGAGAGAGATCACAAGTAGGCAGACAGGCAGGCACAGAGAGAGGGGGAAGCAGGCTCCCTACTGAGCAGAGAGCCCGATGTGGGGCTCGATCCCAGGACCCCGAGATCATGACCTGAGCCGAAGGCAGAGAGGCTTTAACCCACTGAGCCACCCAGGAGCCCCTTTAATTTTTTTCTTTTATGGCTTGTGCTTTTAGTAGCTAGGAAATCTTTGCCTAACTCAAGTTTGCATAAGAGGTATGCCAAATGATCTCTCTACCGGTTGGGGAACACAGCATCAAGTCTGCTATGACTTTTATTTTCTGTTGTGTACAAGGCCTTGCATTCCAGCAGTGCATACCTAGGACCTGTGCAGACCACCCAGGATACATGCCTGAGAGTTTATCAAGGTCCACTATGACTGGCTTGTTCCCTGGATGCCATTGTTAAATTTCTGGCTGGTCTGTTGCTTGCCCCAATCAATACTGTAGTCTCAGACAGCTGTGATGTTGAGTTTTCCTGATCGTTTACCACTTGTTTTCTAAGGTCACTTGTTTCCAATAATACCCTGGGCACCAAAGCAAGTCATTGCCTCCAGGTGCAGAACTGCCAGTCTTCATGGTATGTCCTGTTTTAACAGAACTACTGTGTTGGTGCTGGGGTCAGGGATGATCCCTGCTGGAGTCAGGGATGATCAGGGGTCTCTGATGTCCCAGATGCCCATTTTCCACACAGAAGTTCAGCAGTTTTATTATTTATTTATAAAATAAATGCTTTTCAATCTGTTGTACACCTCTGGTCAATTTCCATTCCCCCAACCCCTAAAATTGCTGAAATGCTTATTTTGACAATTTTTTGTAGTTTTATTGTTGCTTTGGAAAGATGGTTTGCCAACCTCCTTACTCCATCATTCTGAAATTGTCCCTATGTAGAGTTTTAATGTCCTAAAAACTGACAGAAGAAATCCTGACAGATGCAGCAGCTTTTTAAAAATTAACATTTAGATCTTACTGTTCCTTTCCAATGTTATATCCTTCGTAGCCTTTTAAAATGCAATTCTTGACTCTCTAAAGTTTACTTTTATATATTCTCTTAGGATGAAATTTATTATTTCTATCAGTATTCTTTTATTCAGTAGTCATGTGTTAAGTCTTTGTTCTATATTGATGTTGGAATGTATTTCCATTTCAGGAAGCTCTCACAAGTTGAGTAGGAAACCAAATTTCCAGAGTTAGAATTATAACAATTTTTGAGAAAACCTTAGTTATATGGCCTGGTCTGTAGTAAGTTTACCTAATTATAATTATAGGTGTATTCCATTTTAAGAAATAATAGTAATACATTTAAAAATTTAAGAGATAATAAGGTGATTGTGTTTACACTCAAATATTTGTATCCTTCAGTTTTGTGACTTTTTTCCCCAGTCTTCTTCACCATCCTCTTCACATTGTGGAGAGAACATAAAATGGTCTACACACAAAGTTTCTGTATTTCTTTTTCTTATGAGGCCCAATAGTAAGTAAGGCAAAGAAGTCCTATTTGGGAAGGAGGAAACAGGTTGGGGGGATGTTGGAAGTTATTCCTGATGGCTGTAGAATGTGAAGAAGGACCCCAAAGCTGAGGTGGCTCACATTATTATCTGAAGTTATTTGATTATAGGACAAGGTATGGCAGGTAGGTTATGTCACCTTTTGTATTAATTTGTTCCTTGAGCCAGGGAAATTTTACTCTGTTGTGGACTGGGCAAGAATGGGCATAAGGTGAGTGGCGCAGAGGATGCTTTCAGTATGAAAAGGGAAGAAAAGAAGATGGGTAGTTAAGATTGTAGCCAAATAGAGCAAGCAGGCTTGTAGAGGGAGGAAACACAAAAGGGCTGACGAGGCTTGACACAAGACAAAAGATCTTTCTTGCTAATAGTAGGTATTCTGAGTCAATAGCTAGATCCTCATCATCCTTTTTGCAGTTTAAGAAAATAAAAGTTAGGTGAGGTCAAGGGATGATTTTAGTAAATACAGTAGTTGGATTTAGGGGTCCATTATTTGATGCATAGCATAGACAGAGGGAATGTACTAGAAAATATTTTACACTAATTGGTTTTATATGTGGTCCTCTGACTAATGTAATTTTTGACATAATTTTTATACTAATATCTCATTTTATAAGTCCTAGCTTGGTCTCAAAGCTAGCACTTAGAGAATGAGATGTTAAAATGAAAATTAAGATAACAGATATGAGGGGCGCTTGGGTGGCTCAGTGGGTTAAAGCCTCTGTCTTCGGCTCAGGTCCTGATCTCAGGGTCCTGGGATCGAGCCCCGCATCGGGCTCTCTGCTCAGTGGGGAGCCTGCTTCCCCCTCTCTTTCTGCCTACTTGTGATCTCTCTCTTCTTTATCAAATAAATAAATAAATAAATAAATATCTTAAAAAAAAATAAATGGATGTGAAATAAACACTTTGAAAAGTGTTTGAAAAGTGTTGAAAAACACTTTGCTATATAAATGCAAGAAAATATCATTGCATGATGCTAAAATATTAAGAGCTACTGCTTTCATTTATTTTATTTTTTAAAGATTTTATTTATTTACTCATGGAAAGAGGCAGAGGAAAAACAGGCTCCCTGAGGAACAGGGAGCCTGATGCTGGACTTGATCCCAGGACCCCAGAAAAAGCTACTGCCAAATGAAAATTTCTCATAAGATAAAGCTTCACCAAAATCATGATGAAAATTAATGGAAAGATAAGGTTTAATTTATCATAAATTTTAATAAGCAAGTATTGAGTCTATGCTTGCTAAACAGTGAGGGTCATGTATGTTAAAAATGAAGGACAGATCACTTAATTGACATAGATCCTATAGGTATCACAATTTAAAAATCCTTTTCTGCTTATTGTGTTTATGATGCCAGTTTAAACTCAGTACATTTGCTCTGTAAGAATCTAAAGGAGAAGATTTTTCCTAAAAAAGATGATGGCGTGTTTATCTAGGCCCTCCAAAAGCATTTCCTGCCAGGCAGTTGACATGTAGCCTTGGCACAATTTCAGAAAACTATTTGCTTCTGTTTACCCTTCCAGATACAGCATCTCCTAGGAATTGAGATGAGGAATCTCCTTTATCTCTTTTAAATTTTAGAAGCGTACTTTATATGACACTTTAGAATCTACTCTTTATGGTAGCACAATGAAAATTCTTGTCTTTAAATTTAAAAAAAAAATGCATCTGTTTTAGTAATTCACTAGCAGAGACATCAAAGCCTTAAAGTGAGTTAACCCAGTGTAATTAGAATATTCCTTTCCCATAAGATTAATCATGGGATAATTGTTAACATTTTTAAAATCCTTCTTCATTAAGAAACAGAACCCACTATTGAGTTTCTTTTGAAAAGTATGCTCTACTTAATTTACTTATAATATTTTTCTTTGTCTTTTCATACAACATTACAGAAATATTTTGGAAAGTGAGGTAGATATATTTTAAAAATATAGTTGGGGCCTGAGTGGCTCAGTCAGTTAAGCATTTGCCTTCAGCTTAGGTCATGATACCAGAGTCCTGGGATTGAGCCCTGTATCAGGCTCCCTGTAGGAACCTGCTTCTCCCTCCCTCGCCCCTCTTCCTGCTTGTAATCTCTCTCTCTGTCAAATAAATAAATAAAAACTTAAAAAATTAATTACTCAAAATTTTTTTCCTTTTAGGAAATCAATTTGTTTTTAATATTTTAAATGTTTTTAATACTTATATAGTTAGGAATACAGGAGGATATTATAGCTTTATTGTGATCTCAGAATGCATGTTATTTCAATTAAGTATAAATGTATCTTTGAGGGCATATGATGGCAAATATATTAAAGATGAGAAATTTGAGATATAGAAAGATACAGTAACTTGAGGTACCTACTAATTGTTAAATGTGAACAAATTTAGGTCCTCTTGTTCTGATCCAAAATAAGAACAAGACCATGGATCAGAACAAGATGACTTCTGAATGGCAAGGATTAGACCAAGCAACACATCAGAGACAAAGTGTACAGGAAACTGGCATGCAAACACCAGTGTGATGGATAGATGGGGAACAATAAGCACATGTCTGAAGTTTGGAGTCTCAGATTCAAGGTCAGCCATTAAAATTTGTCCCCTTGATACTCTGGACAACATAGGTCTCTCATTTCCTACCCTCCCTTTCTATCTATAATTTACAGGGTTTCAGACATAGTCAGAAGACATGGCCCTGCTTTTACATAACTGATACTGAAGGCTTATGTGCTGAGATGAATGGCTCCCTCCCTTAAGGGAATCGAGAGTCAACAGAGTCCAGCGTCCAGAGAGTTCTGCTTCAGAGGCTGGAGTTATAAGGGCAAAATGATTCAGCAAAGCTAAGGTCACCACTGGTACCATGCACAAAGAATTATCTTGGTCTTATGAGTTGGTGACGTTGGTCCCTTCCATGACTTCTTATCTCTGTCTTGAAGCTGTGTTGACTCCCAGCCTGCCTCGCCCAGTAACAATCTGATTACTGATTGACTGCCTCAGCCCGATCCTGTGAATCTACACCACCTTAATTTTTAGGACTTCCAGCTATGTATTCCAGAGGAAGTAAAGAACAGGAAATCCAGAGTTGGGTGAAACAAGCGGAATGACTGAGACAATCCTCTCTGTTAGTCAAGAAACTAGTATTATTGTCCTCTTAGAGAGAGATCATCCTCACCCTTGCTGCACTGCCTGTCACAGAGTAGGTCCTTAACAAATATTGGTCAAATATTGAATTATCGCAGGGGCCTGCAAGTGATGAAAGTAACTTAATGGGAGGAGGAGTAACTCCTGACATAGGCACAGATCCTGAATGCAGCGTTCACGTGTGAGAAAGATGAAAACTGCTTTGCTATATAGAGATGTCCTAGAAATAAACTAAGGCACAAATAATTATTGACATGTCCAAGACTATGGAGCCATCTAGGGCAGCATTAGAAATTAACTGAGTGTCTTTGTTCTTAGATTTATGCTATGCACACTAAACAAATGGTTTGTAAAGATAAACCATTTTTATCTTTACATAAGAGAAAGATAAACCATAAGATAAACCATTCACTGTTTGTAAAAAACAGTGCTTAGGCCAGCAAAAAAAAATTTTTAATTAATATAAAGTTCGAGTAAGTGAAATTTTGAAGATGATGGAATCTAATTGATAACTTCCTTACTCTTTAACCTGTAGATAATCTCCCTTTTATTTTATTTTATTTTTTTTTAGATAATCTCCCTTTTAAAAGTGTTCATTATAGTAGTGATTAGTCAGAGAAGAAGCCTGTGATGAAAATGTGGTATGAAATTGTGCTCTTTGTTCAGCAAGTTAAAACAAGCTGGTCTGTAAGCAATTATTATCTTCATCAAAATTCCTAGCTCTAATGTTTTGGCTTCATTGGCCCAGCACGTATGCCTTCTCAAACAATTGGATGGATTTAAAACACTTATGAGATGTTTGTGCTTATATCTTAACATAGCATCAGTTCAACAGGAAAAAGAAAAAAAATGTAAGATTTGGCATTAGGGCATAGTTTTAAAAAGAAAATCAAACCAAAACTAAAGTAAACAAAAAGCCCGTAACAGTGCTTAAATCCCTGTATACAAATGAACATTCTTTATTCAGCCTTGTAATGGCTTCAAGTAGCTGTTCAGTAGTCAGTGTTCAGGAGTGTCTTTCTGTTCCTAACTCTTAAATCATCTAACATTTCTGGAAAAAATTACCAGAGAGTTGGCTACCCATTACTAACATTTTTATATGGGTAATATATTTTAAAGAAATCTCTTTTTTGCCTTTTTTGTTTTATTTTTGGTTATTCCAAACAACAACAACAACAACAACAACAACAAATATATTTTATATTCTAGGGAAACTGTTCAGGTGCCTGCTTGGGTAAGCAGATGATTAAAAAGTGAATAAGTTTTTTAAATTCTGAATTTGCATAGTGTAACTGATTACGAAGAATGTACCTTTGGATAAGTTTGGGAATGTCTGGTTAAAAAATAATCATCTTTTAAGATTAAAAATGTCCACAGGTGCATTTTTAAGCTTACGTAATTTTTTCTAGTGGGTTAGGTTTCTCTTTACATTCTTTACTTAGCTAATGATTACATAGTCAAATATTTATACTATATATTCTTTTGAAATTACTGTAGGGGCACCTCAGTGACTCAGTTGGTTAAGTGTCCAATTCTTGGTTTCAGCTGAGGTCAGGATCTCAGGAATGAGCCCCGGTAGGCCTCTGTGTTCAGTGGGGAGTTTACTTGTCCTTTTCCCTTCCCCTCTGCCTTTCCACCCCTCTCCCTCTACCCCTCTGCACTTGTGTACTCACTCCCCCTCTCTAAAATAAAATCTTTAAAAAAACCCTCTTCCTGCTTACAGTAGTAATACAACAGCTATTTATTGGGTAAATGCCATTTACTAGATTTGTTAAAGATGGATGCACCTTTAAGAGGTGCACATTCTAGCAGAATCAACAGATTGGGTTATGGTGAACAATACTTGTGAAAGGTGTTATGGGCTCTGCACTGTGCCTTGGGTATAAAGAGAGAGGGTAATTCATTCTACCTAGAGGTAGGAGAAGGCTTTATTGAAGAGATGACCTTCGAATTGGGCTTATCAAAAGTGTTAGCTTTCTTGACATTTTTGTGGAATGACAAGTTATTAATGAGTTAGAGCATACACTGCCTGAAGCCAGTGATAAGATGTGGAGTTTGATAGAAGAGCTTGAAGGAAAAATATGCAAAATTTCCTATCAGGTAGAAGAAAAAGACAATGAGATGAACAATTAAGAGATCAGAATAGGAGGTCCAACATATAAATAGGAGTCCTAGAAAGAGAAATTAGAGAAAATTAGGGGAAGAAATTTATAAAACTAATAAGAAATTTATTGGGACAAAATAAAGGATATGAGCCTCCAGATTAAAAGGGCCTACTATGTGCCTTAGAACAGTGTTTGAAAAACAACCTATACTGGGGCTCATCATCATGAAATTTCAGGTAAGAAAGATCCTACATGATTCCAGAGACAACAAAAGACAAAAAACAAGCAAAAAACCCCCCTTTATATTCCCTAGCTGCAATATTAGAAAGCATGTATCTAGTGGAACAATGCCTTCTAAAATCTTCCTGGGTAGCTCAGTTGGTTGAGTGTCTAGCTCTTGGTTTCAGCTCAGGTCATGATCTCAGGATCGTGGGGTCAAGCCCCATGAGGGGCTCTGTGCTTAGTGCAGAGTCTGCTTGAGATTCTCTCCCTCTCCCTCATCCTTTTCCCCACCCCCTGCTAGCACATTTATGTGCATGCTTTCTCTCTCAAATAAATATCTTCAAAAAAAAAAAACCATAAAAAGGTAAAATCTGAATAAAAAATATTTTTTACCTTGAATTCTCTACCCAGCTAAACTATCAGTTCAATGGGAGAATAGTTTGAAATCATTTTCAGCCTTGCAAAATATCAAAAAAATTTTTCACCTCCTATACACCCTTTTTCAGAAAACTGTTGGAGTAGGTACTTACAAAAGGGGTAGAAAAAGGGGCACCTGGGTGGCTTAGTCAGTGAAGTGTCCGATTCTTGATCTCAGCTCAGTTCTTGATCTCAGGGTTATGAGTTCAAGCCCCACATTGGGATCCACGCTGGATGTGGAGCCTACTTGAAAAAAAGGGATAGAAAAAGAAAGGAAGACATGAGACACAGGAAACAGAAGATCCAACATAGCAGAGGTTATTCTTCAAAAGGAAGTGGGGGGCGGAGAGGAATGTTGAGGGAGTCACACCTTTGCTTTTTTAGCAGTGAAGGCAAGTTGCCTGCTGACAGTAATTAGTTAGAAGTTTTGAAAATATCCCGACTTAGAACAGTTGCTGTGGAAAGCAAGAAGAGAATCTAAATCACTAAGAATAAGTAAAAAGGATAGTTGAGCAGTAGTCAGTATTTGGAGGAGGTTTTTAGTGAAGCCTGTCCATTTCTTTTGCACCTTTCAGTAGGATTTCAGAAATGATCAAGTTACTTTTTGTCATTTTCAACTTCAACGCTATTTGTTTACCAGAGATAATTTTTTCCAGAGATGCTCTGAAGATTTGTTTTTACAAAATTGAATTTTGGTTGGCAAAAGATCTATTTCTTCACAGTATCAGAATCTGCATGCTAGGGGCACCTGGGTGGCTCAGTTGGTTAAGTGTCTGCCTTTAGCTCTGGTCATGATCTCAGGGTCCTGGGATCTTAGGGCTCCCTGCTCTGTGGGGAGTCTACTTCTCCCTCTTCTGCTGTCTCCCCCTGGCTCGTGTTCTCTCTCTCTCTCTCAAATAAGTAAAATCTTAAAAAAAAAAAAAAAAAAAGAATCTATATGCTGGAAAGCCGAGGCTCTTAATAAATTACATTTGGTAGTAAATCACACACACACACACACGAATTTTAGAGTGACGGCTTCTGATGTATCTGTAACCCAGACATTCTGAGCCCTCAAATCCTGGCTCTTTAAATCTTGATGACTTGAAAGTTGGCTGGTGAGTTAGATACCCAGTGAGGAGGAAGGAACTAAAGACAGAATGGAATGCTAGCTTATCCTGCAAGAAAAGAAAAGAGGAAAGAAAGGAGAATAAGAGGGGCGCCTGGGTGGCTCAGTGGGTTAAAGCCTCTGCCTTCAGCTCAGGTCATGATCTCAGGGTCCTGGGATCGAGCCCCGCATCGGGCTCTCTGCTCAGCGGGGAGCCTGCTTCCCCCTCTCCCTCTGCCTGCCTCTCTGCCTACTTGTGATCTCTCTCTCTCTGTCAAATAAAGAAATAAAATCTTTAAAAAAAAAAAAAAAAAGAAAGGAGAATAAGATAGATGTGAGTGCTGGGAAGAGCTTGGCCTTTCAGTCCTTTGACTCTAGCATGTCAGCCATGTTTCCCGGGCTATCAGAGATGCTGGGGTATGCTATCACTTAGCGATGGAGCAGATGCATACAAACTGTCTCCCCCATCTTACTGATGCTTAAATTTTCAAAGTCATAACTATGCCTATACAAATGTTAGTTTGAGTAACCTTTTCATAACTGACTATTTTAACAGAAACTCCCTAAGCATTTATCATTTCATTTGTCAAGAAAATAGTTTTCTATTATTCTGTTTATTTGAATCCACTAAACATGTAACATTGGTCATCTCTGAACTAGTAATCATCTTCCCCTTGACTCTAACCTGTAGTCTAGAATCTCGCATAGAACTTTTTTCAGTTATAAGTGTCTAGACCCTACCTCTGGAGATTCTGAATCAGAATCTCTATAGGGAGGGGCACCTGGGTGGCTCAGTGGGTTAAGGCCTCTGCCTTCGGCTCAGGTCATGATCTCAGGGTCCTGGGATCAAGCCCTGAGCCCTGCATCAGGTTCTCTGCTCAGCAGGGAGCCCGCTTGCCTGCTTCCCCTTCTCTCTCTGCCTGCCTCTGTCTGCTTGTGAACTCTTTCTGTGTCAAATAAATAAATAAAATATTAAAAAAAAAAAAAAAAAAGAATCTCTAGGGATATCCTGGACTATAGCACTGCATTTTTACAAACTCCTCAGATGATTTTTTTCCCCCTGAGAACACATATTTTATTCTTTAGAAATATAAAGGAATTGGGAGATGACTACAGTTCTCAGGCGATTTCTGATGAGCTCCAAGGCTGAAGACCATCTTTGTTTCTAACTTACTCTGCACACTGCCTCCAAAATTATTTTCCTCAGATGCACATCATGGGGATACCTGGGTGGCTCAGTTAAACATCTGCCTTTGGCTCAGGTCATGGTCTTGGGGTTCTGGGATCGAGCTCCACATTGGGCTCCCTGTTCAATGGGGAGTCAGCTTCTCCTTCTGCCACTCCCGCCCACCCTGCTCATGCTTTCTCTCTGTCTCTCAAGATGAATAAATAAAATCTTAAAAAAAAAAAAATGCACATCATGGTACTCTTTTCCTCAAAAACATTGCCCTTCAGAATAAGATTCAGATTTTTTCATATTACTTTCCTGGCCTTCCTAGATCTGATCCTGTCAGAGTCGGTTTAGCTTATGCTGCAGTAACAACCTCCTGGCTTAAGACAAATAAAAGTCTATTTCCTACTCCTACAACATGTCCAGCATGGGTCAACAGGGAGGCACTGGTTTATTCAGTGACCCATTCTGCCCCATTATCTCACATGGCTTTGGAGCTTTGTGGTTAGAGAAGAATGGCATGCACAATGTCTCTTCTTCTTTTTTTCCTTTTCTTTTAAGGTAGGCTCCACATCCAACATGGGGCTTGAACTCATGACCCCAAGAGCAGGAGTTGCATGCTGTATTGACTGAACTAGCCAGCTGCCTCTTTCACTCGTTCTTAAGTACTTTGACCTAGAAGTGACATGTGTCATTTCTGCTCACAATCTATGGCCCTGCCTAACTGCAATGTGAGTGGAACGTATAAACTTCTGGAGACTGGGAAGAATATTAGTAAGCATTTGTTGTATCTACCACAGACCCCATATCGACATATTTTTTTAAAAGTGGAGGAGGACTTCATACAACTTCATAAAAATTAACCATTTTAAAATGTACAGTTCAGTGGCATTAATTACATCCACGATGTTGTGCAACTATTACTTCTGTCTAGTTCCAAACATTTTCATCACCCCCAAAGGAGACCCCATATCCATTTTCCCTCCCTCCATCCCCTGGCAACCACTAATCTTCTTTTTGTCTCTAGGAATTTACCTATTTTGGAGAGTACATATAAATGAATCATATAATATGTGACCTTTTGTGTCTGGCTTCTTTTACTTGTATAATGTTTTCCAAGTTCATCCATATTGTAGGATGTATCAGTACTTCGTTCCTTTTTGTGGCCAAATAATATTTCAATATATTAATATACTACATTTTGTCTATCAGTTTGCCTGTTGATGGATACTTGGGTTGTTTCTAACTTTTGGTTATTGTGAATGGTGCTATGAAAATTCATGTACAAAATTATTCATTTGGACACCTGTTTTCAGTCCTTGAAGTGTATACTTAGGACTGGAATTGTGGGGTCATACAGTAATTCTATGTTTAACTTTTTGAGGAACTGCCAAACTGTTTTCCACCTAATTTGCCGCCTTAGCCTCTGTTACTCTAGTTAAATGAGGAGCAGTCATTGTTCTTACAGTTAGTATTTCACAGCTCAGGAAATTCCTTTGGTTTTGAATTATCTCCCCTTATTTTCTATTTTTTGAAATAGAAATTCTAACAGTTTTTTAAGGTTCACTTCCAACTTTCCTTCCCTCAGTGCTTGGTAAGAAACTCTACTACTTCTGCAAATTCCTATATTTCCTCCTCCTTATCTCGTTTATACCACATATTTTATTGACTAGTTGTTTATACATACCTTCCTCACTGGATTTTAGATATGCTTATATGACTTACTATCCTTTATTCCACATGATGTCAAAAACAGTTTTTTGCAGATGTTTAATAAATGTTGAGTGAATAAAGAAACAAATAAATAGCTATAGCCTTTTTTTTTTTTTTCTCATTTGCTACGGGTTCGTTTTTTTTTGGAAGTAATATGGAAGATGACTGGAAGGCATCATGTTCTCAAAATTCTTTTTTTTTTTTCTTTCTTTTTTTTTTTAAAGATTTTATTTATTTGACAGAGAGAAACACAGCGAGAGAGGGAACACAAGCAGAGGGATTGGTAGCGGGAGAAGCAGGCTTCCTGCCGAGCAGAGAGCCTGATGCGGGGCTCGATCCCAGGCCCCTGGGATCTGACCTGGGCCGTAGGCAGACGCTTAACGACTGAGCCACCCAGGCGCCCCTCAAAATTCTTATTTCAGGGATGCTGTTTGGGCAAAATTCAGTGAACTTAGTGAAAAAAAGTTAATCATTCCTTTTTTTTTTTTTTTAAAGATTTTATTTATTTATTTGCACGTGTGAGAGAGAACACAAGCAGGGGGAGTGGGAGAAGCAGGTTCCCTGCTGAGCAGGGAGCCGGATGCGGGTCTCTATCCTAGGACCCTGGGATCATGACCTGAGCCAAAGGTAGATGCTTAACCAACTGAGCCACCCAGGCACCCCAAAAGTAAATCATTCTTTAAGGATATTTTACTAGATTTAAAATGGATACCATTGGAACAAAGATTAAGAACTAGTGTTTCAAATTAGTAAATTTTTAGACTTTAATTTCTCCCAATCAAAAATTATCATCAAGTCCCTGAGAGAAGGAAAAAGGTCCATTCAGCAAGAGATATGAGTGAATTCTAGCCTTCTGAGCCTTTTCTTGTTCCCTGTCCACTTGAAGAGCAGCTGGCATCTCATCTTATTCTTTATTCTCTCCCAGGTCCAGCCTGCCCGGTATCATCAGTCTCACTATCCTAATATTTGCTTTAAATAAATAATAAATAGCCTGGTATTTGGAATAAAACCCCAAATGGCATTACAGAGCAAAAATAAGTGAATCTAGGTCAGATTGAACCTTTTTGTAAGCCGATTATAGGAAAAGAAACTTGATTTTATCTATTATATCTCTCACACACTTAGGAGAGGAAGAGTGAAAGGCAGTACATTTTATTCAGGCAAGGAAACAGATTCTACTCTGAGCAAGGGGATAAGTAAAACAGTTCAGTTAGCTCTTAAATATGTTAACTTTTTTTACTTTTTTTTTTTTTTTTTTTTGAGGGAGAGAGAGAGTAGAGAGGGGCAGAGGGAGAGGGAGAGCGCAAATCACAAGCAGGCTCCACACCCAGTGCAGAGGTGATGTGGGGTTTGATCTCACAACCCCAAGATCATGACCTGAGCTGAAATCAAGAGTCAGACACTTAATGGACTGAGCCATCCTGGTGCCCCCTTTTTTTTCAAAAAAATTTTTTTTGAGAGGGAGAGAGAAAAAAAGAATAACAAGCTAATAACTTACTGTAGTTTTATGTTAAAATCCCAATTATAATACTTAAGAAAGTAATAATCACTGAAATCCAAATGAGATCTACCATCTTGACAAAAATAACATTTATCTTAAAACATACGGTTCTTAAGATCTTTATTAATAACCTTGTAATTTATGTTAATTATTCCTATCAGGAGTACTAAGTTACTTTTTCCCTTTAAATTCTGTATAGATACAGATAAAATCTTTCTTTTATTCCAAAAGAAACTTTTCAGGTTTTGAGAGAAAAGCATTTACCGTCTTTGGAGATTTTCACTGTCAGTCTGTTAACACAGTAACAGAAGGAACTATTCATTGGAGGGTTTGTTTAAGAAAAACATAAAAATAAGGAAGTTATTTACAAACAGATGTGGCATTTTATAACCACATCTGCTTGTTAGCCAACATTGCTTGCTGAGCTATTTTGTAGTCTGGAATTGTGCATAGTAATACTCATAAGCAAACTGAAGGTTGCAATTCTGCTAATCCTACCAGTGGACTGGAGTAGAGCATGAAGCCTTAGCCTTTCTCTAAAATGGTGATTCTTATCTTTTTTGAGATTGCTAACCTCTTTGAGGTTAATCTGTTACAGGTGTTGGACCTGTTACAGGTTATGGACCTCCTCTCCCAAAAATGCATTATGCACATATAAATAATTTTGCATTCCCTTTGAATATCTCTAGAAGAATATACAAGAAACTACAGTGATTCCTTGAAGAGAGGGCAATTGGAGGACAGGCGTAGGAAGGAAGTGTTCCCTTTCTCTATATATTCTTTTTTTTGGTTAAGATTTTATTTATTTATTTGAGCGAGAAAGCACAAGCAGAGGGAGTGGCAGGTGGAGGGAGAGGGAGAAACAGACTCCCCACTGAGCAAGGAACCTGATGTGGGGCTTGATCCCAGGACTCTGGGGTCAGGACCTCAGCTGAAGGCAGGTGCTTAACCGACTGAGCCACCCAGGTGCCCTCTATATATCCTTTTATACTGTTTTTCAAGTTTTCAGCCAGGTATATATCTTAGATATATATGTATATATTTTATTTATTTATTTATTTATTTATTTATAAATATTTTATTTATTTATTTGACAGAGAAGAGAGAGATCACAAGTAGGCAGAGAGGCAGGCAGAGAAAGAGGAGGAAGCAGGTTCCCTGCTAAGCAGAGAGCCCAATGCAGGGCTCGATCCCAGGATGCTAAGATCATGACCTGAGCTGAACCGCAGAGGCTTTAACCCACTGAGCCACCCAGGTGCCCCTATATGTATATATTTTAATGTGTGTTTTTTTTTAAAGTCACAATGTCAAAAATTTTTGCACACAATTTTGGGTTCTGTACTTTTTATCTCCTACAATTTTAAAAATTAAGTAGCTTTTAATAGAATATACATTTAGTCAATTGTTATGGATTATTTTACTTGATTACAAAAGATAGAAATGTAATCAATAGTTTCAGTAACCTATAAGTGCCACTATATTTGTATAACAAAACATGCTGATTCTTCAATGATCAGTTTTAAAATATTGTTAAACTTTGGTTAGTAGGAATTTTTTTTTTTTTGAACATTCAGTTTAAGTATTTTTTCTTTCAGAGGTAGGCTGTAAAGGCAGTTGTGCCTAAGGAAGTTGCTTCTTGTAAAGCAAAGAGCTGTATTATATTTCAATTCATGTAATGTCTTGCTTGGTTCCTTTTGGGAAACCTGTGTGAGTGTCTAGTATGTAGAGGGGCTTTGGTCTAAGGAAAAATTGGCCCATGTAGAACTGATAAAGATCTTACAATTAATTTAGTGTAGTCTTTCTTAACCTTGGAGATTTTTATTCCGTAGGTCTGGGACTAGGGCCAGAATCTGTATTTCTGACAAGTTTCTTAGATGATTCCCAAGGGCTTTAAGCTTTAGGAACTAGTGGTCTAGTACATGCTATTATGCTTTACTGATTCCAAAAACTAGTCACAAGAATTTATACTACTGATGTTGCATCTATGTGAATGTAAGCTGTATTCACCTTTTGACAGTCTTGGAAAAGAGGAGAATAAAAAGCCAGAGGGAATAACAAGGTCATCCCTTTGTAGTCGTGACAGCTACTTCTTTTTTTTTTTTTAAGATAGATTTATTTATTTATTTATTTATTTATTTATTTATTTATTTATTTGACACAGAGAGAGAGAGAGATCACAAGCAGGCAGAGAGGCAGACAGAGAGTTGGGGGAAGCAGGCTCCCCGCTGAGCAGAGAGCCCCATGTGGGGCTTGATCCCAGGATCCTGAGACATGATAGCTACTTCTGAGTCATGCTGGGCTTCTGGAGATTACAGATCAGAGTTGTTTTATGTTGAAACTGGCCCTAAGTCTTAAAGCTTATGGAAAAAGTTCAAGGGTAAATACGGGTGCTTTAGAAATGAGGTTTTACTCAAATGTAGGGGGAATGGAAAGCAGGATTGAGTTAAATAGTACTTGTTGAAATTATGGTTTTAATTTAAATAATTAGGAATTAGTTTATCTAAACATTTTGGGATGATTTCAATCTTTAGCATTTAAGGTTAGCTATTTAAACAAAACATACTATTTTTATTAAAAATTTTAAAAAAGGAAATGATATGTGGAAAAGCATGCCCTGGAAAACTTAAAGGTCATCTGGAACAACCTTCTTGCCTAGTTGCCTGCTTTAGAGAAACCTCGTTATTTGGATCATGAAGCACAGATAAGCCCCCCATTGCCCCTTTAATTAAGACCACTTATATAATATTAGAGGCGGAGTACATAGGAGGAAATAACTGCTTCATGAGTACTAGACTTGCAAACCTGAAAGATTTCCTCAAAAATCTTAACCCTTTGTCTCTCAAAGAAATAAAACAAAACACAACAAAAACACACCCAAGCAAAATCTATGAACCAGAAAACCCAAACTACTCACTATGTTCAAGTGCAGGATTTAAAATAGCAAAAGGAAGTAAAGCCCATCTCTGTGATGTCAAGTGCTATTTTGGTATATAACAAAATAGTTGAATCATAAGTCCCTCAAAGTTAAAATATTAAACAGACTCTTAGCTATAAGATGTGTTGCCAGGCATCTGTATGGAATATAACCATGTAATCAGAGCATATTGTATTTCTCCACACAAAGAGAAGCAAAGCTACTGCTTCTAAAGATTAGGAAACTTTCATTAGACTGACAGAAGACAGTACAGAGGAAATGGCTTGGGGGTGGAGAAGATGTATGAAAGAGGATGAAAGGAACAGTATTCATACTATCCAAATTAGAGCCAGGATGTTTATGCTCAAATCTTGTCTTGGCTCTGTGTTGAGGGGACTGAATAATGGGGACATGGGAAAGTCTGTCTGTGAGATCCCTCAATTAGGCACTAAATATACCAAATTCCTCCTATAAACGCCTTTTATTTGTAGCAGTCTCTGAATATTTCTGAATATATTGTGAGAGTAAAGCCCAAAGCCAGCTAATGCTAATTACCTCTTCCTCTTTTCTGTTGCTAGTATCCTTCCTAAAGCTGTTATTTCATTCTGTTGTTTAGAAGTCACATGCCTCCACAGGATTGTAACCTTATGAGGAGTGGTCTTATTTACCTTTCATTTACTCAGACAGCATCTATGTATTGTGCACCTATTTCATGCTGGGCACTGTGCTAGGCACATATGGTGTAATTATTAGACAGACTGGTCTCAGGCCTCACAGAGCTTACATCTCCCTTAGCTTGGTCAAGTGATGTGGACATGAGATGAATGCAAATTACTTAATTAGCACCATTTAAAACAGCTTTAAAAACATTTCAGATGTCAGTGTTTCCAATAAAATTTTGACCAGTATTAACTGACTAATATTCACATCAGTGGAGCTAGACTTAAGATAATATTTAGGCTATATTTAGAAAACTTTTTTTATTTTTTAGAAGATTTTATTTATTTTATTTATTTATTGAGAGAGAGGGAGAGAGTGCAGAAATGAGGGCAAAGGGCACAGGGAGAAGCAGAATCCCTGCTGAGGAGGGAGCCCAATGTGGGGCTCTATCCCAGGAACCTGGAATCATGACTTGAGCCAAAGGCAGATGCTTAAGGACAAGCCACCCAGGAGCCCCTCCATGTTTTCTTTTGAGTTGGCTTTCTTTACAGATGTCACTTACTGGAAAAACAGGATTTTGATAGAAATTTTAGTAGTTTTGCAAGTGGAAACTTAAGAACCTCCTTCCAGAGCTTAGGGAGTTGCAGGTAGAATTTGCCTGGAACATTATTAAATTTTGTGGCTTGTGTTCCCTGAGGATTCTTCTATATGAGTTCTTATTGCTTGTGGAGTACAGAACCATCCTAATTAGAGACTAAAGATTGGAGAAGCCTAAGTCCATCCATATATGTTGGTTTCCTGAAGGGTTCAAGTGCTTCACTGAACTAGAGGAGAAACTCGCTGCTAGATTTTGAATTTGGAGTAAACCTTGTTCTGATTTACCCTGTTTTAGGTTTTCCCCTGTATTTTCCAGTGTGCCTCAATAACGAAAATCTCGGGTTTTCCTAATGGAGAACCAATTCACTTTATCAAAAATGGATACATTTTTTACATATAGATAACTGTGTCTCGCTGTATATAAGGCCTTCTAGAGGGTGCCTGAGTGGCTCAGTTGGTTAGGCGACTGCCTTTGGCTTGGGACACGATCCTGGAGTCCTGGGATCGGGTCCCATATCCATCAGGCTCCCTGCTCAGCAGGGTGTCTGCTTCTCCCTCTGACTCTCTCTTCTCATGCTCTCTCTCTCTCACTCTCTCATTCTCTCTCTCTCTCTCAAATAAATAAAAATAAAATCTTAAAAAAAAAGGGCCTTCTACTAGTAAGGCCAAGTGTATCTTCTGGTACCACTAGTATTAAGGTAAAGAGTTAGTACTAGTAATTTATGTTAATATCTTTTTGGAGCAAAGGAACAACAGACTTTATCAGTTTGTTTCTTGCCACTATTTCGGTTCTATCATGACAAATTCAGTTATTTCCAGGGTATATCTTAAAATCCCCATTATTTTTGATGCTTGTCCCGCAGCTGAGTAAATCCCTCCTTAGGATATATGACAACTGAACTGGCTTGGGCTATGAAACATGTCTCAGCCTTATGGCCTGTTTATGTTCATTCATGCACATTTGCTCCTTCAAATTCTTTTTTTTTTTTTTAAAGATTTTATTTATTTATACAACAGAGAGAGATCACAAGCAGGCGGGGGGCGGGGGGGGGGGGGAAGCAGGCTCCCTGCTGAGCAGAGAGCCTGGTGTGGGACTCGATCCTAGGACCCTGAGATCTTGACCTGAGCTGAAGGCAGAGGCTTCAACCAACTGAGCCACCCAGGGGCCCCTGCTCTTTCAAATTCTAACTAGGTTTGTAAAAGTCAATTTTATGCATTACAATATCAAGGTCTATTTATAGTGATTTATGGGATAAGCAATTGGGTTACATGGCTTCCTAACATCCCACCAAGTATGTATGGCTTTGGATTTTAAGTGGTTTGCGTTATTCTTTTCCAAGTGGATTGTCACACTGAGTTAACAATGTCTTTTGGAATTCCACTAATAAATCACAGATTCTCACTGCTAGTATTCCATTGCTTATTTAATGACACCCTATTCTCGTTCTGGGTTTTGCAAGCTAAATAGAATACTTAAAAACTATGAATGCCCTTTGAACTTTTGATTCCGGTCAGAGACTCATTGGAACCTCCGCGCCTTCAGAGTTTCTCAGCCACTGCTGCAGTTCCAAATGTAGCTTCTTGTTATGTCTTTTTGGGTTTTGCAGGGCTCCCCCAGGCCGGGGGCTGGGAGAACGGAAAGAGCCCATCGGTTTGTTTGAAGGCAGGCAAGCAGTACAGGCAGCTTTTCCCAGACTCTCCCAACTTCGGCTTTTCATGCATACCAGCAGAGCCGCTTTTTTCCTCCAGTGATTGAAACCATCTGGACTGCAGGGGGGTCACGTGTGTATGAGAAAATGACATAAAGTTTCAGACCCCCTTGTGCTTTGCTCCAAATCCAGACAATTCTTGTTCGGATGGTGCCGAGGTGAGGGTCGACCAGTTTGAGGGCCAACTCCTCATCCTGCCCCCACCCCCATTTTCCCAGCCCCGGTCCCCCCCCCCCATACTCTCAGCGCGGGTTTTCTTGTTCCCTCCAGTGCCTCGGGAGCACACCCCTCTACCGGGTTTCAGCAGCCCACCCTCTCCGTCTCGGGTGGAGGCACACCTCCTCCACGCCCCCCTC
>CM053613.1:39221954-39237949 GCA_028646535.1 Procyon lotor
GCCCGACCACCGCCCTCTCTCCCGGAGCGGCTCCTCCTCCGGGCTGCGCGGCTCCAGACAAGACCCCATCAGTGCAAGCGCCCAGCCGGGCTGGGGAGCTCCGAGGTAAGTGTGTCCGGCCGCCGCCCCGGCTTTCCCAGCCGGTCTTCCCGCCTGTCGGGACGCGGGGTGGGGAGGGCAGGGGGGTGGTTGGAGGAAGGGAGGGTTGCCTGTGCCCTTGCTCCAGGAGGGGCGCCGGTTCCGCTCTGCCGCGCCCTGCCCGCCGCTGCAGCCCTAGCCCTTTCCCCGCTATTCACCGCTCCTAGCCCCGGCCGAGTTCCAGCTCCGTAAGTATTCGCGCCGAGCGCCCACACTTGGGGGGCCTCTGCAGGCGCTGAGGAGCAGGGCGGAGGGGCAAGCTCGCCGGGGCTGGTGGGACTGCCCTCCTGGCGGTCGGTCGGGGCAGGCTCGGCTTTCCGGCGAGCTGGGGCCGCACAGTTGGGGGTGGGGAGCTGCGAGACCAGGGTCTGGGGAAGTATAGAGCTTCGGTGCAGAGAGGAGACTGCAGGCAGTCCCGGCTGGCCTGGGAGTGGGCTCGGTATGCCGCCCAGTCCCCTAGACTCAGCCAAGCTGCACCGCTGTGGCTGTCGAGCCTTACCTGGAGCTGTGTGTGGTAGCTTGTATGCAGGCTCCTTGAGGGACACACACACACACACACACACACACACACACACACACACACACTCACACACACAAACTCAAACAAAGGAAAATTAACTTTGCACTCTATCACTTCAGCAAATTAAACTACGACTATTGGCGAATGATTAGCTTTCCTTTTTTGTCCTTCTAAAAAGTGCACTAAATATTAAAGATATATTTTTTAAGTGACTCAAGACTAATGGAATACACTTTAGCCAATGTTTATGCTACCTTATCCAAGAATTTAGTAGAATTCAAGAGACTGAACATTTTCAAGTGTTTCTAAAGAGCTTATTTTCCTGGGATCTTTATATGAATGTTGTTTACAGTTACTTGAATATGAATAAAACAACTTCTTCACCTTCTTTACTAAGTGAATTTGCTTAATGCTGCCTTAGTCTAGTTCTTGAGTTTATCCGTATGCAGGTGTTTCTGTTGTTTAGACATCAGGGTCTTGGGAATGGGAGAGAGGTCATTATCTCATCTCCAGGACAGCTCGAATTATCTCTTACATCCACACACTTGGACTGGCCATCCTGGGATAGGGCCGCAAGATTAAAACCCAAGTGACTGTGTTATTGTTGGTGGTGGCTGTTGTTTTTCCCTCCGGGTAATATTTTCAGAAAGTGAAAATCACTTCACTGATGAGATTTTTCAGAAAAAAAAAAAATTTTTCAGGGTTTCTAAAGAATCAGAAATGGTTTAGGTTCAGAAAGCTGATCAGAGGTAGAGACCAAATTGCTCACAGTCTGTCTCTAGTGCTGAATTAAAGACGGCACAAAGCAAGAGCTCAAGAGGAGCCTGTTGAATGCAGGGAGTGAAGTAAAGGCTTCCTGGACTCTGCTGGCTTGTTTGAGCGTTCCCCTGTGACTTCGTAGGTACAAGCTTCCTTTTCATTTATCCTGCAACTCTTACCCTTGGAAAAAAGCTCCACATGATATGGGGGAGATTTGTTCAAGTGTATATGGGAAGTGGTATTCTCTTTAAAGTATTTTTTATGGAACACTTAGTGATTGGCTCATAATTAATGTAAACTTTGCTGTTGGGTTTGTGGGCTTATTGGAGAAAGAGGAGTGACACAGTAGAGAAGAATAAAAATTTTCAATCCCTTGGCTTAGAATCTAAGAATTAATTATGGAAGCCCAGAGGAGAAAAGGATTATTAGCCAGGGTGGCTTCCTAGAAGAGAAGGGATTTCAATTAGGCCTTAAAGCAAAGTGTGGCCCTGAAACTGGTGGAGAGTTTCCAAGGGAGAGGGAGATATAGATCTTGGGGAGAGTTTCCAAGAAGAGAGAGAATAGATCATTTGGACTGGAGCTGGCGAGAAAAGTAATACTTTCTGAGCATCTTACTCTGTGCCACATGCCGTCTCTCTCTCACCCTCTAGTCATATGAAGTAGGTATTGTCTTAGAGAGAGGGGATTCTTGTTTTAAAGAAAGGAGATCCAAAAGATGAGTAACTTGCTCAAGATCGCATAAGCAGTGAGTGGTAGAGCTGGAATTCTAACTTTAATTCTAAATTCTAATTCTAAATTTAGAGGTTGTCCCCCTCTAAAGCTTGTGCTTCTGCAGCTTCCTTCCATAATGGGTAGTGGGAAGTCCAGTTGAAGCGGACCGGTCAGCTTGAATTCTGGCTCAGGAGCTGGAATTTTACCCGATACACACTGTCTGGCTTTTAAAGATTTTTTGAGAAAAGGAGTGATGGGCAAAGCAGTGTTTCTAAGATTAATGTGACATCAGGGAACAGGAATGTGATATGCAAGATGTAGTTCTTAATTCATGAGGTTAAAAGAAGTAAAGGTAGCCAAGATACCTGGGTGTTTAAATTCTTGCCCCATTTACCATAGCCTCCAATAGCTGGGTTCCCTGGGTAAGAACTCATTGCATTGACCACAGGGCTGCTGGGGATCTAGAAAAGAGCTGAATCTGACCAGGCAAACACTGAACCGGAATGTGTATGCAGAATAGCATGCCTGGCGGTTTATCTTTGATGCTCCCCACATGGGTTGCAGTGCTTTGGTGAAAGTTTTTCTTTCTTTTATGACTACCCTGGGACGGAGATCAATGTTGTCATTTGTTTAAGAGCCTTTGTTAGGTGGCGAAGTTGAGCTCCCAAACCTGGGCCTCTGCCCTGAAGATCTCATTTAAGTTGAGGTGTCCTTATGCCCCAATATTCCCGTGTTTCTTAAAAATGCTGAATTTTAAAATTTGCTACTGGCACGGTAAAAGTGAATTGAAATTTCCTTTCTTAATAAGACCAGTTACAAGAAAATGGACACTTATTTCCCATTTTTTTTTTTTTTTTTTTTTTTTTTTTTACGGAGGAGCAATAGAGGCCTCTTGAGAGTCACTGTGTGGGAATTTTGAAGGAATGGGAAAGCCAGGATTTAGAGATGTGCAGAGCTCTTCCTACCCCTCTGCATTTCTTACTAGTTAATTGTGTTGTTCATATACACAGCTAGGGAGCTTACAGGGCCTTTGAATACCCAAGTTTATAGCCAGACCCTTTGGTTCTCTGCAGATAATGGGCTCAGGAAGGGCAGTAGTGGGTGGAGCCATTTTATTAAAATTGTCTCCCAATTTGAATACAATCTAGGTCTGCTTCTTCCTTGTGCTACCTCTAGGCCTTTTTCTCTGAATGTGTCAGTGCCCTGAAGATTTGGTTTTTAGGTAAGGAATATCAGTAGTGGGGAAGGGAGTTGTGCAAAAAAAAGCAGAAAAATCAAGTTTGTCAACTAGAGAATTTTTATTTTAATTAATGTTAGAGTCAGCCATAGTTTTTTTTTTTCTTTTTTTAAAAGATTTATTTATTTGACAGAGAGAGAGAGAGAGAGATATCACAAGTAGGCAGAGAGGCAGTCAGAGAGAGAGGGAAGCAAGCTCCCTGCTGAGCAGAGAGCCTGATGATACGGGGCTCAATCCCAGGACCTTGAGATCATGACCTGAGCCTAAGGCAGAGGCTTTAACCCACTGGGCCACCCAGGCGCCCCTCAGTCATAGTGTTTTGTAACATACAAAATGTAAACCCAAAATATGATCTTAGTTCTCTATACTCATTTTTACCTTAAAGAGCCTCTAACTGGAGAGCTTGCACCATTGAATGGGGTTTTGTTAGGTAAAATTCTCAGCAGCAGCTCTAATTGTGTGAGGACATGACTCAGTTTGGGTTTTGGATCTCAGAAGAATGTGACCTCTCAGTGTAGGAGATTTAGACTCCAAAGATGTGAATTAAAGTTCCAGCTTTGCCACTTTTATTTAGAAGTGTCTGGAGTTTGATGTCAGGGGGATCTCTTAGCTTATTTATTCTAGTTCTTCTAGAGGAGGGTAATCCCCAGGTCCAGCCAGAGTTCATGCCCTGATTAGTCCCTCGGTTCCTTCTCATAGTTTGTACTCTTGTGTCACCTGAAAGCCATTTTGTTTTATCTGTAGACTGTGGTTATAGATCAGAAAGGAAAGTCAGCTAGGATTTCCTCCAGAGAATAGCATATTTCCTCATTAGTTGACCAGTGATCTTGGGTAGGAGTTTTTGTAAGAATGCTCTATGAGGGTAGTTTTGAGAATTGGGGTCTCAAATAGTGACTTTGGCAGAGCTCTTATTTAAATGTCAGAAATGTTTAGTTGCATTTTTGGTTCATTGCTTACTCATACAGTTGTTAATGTTTTTATATGTGGTAAGCCTTTGTTATTTTTATCATTTATTAAAGAAGTGACTTAGATTTTCTAAGGTAGCTGAACGCTTTGAAAAATACAACTGGAATATCCTTTTGGTACTCAGATGTAATCTAGTATAGTAGAACCATTTGACCATTTTAACTCACTCTGCCTCCAAATATCCTTAAATCTCTCTCAAGTGATTTGCTGTCTCTCAAAAGAGATTTCACAACCTCTCTAGGAAACATTTTCTGAGCTTTCCAGACTGATGATGATTACAGATTATCTCCTTGTAGTTAGCCTGAGTTTTCTTGTAGTGTTTCTTACTTTCACTGTTTTCCCATCCTCTTCAACACACAGATGTTCACAGAGTGAATAAGTTGTCTTTCAAGGACTCCAATGACAGCTACCAAATGTGCAGATTGCCCCTCTGGACTCATCCTTTCTTTCCCTTTGTCTGGCTAACCAAGCTGAGCACTCTGTATTTTTCTTTATACATTTCTCTTTTCAGACCTATGATTATAGTTGTTGCTTTGTTTTTTGTTTTATGCAGGAAGTCAATATCAGATATGTTAGCAATTACAGCTTTCTGTGAAGGGAGCCATTTGGAAATAAAATGTGCTTTTCCCCCTATCAGCATCAATCATTGTGTAATGTCTGTAAACTCTGGAGATGATCTTCTAAAAAAATTATCAAAAGAATTTGCCTAAGTCCTTTAAGAGCTTAAAAAGAATCCAGCCTTTGTAAGACTACACTAAAAGTAACAGACTAACCTAATCAGGGCCTTTCTAGAAGTGTGGGAATCATTTGTTTATACCAGAATTTAGGATCCCCAAGCAAATGTGATAGAACGAATCTACTAGCCCTTTGTTACTAGCATAAGAAATAAGAACCTTTTTAGTGGACCCTTGTGATAAAGGGCCATAGTGATTAGAATATGCTGAGAACCCTGATTGTCAGTGTTCTGGAAACTGACTTTGAGTGGACAGGTATAAAAGTTGGTGGCTTTTAGTTTTCTTTTGGTGTGAAGTTGGGATCTTGGATGTTAATTGACCTAAGGACAAGTTTGAATCTAGATACTTAGGGATTTTCCCTCCTTTTCCCTAAAGGCTAATTGGAGTGGAGCAGAAAGTGCCTCTCATCAGGGAGTCAGTGTCTTAGAATGTTTTATCAAACACTCATCTGTAATACTGTCATTCATATACTCTTTCTTGTGTTTACCATTTGTTGAATATCCACCGTGGGAAAAACACTGGGCTAGTGCTTTTAAGCATCTGTTTGTTCTCTCACTACTTTTTTTTCCAGTGAACATGCTTCATGTTAGGTGTTTGAAGAATCGGTGAGTGGACAAAGTTAAGAAATTAGATGGGGAAGTTTTTGAATGTGGGTGTTGGATATCTCCTGATTGGAATGCTGTTACTGAGAAGTGGCCATTTGTACATCACTCTGCCTTCTGGTCTAAGTGACAAGGAGGCTGACCATGTGGGGTATATTTTTTAGTGAGTGAACAGGGCCCAGTTATTTATTTTTGCTATCAGTTGTGTTAGATTACATTTTCTGTTGCCGGGAACTCCAGTTAGCATGATATCCCCTGCATTCGGAAGTACCAGGCTTGGTAGTAAGGACTACCCGGAGAAGGTTTTCCTGAAGGTCTGGTTTGGCCAAGGATGGATTCTAGGTGCTTAGACCCAAAGAGCTTTTACACAAACCAGAGTGATTCTAACACTGGGACCCTAGGGGGATGGAAGTTCTCTTCAAACGTTGTACTGGTGTGGGAGGGATGTCAAAGCTTGTATTTCTCAGTGGACACCAGAATCTGTACACAGAGACCTAGAGTTGAAGAAAACCCAGCTTACAGATGAATATTTAGTAGTGTATAGGGTTAGGGGGAACATGGAAAAATGGGCTTTAAGATCAAAGGGTTCATTTGTGTCCTTAATGTCAAATTAATCAGAAATATCAGTTGTGAGGGTTTTGTTTTGCTTTTTTTTTTCCATGTCTTTGTTTTGACAGGTTTTGAAATTGACATTGTCTTGAATTAGAATGATATTACGACCAAAATGTTTATACAGAAAGTGATGGTAGAGTTATGGGAGATGGGCAAAGGCCACTTTGTATCTTCAGACCATTTAAAAAATCCCCATGAGTACCTCAGTGGCCAGAATTAGTTTGAAATCGCTTTGCTGAGAGGTATGGGTAAAATAACACTTATTAGCTTTGGTTTATTCCTGGTTTAGATATGAGCAAGAAAGCCACTTTGGAAGCAGTATCAAGCAGCCCAGCCCTGCCCACGTTCAAGCTGCCTACTTAGTTCCTGTGTATTTGTCACTGTTACTGGCCCCTGGGGGGCCAGAGTAGATCTCAGGGTATGAGGCTTAGACTTGATTGCAGCCACACCAAAAGGTGCCTGGCTGGCTCAGTTGGTAGAGCATTAGACTCTTAATCTCAGGGTTGTGAGTTTGAGCCCCACGTTGTATGTAGAGATTGCTTAAAAATAAAATATTAAAAAAAAAAAGACTGGACCTGTCTGTTCACCAGGGCTGTGGGTGTGGGGAGCTAGGTAGACGGGACAGGGAAGAAAAACTGAAGGGCATGTAGTACTGTGGAAATTGAGTAAAGAAATGAAAAAGTTAGAATTCTTTTTTCTCCCCCTTGACTTAGACCTTTGTTCTGTTAGAAATGCTTATTACTTGAGGTCATTTTATGAACAGTCACTGTAACTGGCTGAAGGCACTGTGATTCCTGTATATTGATGGGAAGAACCCTCCTAGGTGATTCTCTGAATATGTATTTGGATTATTTCCATTATCTTTCTCCTAAGTTGTGATGCTGTTTGTTTGTTTGTTTTAAGGAATATTTTGCCTTTAGTGTCTGGAAATTTTTAGGGCTGGTGGGGACTGGGGGCAGGGGCGCTGAGTGTGACATGTTGCCAGGTATGAGAGGTTTTTACATGCAGACAAATTCCCAGGAAAGAGGGGACATAAAGGTTTATACACAAAGTCAGAAAGGCAAATGGCATGGCAGGTGGTGTAACTGCTTTGGCCGTTGTGACAGTCTCTGTTAAGATGGGGCTGATGATTGGATGACGGAGTGATACTGAGAATATTTTATAATCCACATCATTCCTTGAAGAAGATTTTTTTCTTTAAGAAAAAGCATAGTGCATTATATTGATTTTTGTTTTGAAATTTATATGACATATCCGTAAGTGAACATACAGAGAAATGAGATTTTTTGAGATCCCACAGCTCAAAAGATGAGGAGCCAGGATGTGGTGAATCTAGACGGAGACTGAATGCCAAGCCCTTAATTTGTACTGTATGGCCTCTAACTGGTCTTGACTCCTCTACTCCCTTTACAGTCTCCTCCACACAGGAACCGAAGTATTATGTCTCTCCTTCAAGCCCTCATATAGAATTGCACCTATCACACTCACACTTAGAGTCCAATAGCCAAGTCCTTAAATGCTCCAGCCTCTAGTCCTCCCACCTGCTCTCTGTCCTCCCCATCTCTTTTGTCACAGGGCCTTTGTCCTGTCCTGGGATGCTCTTCCTGAACACTGCTAATTTGTACCCTCCTTCATTCAAGTGTCAGCTCAAATGCATCTCCTTGAGGAGGCTTTCCCTGACCATCCTATGTAAACCACTCTTAGTGAATCTTTAATCCTTCCTTTGTTTTTCTTCCTAAAATTATATTATGTATTGGTGTGTTTTTCCTGTTTGCTTTCACAAATAAATAAACTCCTTGAGATGAGGGAGTTGGTTTATCTGTTTACTGGTATCTTTACTTTTTAGAACAGTACATGGAAAGTTTTCTTTAAATATTTGTTAAGCGAGTGTTATTTGCATCTGACATTCATGTTTAACATGACTTCACTTGGATAAAAATACAGAGAGAAAAGGGATATACAGGTGATACATACAGGGTTGAGTCTGACATGGTTTTATATTTATATCTGACATGGTTTTATAATATCTGGCCAAGAAAATGTTCAAAAAGTCTGAGTCGAGGGGAGCCTGGGTAGCTCAGTTGGTTAAGTGTCTGCCTTCGGCTTGGGTCATGATCTCAGGGTCCTGGGATCGAGCTCCACAGGGAGCCTGCTTCTTCCTCTCTCCGCTCATTTTCTCTCTCCCTCTGTCTCTCTTGAATAAATAAAATCTTAAAAAAAAAAAAAAGAAAATCTGAGTTGAACAATTGCACTGTTTGATTTATTTTGGATTTCTGACAGGAGTTCAAAGAAGGGAGAGAGTAGTGTGGACTGGAGTGCTTAGAGAACATTTGTGGAGGCCTCAAAGGGAGGATTACATTTGGTTGCGTGTATAGGAATTGTAGAGATGGGTTTGTTGTTGTTTATTTTTTTAAGATTTATGTATTTGAGGGCATGCACAAGTGATTGGGGGAAGGGGCAAGAATCTTCAAGATGACTCCTTGCTGATTGCAGAGCCTGACCCCAGGACCCCAAGATCATGACCTGAGCCGAAATTGAGAGTCGGCTACTCAACCAGCTAAGCCACCCAGGTGCCCCGTTGTTGTTTTTTAAAGCCGGAAAGACTATTAGGATGATCTAGTTCAGTCTTGGTTCTATATGGGGAAACTGAGCCCAGAGAAACAAAGGACTTGTCCAAAGGCACACATGATGATCCCTATCTGGAATTCAGGTATTTTGATTCCTAGGTCAGTTCTCTTTCCTCCATACAGTGCTGCCTTCAGAATCAAGGAGGAGCTTTGGGGGTAGGAAGTGACTAGGAACACTGAGAGCAAAGGCCCAAAGGCAGAAAAAATGTTGGCTGTGTGGGATGAAAATTAGGTCATCCTAATTGAAACAGCAAGTTTATGAAAGAGATCCATGGGAGATGTATTAGGCTGTAGAAGCTGGATAAGACCAGATCCTGGAGGATTCTTTTTTTCTTTTCTTTTTCTTAAGTACTCTATTCTCAGTGTCACAACCCGGAGATCAAGTATTGCATGCTCTACCGACCGAGCAGCCAGGAGCCCCATATCCTGGAGGATCTTGAATATTATCTTGGAGACTTTAAGTTTGGAATGACAGGGAGGCATGTGAAAATACTTTAAATATTGTTCAGTATTTTTCTCTCCAGTAAAGGTGACCAATAATGTAGTATAGAAAATGGATTAGAGTTGAAGAATACTTTGGCATCTTGGAGGAGTTAGAAGGCCCTTATAACAATCCAAGTATTAGTGTAATTTGCGGCCTAGTAACATTTCAGTTCGTTTTGTTTTTGTTGTTGGAAATTTTGTGTTTTTTGAAGATGATATATAATTTTCTGACAAGATGTGTATACCCAGATTTCTAAGAAGTTTGGGAATAAGAACCCTGAAGAACCAGTATTTTACTTTATTTGATTTCATATATGTTGTAAATGAAGTTTTAGTATCTAAATGGTAATCTCTCTTAAGAAACCCAGGTCAGGTTAGGAAAGTAGTGATAGAAGATAACACTATACGAGGTGTGAAGCTAGTGGTGGAGGGTATGGGGAAGGGCAGAAATTGTAGATGGACAATGAATGGGAGCAGCTTCCAAGAGAGAGCCTGGACCTCTCCTTCAGAGCTGCTACATAGTGGCTGGAGAGTCAGGAATCCAGGGACCTCAGCCTGGCACTGGATTTTTTTTTTTTTTTTTTAGGGCATTCAGCAGAAGTAAGACCAGTCTTCTGGGCCCACAATTCTTTCATTGAATGGGTTGTGTTGAAACCCTAGCCCATTCATGTAGTCCACATAAGTTTATTTTTTAAAAAAGATTTATTTATTTGGGGGTGCAGAGAGAGAGAGAGAGAGAGAGAGCATCCTAAGCAGAGTAGGTGCTGAGCTCAGAGCCCAGTGTGGGGCTTGATCCCACAACCCTGCGATCATGACCTGAGCTGAAACCAAATGCTGGTCATTCAACCAACTGTGCCACAAGGCGCCCATGTAATCCACACAAGTTTTCAACTGGAGCTGATGAGAATAGATTGATACAACCCTTACCAGGCCAGTATGTTGGCACAGGGTATGATGCTTTAGAAGTTTTTTTCCATCCTCAGGAATCTTTTTCCATTTTCAAGGAAAAACTGTAAAAGTCAACATGTAAGTGAGAACACAGACCTTTAAATAATATCTCATATTTGGATCTGAGAATTTGGGTTGCAGAAAAATCCTGGAACATTAACATCCAACAAATACTTATTGAGCAGCACCTGTTAAACACCTCATACTGTGCTTAGTATTAGAATTTTAATCTTTTGATCATATTGCATCAAGTGTTACTGATAGGATATTACCATTTGGTTCTATTTCATGTTAGGTTCTTTTAGCTCCCAAAGTTATATAGCTCAGTCCATAAACCCTCAGTTCAGACTGTTCACTTACTCTCGCATTCATTTGTTGAATGTTTACTATGTAAGAGGTGATATGCTGAATGCTGAGACAGTTTTGATGATGAACAAGGTTGGGTGAGGGTCCTCAACTGGTCCATTGGAATTTACCAAGTAGACTTGGCAGTTTTGCAGTTTCCTGGGATTCCTAGCCATGAGGAGAGTGTTTCAGCAGTGGTGCATCCTTCTTCACTCGTTCTACCCACACTGGGTTCTCCCCTGTCCGCCTTGCCTGTTCTCTAACCCTGTCTTTAAATTTAAGAGAAATGAAAATTAGCTTCTTTGCCCTTAAATTTGGGAAGTTCCTTTAAGGGTGGCATTTCTCTGATGAAACCTTTAATAAAGTTTGAAATCTTTCCAGGAGAATCTCTTCTGTCTGTGTAATCCCACAGAAGAGGCTTCTCCATGAGAACTTTCCTCCTTCCTCTGAAAGTTGCTTTGCCTATGGAGTAGACATAGAGTATGCAGTATTCGGTATTTCTCAGGCTCTACACTTCTGCCTGCTTCATTGGCTCTCTATGGGGATGCCAGGAGGGACATGTTGCTTTGTTTGCTTAGAGTGAATAACACAAATGAGAGGGAGGCAAACATGCTAAATTTTCTCATCCTTTGGAAAGGCAGCTCCTCAACAAAAGAGGGGCAAAAGAAGATGGATACAGAAGGGTGGTACACTGAGCCTTTGCATTGCCAACTGGAGTGAGGTTGTGTTCCCCTCCTTTGCTTGGCCTCTGGAGCCAGCTTGTCTACTGTCTGTTTGAGATTTGCTCTACTTATTTGTGTCTGTGAGCTCTTTTAATGGAAAATTACAAAACATAAAATAATCTTTCTCTCCAACTTTAAATTGATTCTTTTAAAAATATAATATGTTCATTGTAGTACCTTATAGAAAAAGAGATTCACTCTCCTATCACCTAGAGATCACACTGTTAATATCTTAGTGCACCCTCTTCTCCTGTAGGCATATATATGTACATGTTTGTATTCTGTTTTTTGAATAAAGCAAGATCATATATACTGTTTTTCATTCTATCTTATTTTCAGTTTTTTCCACTCTTCCAGGTCAGGACATTTTTATTTTAACTAATGCCTAAACCATATTTCACATTTCCCCTATTGACCCTTAAGTATCTTCATCATTTTTCATACCAACATTGAACCTATAACCACACACTAAATCTGGTTGTTATGTCCCTTAAACTTCTTTTAATCTAAACTAGGCTCTTCAGTATGATACTTGTCAAAGATATTTTGTCAAAGAATTATCCTTTTTTTTTTTTTTTTAAAGATTTTATTTATTTGACAGAGAGAAACACAGGGAGAGAGGGAACACAAGCAGAGGGAATGGTAGCGGGAGAAGCAGGCTTCCCGCAGAGCAGGGAGCCAGATGTGGGGCTTGATCCCAGGACTCTGGGATCATGACCTGAGCCGAAGGCAGGTGCTTAACGACTGAGCCACCCAGGCGCCCCTCAAAGAATTATCCTTAATAGGTTCTTTCAGTTGAGTGCTTACTCTGTTACCTGTGTATTGCTAAGGGGTTTGTAGATGTCATCTCAGTTAACCCTTGCACTGAGAAGTGTGTTTTACTATTCTTGATTTTTGTATACTCTTCTTGATTTTTGTATACTCTCTTCCTGTGAGATCTCAGCCATCTTCAGGGCTTTTAACTATTTCCTTTATGGCAGAGGTACATCATTTGTATCTCAATGGTTATCCTGAGAGCATGAATTCGTAAGCCAGATGGCCTGGGTTCAGATCTTTTCTCTACCACTTATCATATGTGATCCTGGACAAGTCCCTTAACCTCTCTATGCTTCAGTTTCCTCATCTGTAAAGGGGCTAGTAATAGTGCCTACCTCTTAAGGTCTTTGTGAGGATAGGTGAATTAATGCATATAAAGTACTTAGATGACCTGGCGTGCAGTTAGTGTGTATAATCATTGCTACTGGACAGCTGGATGATCCCACAGGCATCTCAGATTTTCACTGTTCAATACTTACCTCTGTAAAGCTGCTCTTTCTTCTCCTGTATTCATGAGCTCCTTTAAGGATATCAGAGTCATCTCTGATTTCTCCTTTTTCCTCAGTAATCATACTCAAAGTCTTGTCAGTTCCATTTCCAAAAAGTCCTCCTCACTGTCTCGCCTCCAACCTGGTCGGAAATTTGACCATCTTTTTCCTGGAATGCATCCTCAGTGTCTCAGAAGGCCTGCCCCTGGATGTTCTTGTCAATCTCCCAGCCTGTTCCCCGGAGTGATTGTTCTAAAATAGTTTAATTTCATCGTTTTTTGCTAAAAACTCTTTCCTTTTTTATGAAGAATAACATAAAGTGCACAAATATTAAGCATATAGGTTACTGGATTTCAACATTTGTATTTACCCGACTCAGATTGTAACCCCACTCAGATCAGAATATAGAACATTTCCAGCAGTCCGGATGGTTGCTTTATGTCCCTTCCAAGATAGTATCCGCATTCCTACCCCTACCCACTCTTCTATTACCGTTTGTTATTGCCTTTTCTTTCTTTCTTTTTTTTTTTTTAAATTTTTACAACTACTTAAAATAGAATTCTTTTTTCCCCAGTTCTATTAAGAAATAGTTGCTATACATCACTGCGTAAGATTAAGGTGTATAACATGATGTTTTGATTTACGTATATTGTATTTACATATATTGTGAAATGATTACCACTATAGGTTCAGCTAACATCCATCATCTTGTATAGATACAATACAAAATAAACGCACAAAGAGAGAAACATTTTTGTCATCTCATGATGAGAACTTGTAAGATGTCCTCTCTCAGAAGTTTTCCTCTCTCAGAAGTCGTACAGCAGTGTCAGCCACAGTCATCATGTCATACGTTAATTATGTCCCTTATTTATTCTACCTTCTAGAAGTTTGTACCTACCCATGACCATTCTTGTATTTCTGTTTGTTTTGCCTTTTCTTGAGGTTCATGTAAATGAATCATAAAAGCTCTTTATTGAATCTTCTTTGACAGGGTAATCCCAAACTCAGTGTGACATTCAGAAATATTTGTCATCTGGTTTTTACTTCAGATCCTTCACACTCAGCCGCCCTTCCTGCTATGCCAAAATTGTGTGTCATTTACTAACGCAATAGGCTCTTTTCCCCTTCCTTCCTTCCTTCCTCTCTTTCTTTCTCTCTCTCTCTTTCTCTCTCTCTCTCTCTTTCTTTCTCTTTCTCTCTTTTTCTTTCTCTCTTTCTCTCTCTCTCTGTTTGTTTCTTTCTTTCTCTTCTCTTCTCTTTTTTTTCTTTTCTTTTTTCCTGATATTCTGCTTCATTCCCTGGCAAATTCATCCTTGAAAACTCAGCTCCAGCCTGGATCAAGCCCTTCTCTGTACTCTGGAAGCATGATTATTATTTTTAGTTACTTATTTACATGTCTTTCTCCTCTACTCATCATTTTCAAGAGCTCAGGGATGGGACTCCACTTCCCAATTTTACACAGGTAATTCATATTCTCTCCAGAAAAATTAGAAACAAACAAAAAAATAACCCCAGATCCCACTATTCCCACTATATAGAGATGACCATTGTTTACACATACACACACACACACACACCCAGAATATATATACCAACACTGTAAAACAAATAAAGAAACATACATTCATAAAATACAAAATATTTATTTAATCTATTATTTATATTTGGTACCCCCTGTTTTTGTTGTAAAAACACTTTGTATTTTAATGCAGTTCCCTTCCCTGATTATTTTTGGAGGATACATTTATAGAAGTAAAATGGGTAGATGAAAGAGATGAACATTTTTAAGGGCTTTTGATATATTCAGCTAAATCACTCTCCAAAAAGTCTTTAACCTACGTGCACTTCTGCTAGGGTGAGAGTGCCTGTTTCCAGCTATCGCTGCCAAACTAATAAGAAGGAAAATAGTATTTGCAAATCTGATAAGATTAAAATAGTTTTGCATTGCTGTTTTAATTTGCATTTCTTTGATTTTTACTGAGGTTGAATATTTTCTCATATGCTTAATGCCACTTAATTTATATGATATAATCTGTATTTCTTTTGTGATTTACATGTTCATGTATTTCTCTATTTTATTTTTATTGGTTTTGTCCATGTTTTTAATATGAAGGATATTAACTCATCATATGTACTATGTATATTTCCCTCAGTTTATCATTTATTTTCTAACTTTATTGTTTTCCGCATATAAACATTTTAAATACTTTAATGTAGTAAAATTTATTAGTCTTTTAAAAAATTTTCTTTACCTGTGTTGTCATTCTTAGGTCTTTCCTCAGCAGGGTTAGATAAATATCCATTCTATAATTCTTGTACCTCTTTTATGATGTCGTTTTTTTGCATTTAAATCTTTACTCAGTCTGGGGGCGCCTGGGTGGTTCAGTGGGTTAAAGCCTCTGCCTTCGGCTCAGGTCATGATCTCAGGGTCCTGGGATGAAGCCCCACATCGGGTTCTCTGCTCAGCGGGGAGCCTGTTTCCTCCTCTCTCTCTGCCTGCCTCTCTGCCTGCTTCTGATCTGTCAAATAAATAAATAAATAAATAAATAAAATCTTTAAAAAAAAAATCTTTACTCAGTCTGGAACTTATTCTCTTCTGAAATAATAATACTAATAATAGCTAGTTTTTTGAGGGCATATTATATGCCAGCATATGCTTCATTTGTACTGACTCATTTAATACTTTTAACAAACCTGTGATGTAGGTACGGTTGCTCAGCTAGTAAAAATGGCAGAGATGGGATTCAGGTTCAGGTAGTTGAGCCCTAGACCATGCCCTTAGCTACTCCGCTAACTTGGGTTTTTCCCAGTGCCTTAATGTCATTTGTTAAGAAATCCATTCTTTTCCCACTGCTTTGAAATTGCCAATTTTAATCATATGCTATATTCATACTTAGGTGTGTTACTAGACTTTTGTTCCCCTGAGTAGTCTGTTCTGGTGATAATGCCACACTGTTTTAATTTGTGTAGCTGAAAGATGGTATTCTCCCGTTTGCCTCTCCAGTGCCTAGCAGTGACTGTTGCCTTGTAGATATTTAATGAATATTTGCAGAATGATGTAACCCTTGGAGGTTCATGGATAGAATTCAGAGGGTCTGCAACTTGGGTAGGAAAAAATTACATCATCATTTTCATTGATCCCAGACTGAAATTTAATATTTCTTTCAATTATGAATATAGGCAATAAAGCACAGTAGTAATAGCACTACCTGTGACTTTGTCATGGATATTTGCCAGGGTGAACCTTAGGTTAAAAACTCTTGGTTTAATGTGTTTCTTTCTTT
>CM053613.1:39238049-39252685 GCA_028646535.1 Procyon lotor
TTTTAAAACTTAAACACTTGTCTCACTTCAAGTTGTTCCTTCAGCCGTATTTTGGACTGAGTTATGCGATGGGTAAATTTCTTAAGATCAAAGCCCTAACAGATATTTCTTTTTCATTTTCTCAAGAAGTCTCACTTTGTTAAATAATTTCAGATTAAAAATATACTTTCTCTGAGACTTTTATATGCATCTCTTGGCCTTAATTGTATCCTATGCAAAATTGGAAGAAATTCAGATTTCGGTTTTTTCGATATGTGTAGAGTTTTTTCTTTTCTTTATATTTCAAAGATATGAAACTGTCATAGTGTTAATCTGTGGTTGTTGATTTTGTTCAGGATTCTATAAATCTTTTGAATTTGGGCCAAAATCATCTTCTCTGGACAGTTTGCTTCCATTAAACCTTTAATTAGAGATCTGAGGCCATTTGTTCAAAGACTTCTGTTATTTGCAGTGTTTTCTGAGCTGCATTCCTTCTCATGATTTTCAACTTGTACATTCTTTTTTTTTAAAGATTTTATTTATTTATTTGACACAGAGAGAGAGAGAGATCACGAGTAGGCGGAGAGGCAGGCAGAGAGAGGGGGGGAAAGCAGGCTCCCTCCTGAGCAGAGAGCCTGATACGGGGCTCGATCCCAGGACGCTGGGATCATGACCTGAGCCGAAGGCAGAGGCTTAACCCTCTGAGCCACTCAGGTGCCCCCAACTTGTACATTCTTGAATTTCTCTTTTGCTTTCATTCATTTCTGCATATTATATCTTTTTCTTGATTAGCTTTCGGTAGCATCACTTGTGTTTTTATTACATTCATATCTATTCATTGCTTTAGGATGGACCTTCTGTTTTTACAACCTGGACTTGTGTAGTCATCATGATGGTTTGTTTCATCTCCTTGAGAATCAGTGCCAACTGCTTTGTAAATTTAATTGATTGATCAAATGTTTACTGTGGGGAAGGCATTCCATTACAGGGATTAGCTTTGTTTTTCTTTCCTACCCTAAACTTTTTTTCTTTGCTTATATTTTATCCTGTTTATTCATTTTTCTAAGTTTACTTGTTGATTCCTCTTTCATAGTTTCAGACTATTTTGTTTGCACCGTATTTACTGAAATTGGTGAGAAGTCCTTTTCAATATATTGAGATCCCATTTCAGCCTCATTATAAAGGGTTAAGGAATTGAGGCATTTTTTATTTTGTGATGGTGAATTTAATGATGACCTAATTACAAATCCCCTATTTTGGAAAATGACTTTGTAAGAGAAATGACATTCCAAATTCCCAGTTTATCTTTGTTAATATGAACTTGAAGGAAGAGCCCTAGGATGATGGGAGAAAGTTCTCTGCCCCTTGTGCCTGAGAGATGCATGGCTTGGGCATGCTTCTAGAGGGCTTGCTGACAGCTGCAGCCTCTAGGTCAGTGAAGGCAGTGGTGCTCATGCCGTCCCCTTTCTTAGTCACTCTGCTTCCACTTGGCCATTGCTATTATTCATTCTGACTCTTGCCGTTTCCGTTTCTGCTGTTTGAAAACTCCCAGGACAGCAAGCAAAGGAACATTTAGAAATATATTTTTTAAGATTTTATTTATTTATCTGAGAGAGAGAGAGCACAAGCAGCAGGCAGAAATAATTTTTCATTAAAGATCACTGTGTCATTTTGGCATGTAACTCAGACGGAGTGCAAAGATTGATATTGCTATAACAAAATTTCTTTCATTCCTATCTAGTTATTTATATGAAAAAGTTTCTTGGCCCTTGCAACTTATAGACTAAAAATGGAAAAAAATCAATGCATTTATAATAAAATTTTACTGTTTGTATTTAATACAAATTTATACAATGATTGTTTTGATCGATTGCATAATAATAAAGGCAAGGAAAGCTCAATCCAAAAGAAAAATTTTTTGAACATTTAGAGTTTATAATCATAGAATTGAAAATATATGTGTGGGATGTCTGGATGGCTCATTCGGTTAAGCATCTGCCTTCAGCTCAGGTCATGATCCCAGGGTCCTAGGATTAAGGCCCATGTCCAGTTCTCTGCTCAGCAGGGAACCTGCTTTTCCTTTACTCTCTGCCTGCCCCCTCCCCCTGCTTGTGCTCTGTCTTTCTGTCAAATAAAGAAATAAAATCTTTTTTTTGAGAGAATAATACAATAGTTTTATTTTAAAATGTCAATATTTGGGGCACCTGGGTGGCTCAATCAGTTAAGCGTCTGCCTTTGGCTCAGAGTTCTGGGATAGAGCCCCAGAGCCCCACATCAGGCTCCCTGCTCAGTGGGGAGTTTGCTTCTCCCTCTTCCTTTGCCCCTCTCCCTGCTCATACTCTCTCTCTCTCTCTCTCTCAAATAAATAAAAAAAACTTTAAAAAAGTTAGTATTTATAAAATGTCAATAGTTGTAATATGCCAGAAAGTATATTTTTACTATTTATGATGCAAAAATATAGTTTTAAATTTAAACATATGGGAGGAGTACTTGTTCTATAAAATTCATTTAGGGCAATATGACAAACGTTTATAATAGAGTATGATATAAGTGATTAACAAGAGGAAAAGGAAGAATAATAAGGAAAAGATGTAAAGGATGCCCCAGGATTAGAGAAAGCAACCAGAGAAGTTGCTGTTGGAGCTGAAGCTTGGGGGACTATGGGAGTTGGCTAGCAAAGTAGAGGTAGAGAAGAAGGGGGAACAGTGTATGCAAAAGGCCTAGAGGTATAAAAGAACATGGAGAACTTGGGAGGTGGCAGGAGTGGCATGAGCAGGATGGTGATTTACAGCCAGCCCGACAGTGCTTTGATGACCTGGAAAGCAGAGACGATGGGGTGGGGGTGGGGGTGGGAGTGGGGGTGCAGGCAGGAGGTAGTGAGAACAAGTGTGATCCATTCATTGTGCTTTTTCCTCGTGACTGTTTCCCATACAGGTTCTTCCTGACCTTCTTACAACTGTAGAGGTTCTTGTTTATATTCTGCTAGGGAAGAAAAGAGAGGCTCAGCCAGGGTCTATTCCTCTTATAGGTTTTGTATCTCAGTAGTGATGGGCAGGCTGAGAATAGCACCAGAGTCCAAGGCTTCTTTCCACACACTGCCTGCATGTTTGATTGAGGCCTTCCTTCAGTTTGTCATTAAAAAGGATGACTGCATATTTGGATCCAAATTTGTTTTTGTTTTTTGTTTTTTTTTCATTTGACAGAGAGAGCTCACAAGTAGGCAGAGAAGCAGGCAGAGAGAGAGAGGGAGAGGCAGGCTCCCCGCCGAACAGAGAGCCCCATGCGGGTCTCGATCCCAGGACCCTGAGATCATGACCTGAGCCGAAGGCAGAGGCTTTAACCCACTGAGCCACCCAGGCGCCCCTGGACCCAAATTTGAGATCCTTGGGCCAATAAAAGATTACCCCCTTGATTTGTGAATTTGTTTATGTGAAAAATTTTTACAAACTTATGTAAATTAAATCAAATTTAACATATACATTTAACTAAATCACCCTTATTATAGAAAATTTGAATTTCTCTGGCCTCAGAAAAGGTAGCACATAAGGTCATACTTCTGGCCCATCTGGTACTGGGAATACTTTTGTTTTTGTTAATAGTTTCCCATTATAGGGATCCAAATAGGAGTGCTGTAAAATAAGACTGTATATAGTCCTGAAAAAAACCCGGAATATTTGTTCCATGAAGTGGTGGAGCCCTCATTCAGAGTTTGGGTAGAGCAGATTGAATGAACTCCAAAAAGAAATCATCAAAGGGTTGATTTGATACCACACAGAAACACGAGGTGGTGAGATGGGTGGTTTTTCCACATTTTAATATTTTCCAGGATGACACTGAAAGCCTTGCCCTTAGAGAACCCCAAGCCAGCTAATAATTCATTCTTCTAGGCTCTTGAGAAGGAGGAATTGAAGATTTATTCCACTTAGTAAATGCCCTGGGGCTTTCCTAGGAGGACCTGGAAGGGAGTTGAGGACAGCCTGGAAAGGAGTTGAGGACAGCCATGGGAATATAACCGTCAAGACCTTACTCTTGGGGGTATAGGGAGCCATAGGAGAGAATGCTTGTACTGAGTCAGTTCAGAAGACCTATTCTGTGCCAGTCACTACTTAACACTTTCATAAATCTCACTAATTGTCTCAAAGAGGAAGAAGTCGGGACTTGGAGAAATCAAGTAACTTGCCCACGATCCATAATTTGAACCCAGGTTCATTTGATTCCAAAACCCTTTCCACTATACTGTCATGCTTCCTTGTGCTGAAATCATGGAAAATGAGCAATATTCTGGATTGAATTAGGGAACTCATGGTATCCAGCTAACTGTTCTGAAAAATTCTGAGGTGGAGGCATTTGGGGAGAGGGGTAATGCTGGCTAGGAGAGAGGAATTGAGGGGAAACACTAGGAGTTCTTCAGATTGTCTGCTTCATAGAAAGGGATTTTGTATGGTGGTGTCTAGCCCTTGGTGGTGGCTTGGAGGAAGTAGCTTCTGTATTCATTTGCTGCCACTAAGCCCTGTGAAGGAAAATGTGAGAAGACTAGGGATATGGGATTTCATAAAACACAGTTTTTGTTTGTTTGTTTGTTTGTTTGTTTTTTGAGACCAACAGGGGATTCCCAGATTTAAAATTTTTTCTCAGGGAAAGAGACTAGAAATAAACAAAAACCCCAAACCTATTATCTTCACATCATATAAGAAAAGGCATTTGAAAACCAGAATAATAAATGAATTAAAAACAAACAAGCTAATAGGATGAAAGGGCAGTCCTTCCCAAGAAAGCACCTTATACTCATCTTGTACAAAATTAGGCTAGATTTAAAATACTTTAAGAAAAATTACAATAAAACTTACTAATGTGTTTGTCGGTTTTGGAAGTTTTATTTGATATACAGCATTAGGAGGAGCTTGACTGTCCAGTTGTTTCATACTTTTTTTTTTTCAAGTCACAGTTACTGTTGGTAGTCCATTTCACCAGGTATATTGATGAAAACGGTATCAGTAGTCAGTGTAATTCACTCAGTATGGAGTATTCTGATGAATGGAGAGAAGAGGAGTAAGAACAGTTCTTAGCTTTCAGTTCTGTGGACAGGCTAAGAAGGAAGCACAGTGGTAGCTCTGGGGTCTGACTGGTGAAGGCCCTGGGGAGAGTGCTGGCCGCAAGGACCTGTCTGCCCCTGATTCCCATGTAGAGCCGGGCCGAGAGCTGCATGGGCCCCTCACTGCCCAGTATGGAATAGGTAGGAATTTATTTGAGAGGGATGCTGTAGATGGTAAAAAACTTATCATGGCCTGGACCGTATTTAAGGGAACCACTCCTCTAAAGGGATTATCCTGTTTGGTTCTCCAAAATAATCTAAAGGCAAAGGCATAGACAAAGGCCCATTGTTTTCTTCAGGGCAGCTGTTTATTGCATTGGTGCTAAGGAGGGGTGTGGGAAACCCACAGGACTATGGCCTAGGTGCTCAGATTTGGGGGTGGTCCTGCTGCTCTGCCTGGTTGTTTTCTTGAGTCTCTCTTGTGGGAACTTGGGGCAAACTGCATTTTCCTCCAGGCAGTGTAGTCTTAGCTTCACCTTCTACACGGTCTCCATGCCCTGGAGTTTTGGTGAAAGCTCAGGGCCTGGGAATAGAAAAAAAGCCTAAAAGCAGCTTGGGAATTCCCCAACTATCCTAGCCTGCTTCTCTTGTCCAAGGGAACACTTACCTTCTGCATTTCCAGGGCCATACTAGGGGAAGTGTGTGCCTTGGCCTCTTTGGAGAAGGGCACATTAGCTTCCCTGGCCTGTTTACATTAGTTTGGCCCTTTCTGTCTTGATTACAAATGGGGTCTTGGATGGGGGATTTCCCTGTTTCCTCGGAGGTCACTCCTTCCTTTTGTCTGCTTTCCCATTTTTTCCACCTAGAGAAGAGCTGTTCCCCACCCCCACCCCATTCTTCACTCTCATTATTAAAATTCTGTCCTTGGCTTAACTCCTTGTGTCCTAGGTTTGGCCTAGTGATTGGATCAGTTCACAATCAGGAAGCAATTCAGTCTGTCTCCTCAAATTCTCTTTTGCTGTGTTTTTTGACTTAATCAGATCTTTTTTCATTTGCCTGTCACTGCCTTAGTTCTTAGTACTCTCCCCTAAGAATGGGTTGTCTTCCAAGCCCAGAGTCTGGACTGCTTCTTGGTTCTTGTTGTATGGTTGCAGGATTTCCTGGTTCTTTGGAATGTCTTGGCTGCTCCTGTAAAATGTAAACTCTTTGATGTTAAAAGCTCCAGGTTCATTCTTTCCCTTTCCTCCAGTCTGTGTTGTGGCATGTTAGAGGAGAGGTGGGCCCTATGGGGAGCATGACCACCAGTGCCAGACTTTGCCAGTGAGGTTACCTCAACCTTGCTCTCAATGTCAGCCTTTCCGGTCAGAGCGCAGACACAGCTATACCCACTCTGAGGCTGACTCCACCGTGTGCTGGACCGTGGCTCACAGTAGGTACAAGAGGGGCAGTGGCGGAAGGCCTGCCTCAGACCTCTGTGTTCCTTTGTGCTAGCTCCCCTTTTCTTCTTGTTCATTTTTTTTTTTTAAAGATTTTATTTATTTATTTGACAGAGAGAGATCACAAGTAGGCAGAGAGGCAGGCAGAGAGAGAGAGGGAGAAGCAGGCTCCCCGCTGAGCAGAGAGCCCGACTCGGGGCTCGATCCCAGGATCCCAGGACCCTGAGATCATGACCTGAGCCGAAGGCAGAGGCTTTAACCCACTGAGCCACCCAGGTGCCCCTCTTGTTCATTTCAACCGTCCTGATTTCAGAGCTTCTGACATAATCGCGGGATCTTATTTGACCACTGAAGCGTTTTCTTTCTTAAAATGTCCTGGTAAAGCTCTAGTGAATTTTACTTGGTGGTAATAGCTTTTGCACTCTGTTCATAGCTTTCAGACTTTGGGAAGCTTTCTCTCTTGGGTAATTCAGGTAGAATTATTTTTTAAATCAGTGGCCTTGTTCTGTACAGTGACTTCTTCTGTTATCCCAAGTCTTCCTTCAGATTGCTCTTGGGTCTTGTTCTCCTTTTGGAAGAACCTTGTTTGGGTCCCTTGAGTTCCCTTCCAGTTCCACTGATGATGCTCTGTGCTAGTGGTTCTTTGCCTCTAGCCTATCTCCCTCTCCTTGAGTTCCCTGTTTCCATCTTACACCCATAGATTCCTGTCTACACTGCTGGGTACTGTCATGTATTTTCTTCTGACTTCTGTTTGGTCAGTTGTTAGATGACGGCCTATTTACATTCACATTTAGATCTAGGATCCTATGTTTAAATCTCAACTTTTTTAAAAAAAATCTGATTTCCTGCCCCTAGCTTATCTTCAGTTTAAGATTGGGTTTTCCTTTTGTGCCACCCATCTGCTGGTCTAGCAGTGGTCTTTAGTTTCCCTTTGTGCTGCGCCTACTTCACTCCCACAGTCTTCCCCTCCAGCGTAGATCACAAAGGAAATATTTAGTTAATCTGTGCCAAACATTCTGGCTGTGTTGTTTTGCTTGAGAAGATATGCAGATAAACTGTTTTGATTCTTGGTCTTGGTGCTGTAAGGCAGATGTTCTCCTAAAGCGGAGGTACTGTGGTCAGTGGCAAGAGTGCTGGACCAGAGTTCGGAGACTTGGATTCTAGTCCCTGCTGCACTACTAATTTGTGGTGTGATATTGTGCAAGGCACATTTCTATGTCTCAATTTCCTTTTGTCAAAAGGGAACTTGTGATAAAGAAGATAGAAAATCTGTGGACATGAGATGGGAACCCAGCAAGTAAGTCTGGGGGATCAAGGAGAGGCTATGAGTATCATTAGTGGAACCAGAAGGAAATGCAAATTCAAATACAGATAGAACTAATGTATATAATCACTTTGAAAAAGTCTAATGTGTGATAACAAAATGGTGGAAATTTCTTGACCAGGGTGAGTTCAGGAGATAATTGCCTTGTCCGTCCCTGGGCCGGCTTTGGGTGTACACCTGTTCGCTCTGTCACCCTTGGGATGTGGGAGGATTGACCTTCTGCGGGTTAGGTTCCAGAATTCCACCTCCCACCTTCTACCTCTTTTATAACCCCAGGAATATTTGAAATTCAGCCCAGATCCTCACCTGGCTTTGATTTCCTCATCATGTGGAGAATGGTCCTTGGAAGTTGTAGTTTCCAGAAACCTTAAATGTTTCCTAACACGTCCAACTTCTGCATTTGTTGATCACTCCTTCTGTGCATGGCTGTGGTCCAGTTCTTGTGCCCTAAAGGTGATTATGGTAAGGAAGGGGGGAATCTGGGGGATCCTATCACCAGGAACTAGGAAATAAAAGTAGACAAAAGAATTGAGAGATGCCCTCTTGGTGTTCGTGAGACGCAGGTGTTTGAAGGAGAAACAAAGTGGTTTAACATCTTCCTATGTAAATCACAGCCCCCATGTACACATACTCAGATAGGCAGAGCTACATCCCCCCACCCCTATCCCTACCTGTTCCCTTCTGAAATAATTCTGGGATTTTATCAGGTCTTGTCTAGTTTACATTTTTTCTTTACAGTTGAAGGTTTGCATTGGTTTCTTCAGTTCAGAATGAGTTGGACAAAGACAGACAGTCTCCAGAGTCCTTTGCTATCTTGGGATCCTTTGTCAGACGTAATAGCAGAAACTTTCCTAAATGAGTGCAGAGGATACTTGTCTCTGTGGGATTAGTGATAAGTGCTAAGTTTCTGTACACCTTATTGCTGTGCCCAACCCTGGAAGGCTCTTGGGTGCTGAAACATAGAACTGAGTGGACTAGTTCTGGTTGTAGAGTTACTTCATTGACTCTGTATACTTTCAAGTGGACCTTCTTTGCTATTGTGCAGTTTTCTCTAAGTCCTTGGGACATACACCAGAGTTCCCATCCCTCGTTATTCTGTAAGCTCAGACTTGACCCTACATCGCAAATGAGGGCATCTTCTACTTTACTCTGACTGTTAGAGCTAGGGGACCTAGAACTCGGATAATCCCTATTCTTTAGATAGCTAGATACTCCAGGTCATCCACCTCCAAGGGAATAGGCAGTAAGCATTTCCTGTAAGCTTTGTAGACGCGTTCATTGTGAATGTCAGCATCATCTAGGCAAAATAATTGTTCAGCTTTGAGCTTCATAAGGGTTGTGAGCCTATGTCTGGCTATTTGGCACTTTCCCCCATCTCATTTGGTCTTAACCCAAGTCGTCTAAGGCAGATGGCCCACTGGTAGCTGTCAGGTGATGCTTGGTGTGTCCTCTGCCACTCCAATTCTAGATCCTCATGAGTGCTCTGGCTTCTGTGTCTCTCACCAATCATAGCTTGTACTTTCACCCTCAGGTAGGTGTTTTTTAAACCCCACACATAGCCTATTTAATCCTTTTCTTCCACCCTCTTTCTCTCCTACCTATTTAGCTTGGTTATCTCAGGAAGGACCCACTTTGTACTCTTGCCGCTTTGAGTGTGGAGGAAAAGCTAACCCTAATCATAGCTGAGAAGCATGACGTCAGAACCCTTCGCAAAGGAAAGTCAGACATTTGGGAATGAAATTAGGTGGTGTTGAAAAATCAGTGCCACACGTCCTGTCCTTGTGAATGCTTTTTGAAATCCCTAAAAATACCCATCTTGTAATTAACCTTTCCTTCTTCTAGGACCACAATTTTAAATATGTAGGAATTATTTAATTTTATTTCTTTATGTTTTATTTTACTCCTAGTGTTTACACAGGTATTTTTTGGTAGGTTTATTATATATCAACAATATTTTGGCCATATTTTCAGTAATGAGCTTATCTGGGCCTCCAACTACCATGTCTAATAGTGTTTCTTTGGAAAGGTTTTCAATTCATGGAAGTGACTGACTGATAAAGGAGTGATCATAGTCTTCACTGTTTGGCCCCTGCTGGTACCGTTGCCTTGGAAGAGGCTAACTGTATTCCCCTCATATGGAGAGGGAGAGGGGTGCTGCCAAGGCATGCCTGGAGCTAGAGAAGGAAGGTGTGGTCCTGGTCCTGCCTTTTATGAGTCTCTAGAGAGAGGTAGCTAGAGGTGCTGGAGTCTGCCATGCCTGCCTTGGCCTTTTTCTCTCTGCTGTGTGTCACTTCAGGAAGTACTTTAGTTTGAAGACCGAAGAAGTACGCCCACTTAGAAAATCATGGTCTAATTATGACAGGACCACATTTTTTAAACATGTTGTTTGGTAGAGTTAATTGAATTATCCTCTCCTGTTTTTGAGTGGGAAATAAAACATTCTTGTTGTGATGCTGTATCAGGTCTTAAATGGAAAGCTCCTAGTTTGAAGCTGTGTACATTTCCAGTGGGAGAAATCTGCTGCCAATTTACGAAAACTGAAGACGTCCCTGTGCTCTGTGAAATTGCCGCATCTTCTCGTGGAATGAACAATTTGGGAAAATGGAACAGTTTTTTGAATAAAATTCCAAGCTCCACGAGGTTCCAAGTGACTGAGAATTTCCTGTTAGAGTGGGAAAGCTTATACCTGTGGTTTTGCCTGGGGACAGTGTATATCAGAGAAGTTCCTCCACAGCTGATTTCCTTTTTCTTTGTCCTTCTTTCTCTGGTGCCCAGGGGTGGTTTGAGCTCATCTTTGGTCTCATCTCCCTGAAAAAGCTGCTTGTATTTTGATGGAGGTTTGAGAACAAAATCTGGAGCCTCAGGGCAGGGTGAGACCAATGGTTCTTCTAAGTAGCAGGCCTTTCACCTCTGCTTCGTTGTTCCCAGGCTGTAAGTAACTGAACTAAGCAGCTACAGACGCTCATTGTGCAATTTGAGGTGAGCATGGGCAAAATCCCAGGGGCCGGGAGGCAGACATGTGGCTACCAGAGAGATGACATCAGCTCATTTACTGGTGCTGTGGAGGAAGGGGAGATTCCAGGTGCTCAGCCACCTTCCCGCACGTCGAGGGGTGTGTCGGGGGCTCTCAGGCTACCCCCAGTTCTGTTGGTGGCCAAAGCCTTTGCTTGGGAAAAGCCTTCATCTCATTCTTGCTCCCTCCTGTCCCAGCTGCGACCTGAAATTGGAAGGGGTCTTGCAGCCTTGGCAGTGGGCACAAAGCTTTGAGGAGTGAATATGCATGTGTTTCTTTGTATCTGTGTATTCTGTGTTAATGCTAACAACTGATGAGGTTTTCCAAACTGAGGTTTGGATATGAGATGGGGAAGCATCATCTGCCTTTTTGCGTATCTTTATTAGGAATTGCCCTTTTTTTGGAAGGGAAAAGCCTTTTTAAGATTTAACTAGTTTTTTAATTAAAATTATCTGATTATTTTCTTTTGAAACTCTTAATATGGACACTTCTAATAAGAAGACCTTTCTCATTTCTTTTCTGTATTCTGCTCCTTCCCCTAGCTTATCCTGGGACAGACCCTCAGAAAACCATAATAGGGGGCGCCTGGGTGACTCAGTGGGTTTAAGCTCAGGTCATGATCTCAGGGTCCTGGGATGGAGCTCCTCAGCGGGGAGCCAGCTTCCCCCTCTCTCTCTGCCTGCCTCTCTGCCTACTGGTGATCTCTCTTTGTCAAATAAATAAATAAAATCTTAAAAAAAAAAAAAAAAGGAAAGCCATAATAGGTGACAATTGGAAAAAAGCACTTCTGCAAGAAAGATCTTCCTCTTTGCTTAGCCTTGCCTCGCATATGGGGTTCTGGGTACTGTGGTGGGGCTTCTTGGGAAGCCTGCACCTCACAATAGGAATGGAAAAAGTTTTATGACTTCTGAAGCATGACAGAGAGAGTAGGGAATAGAGCTGGGAGCCACTGGGGCCTGTGAAGCCCATCTGCTTACCAGCTTTACTTTCCTGTCAGATGTGGGGTACCCGCTCTGGTTCCACCCTCCTCCCCTAAGAATGTGGTTAAAATGAAGCCTCTGCATGGAAAGCAGGTGATAAAGCCATCAGCAAAGGCTTACACTACGAGGTTCGGACATCCCTATCCCAGGCCTGCCTTGGGCTTCTCTGGGGCTGCTGGTAGCTTAGGGTTTGTTTCTAAGACTCTTGCTCATATTCAAATGTAGCCACTGCTTACTAGAAGCCAACTGGGGCCAGTCCAGGCTTGTTCTGCCTGGGTGTCTTCGCACTGCTGTACTTTTCTCTTCTTTTGGGCTTTTATTTTATTTTATTTTATTTTATTTTATTTTATTTTATTTTATTTTATTTTAAAGACTTTATTTATTTGACAGAGAGAAACACAGCGAGAGAGGGAACACAAGCAGAGGGAATGGTAGCGGGAGAAGCAGGCTTCCTGCTGAGGAGGGAGCCCGATGCGGGGCTCGATCCCAGGACCCCGGGATCATGACCTAAGCCGAAGGCAGATGCTTAACGACTGAGCCACCCAGGCGCCCCTTCTTTTGGGCTTTTAGACATGAGGACTTTCAAGGTCTGTGAGCCGCTAGAGTCCTTCTGAGAGCCTGGATCATCCCCTTCTGGGCCCCGGAAGCTGTGGTAAGCTTTTGGTTTCCTTCTTAGCTGGCACTTCCCACTGTCTACATTCCTTTCTGCCTCTAGGCGGCTGTGGGGTGCAGTTGCTTCAGGCCTCTGTGATGCGGAATACTGAGGCAGTTCCCGGGAAGCCAGTCACTGGAGATAGCCAGGAATTGGAAGGTAGAATTGCCCTTTCTTGCTGTCCTGGAAACAGGAGCTTGCTCTTCATGGGATGTGGTCTGGTACTGATTTGTCTTAAAACTTTTTCCAACTTGCTTCCCTGTCTCCTTGCCACTCGGGGAGGGAGGGATGGAGGGGGGAGGGAAGAGGGAGATTGGTGCTCAGTTTCCTGTGATCTTGCTGTTGCACTGGAGGTGGGTGCAGCAGATGCTGTTCGTGAGGACGGAGCTCAGAGGCGGGCGATAGGATCTGTGTTCTGGTTGCCATATAGCTGGCTATCTTCCCAGTCGGGGGATGTTGATGCCCAGTGGTTTGTGGTGGCATCTCCTTGTCCTTAAAGGCAGGTGCCACCTTCACCCGTCAGAATCTTTAACAGAGGGCACTAGAAAGGACCCAAGAGAGCATTAAAAAGAATGAACGTGCTGGGCAGAAGAGGAGCCTGAGAGAGAACCTCCTTGCCCAGGTACTGCCCAAGGAGCTGTGTGTGTGTGTGTGTGTGTGTGTGTGTGTGTGTGTGTGATGGCTGGAAGTGGAGAGCGAGGGTGAGCACTTCTATGGAAAAGGCCATAAATCTGGAGAAGGAATGGCTGGCTGGGGTGAACACAGAAGCTGGGAAATTTTGCAGAGACGTGTTCCAGAGTAGCCGGAGGCCAGTCGTCGTGGGGAGTGGGTTTGGACATGCTCAGTTGTGCTTGCCTTGCTGAATACCTGGGGTATGATCGCCATGAACGCCTTCCTCTGGGAATAGAGCTGGTCTCACAGCAGCCCTCACCACTTTGCATCTGTGTTGTACCTAGGTGATTCTTGTCCGTCAGGGGTCCTGGGGCAGAGGCACTGGGTCTGATGTGAGTGGGCTGGCCAGCCAGAGCCCCACCTCCCAGTTTCCTGGCTCCCCGAGCATGAGAAGAAGCATGTTTGCAGCTGCCAGTCCTCACTGGCACAGCTTGTAGAGGCGTCTGTGTCCTGGCAGGTGTCAGAACCTTTCACGGATGCCCTGCCTCTTTGGGGTTTGAGAGCAGATGGGGCTTAATTTGAAGCAGACCTACTTCAAGGGCCCAGATCTGAAATGTATATTGTAAAATTATTGCTAATCTTGGCCCTTCTTCCCTCCGTGCCTCTCTCTTCCCTTTATCTTCCCATCACCATCAGGGATTGTGAGCAGCTGCTGCCATCACATAGACTGATCAGGACATTAAGACTGGAGCTAAGTATAGCTGTGCACGCTGCCCTGATATGTGTAGGCTCATCCTTAGGGAAGAGGTTGATTTGAACCTGTGATGATAGAGAGGGCCTTTCCACCCCAGAGTGGTGAGAGCAGGAAGGAGTTGGGAAGAGTATTGATTCCACCCCTTCCCTTTCCCCTCCTGTGTCCCCAACATTTCCTTTGAATGGTCAAGGGCAGGAGAGAAAACCAGATCTTGCTTTTCAGCCTTTAGGCAGTCATCAAGTACTTGTGGGATTTTTCAGCTCAACCAGCATTGTGTTGCAAATATTATGTCGAGCTTGTTTGCTGCCTGAGGGAACCTATAATCTCAGGGAGAGACAAAATTTGTTAAACAATTAGAGGATACCAAAGATCTTAACTGTGTTTGGTTACAAAGTGAATATATTTATAGTTCAGGAATGAGAAAGATGTGTCTTAAAACTGTAGGAAAGCTTTCTTGGAGGAGGCTGACTCTTTTCTGGTCTTTGAAAGTTAGATTAACTTGATATAAGCAAAGGAGAGGTAGGAAGTGTTCTGGATGTGGAGAAGAGCAAGAACACAGAAAGAATGTGGTAAGGTCAGGGTCACGGTGGTGTTCTGCCTTCGGAGTGGTAGTTGTGGCTGTGCAGGGCTGGAAGGTTGAACCCTGGATCTTCTGCCTTGGTGCACAGGATGTGGAAGTGAGGCAGTCAGTGGAGGTGGGAATTTGTAGAAATCACTCCTGTAGAAGAAAGTAGGGTAATTTTGGAGAGGACAGAGACTGGCAGTAAGGAGACCTTCTAAATATGGGACATCAGGGTGCCTGGGTGGCTCAGTGGGTTAAAGCCTCTGCCTTTGGCTCAGGTCATGATCTCAGG
>CM053613.1:39252785-39292453 GCA_028646535.1 Procyon lotor
CTATCAGAGTGGACTGTTACTGATAGCTTACGTTTATGAAATGCTTTGCACTGTTCAAAGCACTTTTTCATTCAGTAAGTATCTCAGAATTGTGTGGACTCTTACAGTTCATCTAGTCTGGCTTCATTTTCCAGATGGGGATTAGAACCAAGAAAGGGAAGGTGCTATTCCCAACTCACACAGCTATTTAGTGGTAGGATTGGGCCTCCAGTCTCAGGCTTCTCTCTCCTAGGGGAATTTGAAGAGAAGAGTACATGGAGAAGGAGTGTGGGATCAGGGAAGAGCCCTGTCTAGTTGGGTGACATTAGGTGATTACTAATCTCTGAGCAAAATGAAGCTAACTCAGAAGCATTCAGACCAGATGAGTGATTTTACTACTCGGATTTTTTTAAGAATTATTAGACAAGGAAGATGGATTCCTTGGGTCCTTCTAGTTCTGAGAGTCTTTTTTTTTTTTTTTTTAAGGTTTTATTTATTTATTTGACAGAGATATAGAGAGCACAAGCAGGCAGAGGGAGAGGGAAAAGCAGACTCCCTACTGAGCAGGGAGCCTGATGAGGGGCTGGTCCCAGGACCCTGGGGTCATGACCCAAGCATAAGGCAGCTGCTTAACCGACTGAGGCACCCAAGCGCCCCTAGTTATGAGATTCTTGAGTGCACCAAAAATGTTTATGAAAAGTACTGAATTGGGTTTGCTGGGGGATGGTTTCCAGTGTGGTACTTTTTAAGGGAATTTCGAGAGTAATTTGACTTGGTGTGATTTTCACCTTGTGTGCTGACCACAGAACCTAACTACTGAGGAGGACACAACTCTGCTGTTCGGAGACTATGCGCAGTGATAATCAGCAGCCAAGAACTCAGTATTTGCAGAGTTACATTTATGACTCTGTTGGCATTATCACTTCCTTTCCCCATCTCCTCCTAAAACACACACATACACACATACACATTTTCCTCCACTCCCCTCTTTCTCTCTCCTTCCTTTCCTCTTTTATTCTTTCTCCTTCACTGCTTTTTTTGTCCATCAGCCCATCCTCCATCCCTGTCCTTTCCACTCTTGTCTGTCTTGTTGTCTAAACAACTTCCTCTGTTGGAGCGATTTCCCCTCTTTGTTGAACTCAGACATGACTAGAGCAAAGCCGTGGAATATTCTGGAATATCCTGATGCAGTGGAATCACTGTGGACTATTCTGCTTTGTCTATATCCCTGATGCAGTGACTGGTGCCCAGTGATTATAGCCAGAACCTAGACCCTTCCTTACCTTCACAGTCAGCCATCTTTTTAAAATAGCTCCTGATCTGGGGTGCCTGGGTGGCTCAGTTGGTTAAGAATCTGCCTTCGGCTTGAGTTGTGATCCCATAGGTCCTGGGAGTAAGTCCCGCAACGGGCTCCCTGCTCAGCAGGAGTCTGCTTCTCCCTCTCCCTGTGCCCCTCCTCCCCTCTTGTTCTCTCTCTCTCTTTCTTTCAAAGAGAAAGAAAGTTCTTTCTCTAGTATATTAACTATCTTCCCATTTAGTTTCTTTCAAAGAAAGAGAGAGAGAGAGAGAGAGAGAGAGAAAGAAAAAAAGAAAAGTCTTTAAAAAATAATAGCTCCTGATCCTCCTTCCTTGTGTCCATTCTCATTGCTCATACAGCAAGAGAGATAGCAGGGAGAGGTCATGGTTGAAAAAAGAGAAGTAGAGATGAAGGTCACCTTTGGTGTCCTCAGAAGAATTTTGTGGACCTGCAGATCCCAAGTAGAGCCTTCATGTTTGCCTGTCACCCTCTCGCAGCTCTCTCTGGGTTTCTGGCCCTCTGTGATGGGCCGCCAGCTGTGTTTCTGTCGGCTGGGTCTGGACACACCCCGAGTCTGAAAAGGAACAAGAATTTAATAAGCAGTGGTTATTCTCTTGGGAGGACAGAGAGTCAGGCCTCATCTTCTTGGTGAATTTTCCCCAAGTAGACTTACTCTCCTCGGCTACTGGAGGTCTTTTCCTTGGGAGACATGGGTCCCACACACCTCAGTTGTTACCTGCATTCGCCTGAGTGGCTTCAGTCTTTCATCACCTTGAGGGCTCTTCCTTGGCTTGCTCAGGTTCCAGGAGAGCCAGCGTCTCTGAGATACGGCCTCTGGAGGCCCACAGCTTAGGAGAAGGAAGCTTTCTGCCAGCATCTGCTGTGCTGGGGACAGTGGTCCTTGACCCTTTGTATTTTGTACTCTGCCCCCTCCCAGTCATTTAGCCATGTTAGCCAACCAGTTATGTGGGCTTTGGGCACTCGTGTTAACCCAGGGGAAGGAACCCTGACACTGAAGGAATAATAGGCTTTCTGAAATCTTTCTTTCCTTCAAAGGCTAAGTGGTACTCAAATATGTTCCTTGACATCCTTGGGAGTAATGCTCAGGAATTCCCCCAAATATGCTATTCTCAGACTTCCAAACAAGCATCCTTCTGTTTCTGTCCTTCAAGGATCTTAAATTGCTCTCTCCTCTCCCTGCACATTCCTCTGTTTCCCCCCCATCATCTCTTCTATCTTCCCTTCCTTGCAACCTGGGGCTTAATTTTTCCTCTTATTGCATAGGTTCCTCTGTATTGATCTCTAAAGTGAATGAATGTTCGAAAGTACCTCTTTATACACAATAGGCAACTAGATCTATTTTACATAAAATTGGGATATTCCTAGTACATGTATTGTTTTTAGATTTATTTATTTATTTTAGGAAGAGAGCACTAGTAGGTGGAGGGCCAGAGGGAGAGGAGAGAGAAGCAGACTCTCCCCTGAATGTGGAGCCTGACATGGGGCTCAATCTCAGGACATCATGACCTGAGCTGAAACCGAGTTGGAGGCTTAACCGACTGAGCCCCCCAGACACTTCTTCTCCTAGTGCATGTATTGTTAAGGAGCTAATCATTCTGGAATCTTCTAGGTTCTAATCCTTGGGAAAAAGAGAGAAAATGGTTTAAAAAATGGCATCTTGTTCTATAGGATGTTGCAGTTTATTTAATGTGACAGTCATCCGCAACCAGGGCCTCCTTCCACATTCCTAGGATAAGAACTGGATGTTGAGGGGCTGCTGCTCTTTTCTCTTACTGATTCTTCTTTGGTACCTAGAAGAAACATCGTAGTTTTCCATTTGGGGAGATAAGCTGGTATGTATATATCCCAGCAATGCCTGATAGAGCTAAAATGCTACATTCCTGCTGGCTAAAGTTTCCGTTAGAATAGTCAGGCCCAAGTCCTTACTCACCAACAGCTATCAGATGAAGGCTTAGTAGAGAGGGCTAAAGATCCACAAGAATTCACTTCGATAGTTAAAAATATCACTTGTAATTCTGATCACGATGAACCATAGTTCAGGGAGATGATGGGTAAGAATTGTTGAGATTCCTGAGCTTCTCTGTGTCCTTACTAAAGCGTGGGTGCTCAGAGCCCCAAATGGGAGGTTCCAGTTTGAGGACAAAGAGCTGATCGGGCAGGGCTCAGCTGGCAATTCTTCCCATGAGCTTTCTTTACCACATCTAGCCACGAGTCCCCTGAGATGACTCCATAGGGATAAAAATGGTATCTTTGTGTTCTGTAGGAAGACTTAAGAGCCTCACGAACCAGACATGTTAGCTTATTTCTCAGCTTAAGGGGCTCCATAGAAACTTGATTTTCTTTTTTTCCTTCAGTATACTTGCCCGAGATGTTATTAAGACTCCATTTACCCCTGGGTATGCAAATATAGTGTGTGTCCCCCCTGGACGCACTATCGTTCTAATGGTAATGGAGCAGAGTAAAGACATGGACTTCATTTGATCTGGGCTCTGTATTTTAATCAGTGAACCTAAAAATCATATTGACTCATCAGTTGACTCATATTGAACCATTTCTCAAGTCTCCTTCACTTCTACTGTCTTCATCCTATTGTTAGTGCAGTTTTTTTTTTTAAACTTAAGAGTAAAATAATATGTTTTGGTTTTTTTAAAATACCATCTTGCTATATTTAACCTACAGTTCCAGTTTGTGGAGGCCTTTCTTCCTGATTCTCTCTAGTATATTAACCATCTTCCCATTTAGTTTGCCATAGGCATTTTAGATAAGCGTGTCTTTCCCCAAGTCATTGATAAAAAGGGTGACTGTGATAGGATCTAGAACAGACAGATGGGAAGTGGCTAAACTTATAGGAGTTCCTGAGGGCTTCTTCCTAGTTGATATTGATCCGTTTTGCAGCACCCTTTGGGCCCAGCTGTCCTGAGTTACCAGACCGTCCAGCTGCCAGTGTATTTCTGTTTTATCCTTAAGATCAAGAGAAGTTTTTCTGAAGTCCAGAAAAATTGTGTCCCTGGCATTTTTTGATATGTGTGTGTATATGTATGTGTTTATTTATATGATATATAACATATATCGTATACAAATATGTATCATGGAAATAGGTATGCATGTTATTTTTAAACCCCAAACTATTATTTATAGACCACTTGTTATCTATCATTTTGTTTCACATATATCTTCTTTATTCTTTTTTTTTTTTTTTTAAAGATTTTTATTTATTTGACAGCGAGAAACACAGCTAGAGAGGGAACACAAGCAGAGGGAATGGTAGCGGGAGAAGCAGGCTTCCCGCCGAGCAGGGAGCCCGATGCGGGGCTCGATCCCAGGACCCTGGGATCATGACCTGAGCCGAAGGCAGATGCTTAACGACTGAGCCACCCAGGCGCCCCTTCTTTATTCTTTATAATAATTTTACGTTAACTTTATTTTTTATTTTTTTAAAGATTTCCCAATTTTTTAAGGTTTTATTTATTTGACAGAGAGAGATCACAAGGAGGCCGAGAGGCAGGCAGAGGGAGAGGGGAAGCAGGCTCCCCGCTGAGCAGAGAGCTTGATGCGGGCTTGATCCCAGGACCCTGAGATCATAACCTGAGCCGGAGGCAGAGGCTTAACCCACTGAGCCACCCAGGCACCCCTATTTTTTAAAAAAAGATTTTATTTATTTATTTGTCAAAGAGAGACAGTGACAGAGGGAATACAGACAGGGGGAGTGGGAGAGGGAGAAGCAGCCTCACTGAGCTGGGAGCCTGATGCAGGGATCGATCCCAGGACTGTGGGACTGTGACCTGAGCTGAAGGCAGACGACTGAGCCACCCAGGCAGCCCCTTATATTAACTTTATTAAATGAAAGTTTAGTTTTATGTTTTAGTATGACTTGTATTTAAACTCTAGTGGGTTGCTTCCTTCTTCATGTCCTTGCCACTTTTCGTATTTCTTTGTTCTGGAGTTTTGCCCATGATATTGCTTATTCAGTAAATACTTACTGAGCACTTGTTATGTGTAAAGAAAGCACAGCATTATAGCCTGTTGTAAATTCAAAGACTAAGAAGAAATGATTGCATCGCTCAGAAGTGCTTATATGTAATTAAAAATATGATTAGATGGTTTGGTGGGGGAAGGAGGGAAAGCAAAAACTCAGAAAAGAGAGACCTGCATGCGAATGGAGTGCTGAAGCTAGCCTGCTTACCAAGTTCTGAATGGAAAGCTCTAGAAGCCTTAGTGGTATGTTCCATGTCAGAACCTTTTCAGAAAGATGGAAGGTGTCCAGTTGATTGACTGTTTTAAATCCTATCCCAGCACTTCATTGGAGTGTCTTCCTTTTTCATTTGTATGTGTTTGTATTGTGTAGTGTAATTATAGCTTTGTGATGCACAATTAACATTGCCTGATGCTGTTTAAGTCTTCACAGTCATCACTTAGGGTGAATTTTCAAAAAGTAACACATGTATGTGTTGTAAATTCAAAAGTTGCAAAAAAGTGTCCCATGAAAGCAAGTCTTCCTCCCACCTTCTCTCCTCTTCCCCTAGAGCCAGTCACAGTCACCAGCTTGGGGACTGTAGTCATCTCCTTAATGGCTGTGCAGTAGTCCAGTGCAGTGTTTCTTATATTGCAGGTTGTCATTAGTGGGTTGGGAAATCAAGTTAGTGGGGGCTGTACAAGCTTTGTTTGCTCTCTTAATGAAATAGGTTAGGATAGAAAATAGCAGAGAGCATCACACATGGGAAAGAGAAGCTCCCGTTTTGAGAAAGCTTTTTGGTTAAGTTTTATATACACACATGCCCTCTCATACATGCGCATACTACATTACTATATTACACACATACTTTTTATTCTGTGTCTTGGTCAAAACATACTTGAAATTTACCATTCGAGTAATGATTGCTATGGAGATTGTTCCTAATTTCTCATTATTTTAAGTAATGCTGGGAGTAGGCATTTTTTCCCCTCATACTTTGGAAGTTTTTTCTTAGGATAACTTTCTAGAAGCGAGGATACTGGGTCAAAGGATATGATAATTGATCTAGCCAAGTTACTTTCTGAAAGCTATGTCCCATTTACTGTTTTTATTTTTAAGATTTTATTTATCCATTTGAAAGAGAGAAAGTGAGAGGGAGCCTGAGAAGGGAGAAGGTCAGAGGGAGAAGCAGACTCCCCATGGAGCTGGAAGCCAGATGCGGGACTCGATCTCCAGACCCCAGGATCATGACCTGAGCCAAAGGCAGTTGCTTAACCAACTGAGACACGCAGGTGCCCCCCCATTTACTATTTAATAAGTGCCATCTGTATTTATTAAGTATAGGTTATTTTTATTTTAACACATTTTTCTATGTATTATATATGTAATATATATTTTTTAACAAAATGGGATAATTTATTACTTTTCTCAATATAAACTTTACTATTTTACTAAATATTCTTCTACAAGCTGCAATTCTCATTCTGGGGACAGCTTTTCTTGGACGTAGCGTGTGAGGAGTGACTGCTCTAGTTCTTCTCCACTTTGAGCCATTCTTACTCATTCTTATAATTTGTACTGTATATACTTTTTTAAAAAAAGATTTTACTTATTTATTTTTAGAGAAAGAGCAGATGTGTGCATGAACGAGGGGAAGGGCAGAGGGAGAGAGAGAACCTTGAACAGACCCCACACTGAGCATAGAGCTTGACATGGGGCTTGATCCCATGATCCTGAGATCACGACTTGAGTCAAAATCTCAAACGACTGAGCCACCCAGGTGCCCCTGTATATACTTTTATTTATTGGTCTTTAAATTGGCTTTTTATTTTATTTTTTTTAAGATTTTATTTATTTACTTAACAGAGAGAGAGATCACAAGTAGGCAGAGAGGCAGGGAGAGAGAGAGGGGGAAGCAGGCTCCTTCTGAGCAGAGAGCGAGATGCGGGGCTCGATCCCAGGACCTTGAGATCATGACCTGAGCCGAAGGCAGAGGCTTAACCCATTGAGCCACCCAGGCACCCCTTTAAATTGGCTTCTTAAGAGCTTTTTATTTTTAAATAATTTTAAACTTACAGAAAAGCTGCAGAAACAGTGCAAGTTCCCCTAATCTTCTAGAACTAGGGTTTAGTTATCAACAAGAAGTTAATAGTAGTGTAACGTCAACTATAGACTTAATTTGGATTTCATTAGTTTTTTCTCTTCCAGGATCTAAGCCAGACTCCTACATTACATTTATGTGTTGTGTCTTCTTAGTCTTATCTGATCTGTGGCAGTTCCGAGGTCTGTCCTTGTTTTTTGTGACCCTGAGACTTTTGAGGGAGTACTAGTCAGTTATTTTATAGAATATCCCTCAAGTCAGGTTTGTTTGATGTTTTCTCATAATTAGATAGAGGTTATGGATTTTGAGAAGAATGCCACAGAAATGAAATGACCTTTTCAGTGCATCATGTCAGGGCTACATGGTGTCAGTATGTCTTATTAATGGTAACATTACCTTTGATCACTTGGAAAAGATAATGTCTGCTAGGTTTCTTCATCATCAAGTTTTTGCATTTCTGCCTTTGTAATTAATAAACATTTTGGGAGAGATACTTTGAGACTGTGCAGGTCTCCTATTTTTCTTTAAACCTCCGCCCACTAATTTTAGCAAACAAAAAACATACACAGGTGACCTTTGAACAACATGGGTTTGAACCGTGCAGGTGGATTTATACATGGATTTTTTTTTTTTGATAAATACTTTTTGTTTTAGATTTTATTTATTTATTTGATATAGAGAGATTGACAGTGAGAGCAGGAAAACAAGTAAGGGGAGTGAGAGAGGGAAAGCAAGCTTCCCGCTGAGCAGGGAGCCTGATGCGGGGCTCGATGTGAGGCTTGATCCCATGACCTGGGGATCATGACCTGAGCCAAAGGCAGACGCTTAATGACTGAGCCACCCAAACGCCCCTGAATAAATACATTATAATACTGTGGATGTATTCTCTTTCCATATTTTTCTTGATGCATTTTCTTTTCTCTAGGTTACTTTATTGTAAGAATGTGGTATATAATACACATAACATACAAAATGTGTGTTAATGACTTTATGGTATTGGGAAGGCTTCCAGTCTGCAGTAGGCTCTTAGTAGTTAAGTTTTTGGGAAGTCAAAAGTTATTTGAAGCTTTTCAACTGCACAGGGGGCCAGTACCCCTAACTCCAATGTTCTTTGTGGGTCACCTGTACCTTCTTTCACACTGGTCTAATCAATGAGATCAGTGAAAATGGGGTTAATAGCTGGCTATGTTTTTTTCTTATGTACATTAAGATAAATATAATAGTATTTAACATTTTTAAAATGTTTGTCCATATACCACTTATAATCAATCATCTTCTATACACACCATACCTTGGGAACCCTGGACCCCTCTGAGGTGCTAAGCACTGAATGGTTTAGGTTTTATGGTGACATTATTGATTCCTTATTAATTGGGTTGATTTGTTGGTTTCATTAGTTTATATATTAAAAATGTATTAATTATGCTTGGTACAGAGTCCTAAGCTAGAATTCAGAGTTAAGGCATAATTCTTGCCCTAGAGAATATTATAGGCTTATAGGCTAGTCAGAGAATTAAGTTGAATAAGCCTTGTGCACTAAAATTCAAGGCTGTGAGCATGGCTAACAACAGAGTAGTAAACTGTTTCAAGGAGTATAGGGGCAATGGTTAGAGAATCCTGTCCAGGCAGGGAAAATCAGGGGAGATAGCATGGAGGAGGTGACACAGTCTGGGCCCCCATCTCCCACAGCTTTGCCCAGATCTTATTCTGAGGGGTGCTTTTCTTTTTAGGCTCAGGGTTGGTTTTTTTTTTTTGTTGTTGTTGTGGAAAAGCTATTTGAGTCCACATTCTTCTTATCTCCCCAGCTCCTTAATCCCCACTTTATGCTCTACCTGCCCTAACCTCAAGCTTTGGTCATGACAGGTTAAGATCTTGGTTGAGCTCGGAGTTCCTAGGCAAGTAATCATGGGAAGCCCATTCTGGCAAGGTAAAATGGTGCTTTTAAAAAAGGGGTCTGGAATATTGCCTCCTCAGTCTAATCTTTCCTGGCCCCAGACTGTGTTCATGTGGCCCAGTGTTAAAATGCTCAGACTTAACGAGGGACAGTATTCAGTGGTCTGTGGATTTGAGAGATTCTAGGAAATTAGTGCATATATGAACATTGAGACAGATACTCCAAGAGACTGGATGAAGCCACTGAGTATCTTGTGCCCTGGGGATCTGAATTTTGAGTTTCGTATTGAGGGTTGTGACCTGAGTAGAGGTGAACTAGGGCTGAGAGGCTGACAGACCAAAGCAGAGTGTGCTCAACCCAGCGCGAAGATGTCTGGTAGCTGCTTCATCACAAGGCGGTGGGACCCAGGCTAGTTACAGGCTGAATCCCACACTCTTTTAGTTCAGAACCATAACGTTGGGTGGAAGGGTGGCAGACAGGTGGGAGGCAGGTGGGAGTCGGGCAGGAGTAAGGACTCCAGAGAATTTCCTGCCATACAATGCCAGGACTTGAGCATAGGATGGCTATTTCATCTGTGTAGGCAGAAGCAGAGTAATGTACAGCTGTCGACGGACACCATTGTTTTGTTGATTCACAGGTGCTATAGAGCCCATGAGGAGACTGCTTGATTGGCAGCAGGTATATTATCTTTCAAAAGAACTTAGATATTGCTAATTCTTCTGGTCTATAAAAGCGGCTTTGTCTCAGACAGATGGCTAAGGAGCGAGTCCTTGGCAGAGGCTTAGTCTCCTTCCACGGCACTTTTTAGGTCATTTCCAAATTTCCCCTGTTGTGTTTGGCATCTTCTCTTTTCAGTCTTCTGTAGTCAAGAAGCCTTAATTTCCCATCTTCTCCTCTAGGAGAAGCTGCCTTTTGTGGGGCCGGTCTCCCGTCTGATCCTGGGCAGATGACTCCGAAGCCCCAGGCCAGGGGCTCTGCTGAAAGGCCTGGAGGAGACTCTGGAGCCCTTGAGAAAAGAAGTCTTCCTGAAAGCAGTGGCAGTAGGTGACTGGGACAGAACAGTTGGACTAGGCGACTGCAGCAGAACATTCAGGTTGTAGGGATCCTTAGAGAACGCCTAGTTCCAACAGCCCAGCTCCCCAGCAGCACTCTCGTTATGTGCAGGGAAAAGCGGAGGCCCTGAGAGGGGCAGGGACTTGCTCAAGGTCTCACCACCCTGGCAACCAGGACCTGGGCTCCAGTCGGCCGACTCCTTCTCTATTCCTGCATTTTTAATTTTTCTCTTTTTCACCACATTGCCACTCAGAGTTAGCAGAAGAAAGCTGTAAAGACCTAAAGGGCCGTTGTGCAAACCTACGTGCTCATATGGCAGCCAGAGCCCAGTGGAGAACCAGGCAGGACACGTGTGGATTTCCCTGCTACTTGGGCAGAACTAGATGTCCTCAGTGGAGAGGCAGCTGGACTCCACAGTCCAGTGGGCACGGGAGCTTGGCTCTCAGAGGCGGCTGAAGTTACACTGCATCTCTTAGGCACCCTGGGATCCAACAAGTAATACCAAAGCAACAGCTTACTTTTCTTGAATTCCTTTGACCCCAAAATAAGGAGTGACTTTAAAAGATTTACTCTGCTCCTGTGTTTTTAAGTTTGGAATTTCAGTTGTTGTTAAAGAGACAAGAAAATACTATAAACGCTTCTAGTGACCAAATGTAGACTCTAATTATCATACTTGTATATAAATATACAAACACACAAACATAGATAGATATTCTCTTGGTACAGTATAAGTCTATGCCCTCAGATTCCCTCATCTTATGGAGGGGATGGCTTGTGTTTTTGCTTTTAACAAGTCTTTTTCAAAGATTGATTTCTCCCACACACATTAATAGATTGCCCACTATGAATGAAATAGTAAAGTTGGTGGACCTCATGGGGTTCATTACCTTAGGGGAGACAGGGGTATGAGTGACAGTGATAAAGTGCTGTAAATACCACGATAAAGGCAACTTCAGACTGCTGTGGGATTGCAGAGTAGACACACAGAGTCTGCTAAGAGATCCAGAAATAATTCACAGGGGAGGTGATCACTCTGTAGGGCCTTACAAGCAATAAAATTTTGCTTGTTGGTTAGGGGAGGTCCTCCGATAAAGGTAACAGCATGAGCATCGAGGAGGAAGTGGTGGGAGAGGAAGAATGCAGTTAAATTATAAAAGATAAGATGACTTTTTTTAAAGGAAAAATGTATTTTTCATTAGCACGGGGACCTGCATGGTGGAGGTAAGAGAAAGTGTTTTTGTCCCTGAGTGGAGCTGACCTAAGAGAACCTTCTCATCTATGGGAGTTGGGCCATTCCTGCACCCCGCTCGGTTTGGCAGCGACACTGCTGGAGGAGTGCCTGTAATGGGTAATGGGAGAGCCTGTAAAACCCTGGAGCGTGTCCCTAGAAGAGTGACCTTACGAGGAAATTTCTGGGAAACAAACCACAGGGAGACTTTACAGGAATTTTTGGTCAAGCCCACAGGCAAGGCACATGAGGAGTGGAGATGTAATTATAGTTTGTAAATCTATGAAAAGAAACAATGAGTGGCATGGAATAGCTGTTCTAAGTTTCTTCTTCCTGTAGGACAAGACGAAATGGGTTCTTTGCACTCATTCAGCAGATCTTTATTGAGTGCCAGCTGGGAGCTCGGCCCTATCCTGGATGCATGGAATATGGTGGCAAAACAGTCAGGGTTCCTGCTCCCAAGGAACTCATCAGGGAAAGCTGGCCTTAAGAAAAGGGAAATGTATTTTGGTTGGAGATAGTGGTGAGTGCGATGAAGGATAAATCGTTTCAATTGGAGGATCGGAGAAGACCTCTCTAGAGGGGGAGGTGAGAGGCACTTAGAGGCAAGGTAAGAGCCAATTAGGCAGACTAGGGGTGGGGGGAGTGTCCCAGGCCAAGGGGAACAGCTTAGGAAAAATCTGGCCCTTTGGGGGAACTAAAAGTAGGCCTGTGTAGCTAGCACACACAGGTGGAGGGCAGGAAGTATGCTGAGAGGAGGCTGGGGAAGGATCAAGTAGGGCCTTCTAGGTCCTGGTAAGAATTTAGATTTAATCTCAAGTGCAGTGGGAAGCCATTGAAGTGCGTCAAGCAGGAAATGACAGGATCAGATGTAGAAGGGTGATTCAGACAGCTGTATGGAGAATAGGGCTGGGAGGATGAGAGTGGAAGCTGGGCAATCCAGAAGGGTTTTTAGTAATCAGGGGAAGGGACCGAGATGGCAGTGGAGGGCAGAAAAATGGACAGACACATTTTGGAAATAGAATAATTTGGAATCTGCAAATGGATTGGATATGGGGAGAGGGAGACAGGAAGATGCAAGGTGTCTCCCAGATTTCTGGCACAAGTATGCATGCATGCCTTTCAACAGATCCTAGACCCCAGAAGTTTGTAAAAACCCTATCATTTGGGAAAAGTCAAGTGCGGTTGATCTGAATCCAGCCTTGCAGAGGCAGTGGAGGGATGCAGCTCTCCTCTTGCCCTGGCTAGTTCAAAGAGCTTATACCTGCAGCAGCCCAAGCAGGGCTTCCAGTTCTACCATCATAGGCTCTTACTGTCTCCCTTCCCCCTGAGGACAAGGTTCTAAAGAATCTCTGTGAACGTCAGTGTGCCACTAGGGGGAGCATGGCCTGCATTCAGTGCCTGGTGTGGAGGGCTTTTTGGAAGTCTGGATTACTTGAGAGACTGACTTGTGTCAGCCTCTGTACTCAGCCCTGGCCCAGGTCACAGAAGGGCCTGGCCCCTCATGGTGCTTAGAAGAATGTCTGACGTATGGTAGGTGCTCAGTAAATGTTCGTTGGTGCTAATATTGTAACTGTGAGTCTTACCTTGTTGTAGAAGTGAATGGGTATCATCTCTTCTTTCTCAGTATGGCTACTCTGAAGTGGAATGTGCCTTTTCAGGATGAGGAGGAGAACAGAGGGATGCCTGTGGGGAATGGGAAGAGGGGGAAGTTTAGGGACGTGATGGTGTTGCACTTGCCATTTCATCCTGTCTTCCTTTGCAGACGTGGGACCCTAGGGCCCATGAGGGATTCCTGAGGTGGTGTTTGGCTCAGGTCAGGCATCTGTAGTGGGAGATTTGTCCTTGCCCCCTTTGAAGCTCTGGTGGCTTCACTCCAGCAATAGTGCCCAACACTTAGGGTTAATACCGTCCCCTTATTTCCTGTTGCATTTTCTTTTTCTTTTTTTAAGATTTTATTTATTTATTTGACAGAGAGGAGAGAGGTCACAAGTGGGCAGAGAGGCAGGCAGAGAGAGAGGGGGAAGCAGGCTCCCCGCCGAGCAGAGAGCCCGATGCGGGGCTCGATCCCAGGACCCTGAGATATGACCTGAACCGAAGGCAGAGGCTTTAACCCACTGAGCCACCCAGGCGCTCCTCCTGTTGCATTTTCTTGACACTTTTCCTACTTTAGCTCCTGACATATAGTTACCTTTATGTGTGTGTGTGTGTGTGTGTGTGTGTGTGTGTGTATTTACCTTTTAAACTCAAGTCAATTAAAAACTTGTTTTGAGAATTTTGTGATATATCTGAGGTCAATAAAAACACAAGGATTCTATAAGGGATCATTGCATTAAAGATTCCATCAGGACTTCTCCAGCGCTGTTTTAGGAAGCAGCATTGAAAAATGTCTTCCTTGAGCCCCAGTGTCCTCCTCTTGGAGAGATACCGACTGCCGTGGGTTTTTGTTTGTACGTGGTAAAAAACGACTGAGATGAATGAAGGTCTTAGCTCAGTGCCCATTTTAAGGAGAATGCTTTCCCATCCATCATCTCTTTTTATGCCCATTCCAGCCCTTTTAGTTGCCCATGGGGTAGGTTCCATAGGTGGAAACTGGGAGGTTAGTTAGTGGTAGAGCCAGACACTTCCAGGGTCTTCTGACCCCTGCTCCATGGACTCCTGCAGCTACTCTGCTTAATCAACACTGAGAGTTGATAGGCCTTGGTACTATTTCTAGATCGGTTATTTTCTGCTTCTGTGACCCGGGGCAAGTCATTTGACCCCGCTCTCAGATTTTCTTTAATCTGTTAAATTAGTATGATAATACCAGTCCTAACTCTTAGGTCTGTTGTGTTGAACAGATGAGCCAAGATTTATGAGAGTACTTGGGAAAAGTGTAAGGTAATTTATAACTATGGGGCAGGACTTTTCCCTCTAATCTGTGCACCATTACCTTCCACATCTCATAGATGCTATCGTAGAGTCTTCAGGCCAACAGGATGGTAGTCAGGCCTAATGCACGATAACTCTGAAAGATTCTCTACCTTCCCCTGGGAACTCAGCTTTGTATCTCCATACTGACTATCAAAAAAAGTTGTTAGTTCTTAAGATCAGATGGTGGTGTACTTTAGTGGAAAGTGCCCTGGACAGTGGCCTGGTCTCCTAGTTCATTGACTGCCTAACTAACTAGCTATGTAACTGTGGACTAAACATTTGATATCTCTGAGCCTCAGTCTTCCCATCTATAAAATGGTAACAATATTGTCCAGTACATTTCAAATGGTTTGAGGATCAGACAAAATAGTGCACATAAAAGAAGGTCAGGAAGCAGAAATGTACATGGTGGGAGGGTGAATTGAGAGGGCCTGCTGTGTCCCAGGCACTGTGCTAGTTCTTGGACGGGAGTGACAGTATTCCTGGCTGTGACAGCAGCTCCCAGACAGCCCTGCAGACATCTCTCTGCAGGACAGAGAGATGAGACTGTGTTTGTATCATGTTTGTTGCTTGGGCTGTGACTCTGCACTTGCCTAGGACTCATACTGGTCCTGACCTAGTGTCTTTCCTTTCCATTGCAGGAAGATGAGAGACTGCTTGGGCACCAGCAATAGTACCACGAGTCCCTGCACTGGTTAAAGCGATCACCACAACCTGAGCAGGCAGCAAGGTAAGTGGAGAGGCCAGTCCAGGCGAGCTCCTGGGATGTGAACACATTTCCGCCTCAAGTGCTGCCCGGAAAATCCCAAGTGCACAAACAAGTCAAGGCAATGCGTCTGGGTCCTCCTACCCGCACTCTGGGACCCAGAGGAAGGGCTTGCTTCCCCTCCCAAGTGCTCCAGCTAGCTCCCTCCCCTCTGGCCAGGATTCCTCTCAAGTTGAAAAAAAAATGAGACACTGGAGGGGAGGAAAACAAGTCCACTCACTGTCTTTCCCTTCTCCCGTCTGAGCTGTTTAAGCAAGTTCCCAGGAGCTGCCCAGAGCCCTTGTTTGACTGGAAGGGAGGTAGGAGGAGTGGAATGTGTGCAGAACCCGAGCTGATCAAAAGACAGTGCTGTTTCATGGAAGCCTCCCAGCACTGAGAGCGGGAGAGAAGGGGGGTGGAGGGGGAGAGGGGAGAGGAGAGAGAGAGAGAGCGCGCGAGAGCGAGAGCGAACGAGTGAGAGACAGCGAGCAAGCTGAGCAAGCGCGAGCGCAGGAGCATGCTGGCTGGCGAGAACAGGGTCTCCATGACAACTGGCCTGGCCAGCTAGAAGTGCTCTGCTCATTTGGCTGGAAGGAGCGCCACGAAAGGTCAGAGGAAGGAGCTGTGGGAAGCTCGCAGCAGGTATCGGAGCTTAAGCGAGTGGATTTTGGGGCCCTTGGGCTCCCTTACAGACTGCGTTGTGAGCCAAACTCTGCCAAGAATGGAGTGGGCAGGAAAGCACCGGGACTTTCAGGTAAGGTCAGCTCCGGCTTGGATTGTTTTTTCTCCTTTCCTGGCCATAGTCTCGGGCTGTTTTCTGGGAGGCAGGCAAATGTCTGTACTCTGCTCGGGGTTTGGGGCTCAGGAATGATGTCATGCTCCAACAGTTGGATTCTATTAGCTTAAGGAGGAGGGAAACAGCCAATTTTCTTGACTTTGCAAATCTAGCTGATCTCACTCTTGCTGAACCTGAGGTGTTTAGACTTTTCTGTAGAAATCACCATCTTTTATTTAGCATAAAGGCTTAGGATATTTTACAGAAAGTAAATTTTTATATAGAAAAAGTGAGTTATCATCACTCCAGTAGTGTGTTTGAAGTTCCTACACGGAAACTCCAGTGTCTTTTGAGTGGCTTGGTTTCTTCTAGTGAACACTGTCTGTTTTGTCTCTTGGTGCTGCTCTGTCTGACCTGTAATGAAAAGGAAAAAAATCCAGTTAACTCAGCTAGGAGCCTGTGGCAAGTTCCCAGTCTCTGGAGCAGTTCTTAGGACAGAGGGACCATCTTAGGGATATCTAAGCTGGGATCACACTCCTAGTCCCTCTCCCAGGTAATTTGGAAAGAAGCATGCTGTTCTCCTGCATTAATAAGGCTCATAGCAGGCTTTCCTAAAAAAATGTATATGAGGTGAAGGCTGGAAGGTATTTGTGTATCTTGGGGGTGGGGGTCCTGTGAAGAGGTTTCCTTCGTGGGTATCTCTGAGTGAGCTCTCTGTGGTGGCTGCTAAGACCTAGCTTGCTGGTGGAGACATGAAGTATTATGATTGTGCCAGATGGATAATTTGGGTTAATATTTTAACTCAAATCTCAGGGCGTTCACTGTCCATGCTGTGAACTCCTCTTCTGTTTGTCCAATGCTTTGGGAAAACTTGTTCTTACCTAGAGGGGTGGTGTGTGGTGAGCTCAGTGTGGCCTAGGAGAGAAGACCCTTCCAGAAAAGTACTTGATAGGTGATGGGGAAGCTAGGTTGTTAGTAATCTTACTTGAAGGATTCATGCGGCAGACACTCCCTGCAGTGGGGACCCATCAGGAGATGTGCTTCTGCTTCAGCCATGTTATATCTCAAACTTACTCCTGGGCCTCAGGGAACATTGTGGATGCCTTTGGTTTCTCTGCGGGATGAGGGAACAGCTGCCGTCCTGGCTCTTCGGTTTTTCTTCTTGAACTTTCTGAACAGAATGTCTTTTGTATTCTGGCAGACAATGAGGGGGCCTTCTGATTAACATCGGGTCAGCTTGCCGATAAAGGCACTGACCATGTCCCCAGTTTGGGCTCCCTGAACGTGTACATGTCTGCATCAGTATTGTGGCCTGAGGGTCCACAAGGGTGAACTCCGTGGCCCTGGACTTCAGAGAGGCCACTGCTAAAATGATGCCTCCTTTAAATGCACTGTCAACGATCCTCTGCTTGGTTGAAACCTGTGTCTTGTCGGAGGGGGATATGGCGTGGCGCTGTTGGTTGGGATTAAATTTGGGGGTGTGTGATGAGGAGTCAATGCACATCCAGAATCTCAGTTCCCCTCTGCTTAAGTGGGTGTGGTTGGACCTCACCCCCCCCCCCAAGCTCCAACAATGTGAAGAGTTCTAGCGGATGATTATTCTTTTGATATAGCAGAATGAACACTGGATTTGGGGTTAGTAGACTTGAGCCCATGGTCAGATTCTGCTATGTGCCATCAAGATCGCCGCCGGCAAGACCATTAACCTCTATGACCTTCAGATTTATTAGCTGTGAGATGGGAGATAATGGTATAACTACTTCAGCAGGTCTGTTGGAGGAATAAAAATGCGATAATTTCCATGAAAGTAATTGTAAGCAAGTCAAGTCCTACATAACGTAATAAGATGTTGCAAATTAAAGCTTGAAGGATGACCCCACTCTCTTCTGAAAGTCATTTTGCCCCTGGTTTCCCAATTTATAAAGTGTCCTTTTCTTTTGTGCATTTATAAATAAAGATGAGGGGAAAAAAAAAACCTTTAAAAAGTTCTTTAAGCTATTAAAGGAAACAAATAGTGCTTTCTTTGGGTTGGGAAATAGAGTGATGTTCACTGTAGGCTTTGAGTCTCATAAATGATCCTTCAGAGATGAAGCTTTCTTTCTCTTAGGTCACCTGACTCATGTGTTTAGTATAGAAGAGAGGGATTCCAGCAGACTCTTTGCTTTTCCAGTGTCTCACAGCTAGCTACCTGCCAGTTATGGTATCTTAAATTTCAGTAGCTGGAAGAGGGGCTTCTGGTTGTCAGGTTTGGCTCCCTCTTTCTGCTGGGTTCTGCTGGGGAAACTGTACTGAGTGGGCAGAGAGGCCTTTTCTCTTGTTCTGGGTTTGAAAGGCAGCGTCTAACTGGCAGGAAGAGTTATCGCTCTGAAAGGCTCCTTGGGGGCTGGACAGCTTTCGGGAACCTGTGTGGCTACAGCTTAGAGGGAAACAAGAAATAAAGAAATGAGGAAGTGGGAATTTCAAGGGCAGAGATTCTTGATATTCAGTGGGACTGTGCCAAGGAACAGAATAGCAGGGGTGGGGAGACTCCAGGCAAGGACACCCAGGTCTGATCTCAGGGAGTGTGTACGGCTCATGCCATGCTTGGTGGGAACACGGGGAGGGACCCGGCACCTCACCTGCAGCCCCAGCTTTTGTCGTAGGACAGGGAACTGCCTACCATGCCCTAGAGTGGGCTCTGGGATGAGGCCCCTGGGAAGACCCTAAGGAGGCAGGTTTGTTGTTGTTCAACAACAGAGCCTTTTTTTCCAGGCGAATCACAGCCCAGCAGCCTCTAAAGCCTGATGATGAAGTTGTCCATAGCTTAGGTTGGGGCTGCAGCTGTTGTTCCCCACTCCTCCTCAGTCCAGCTTCCCAGAGCTGAGTCACATGTTGGATGGATCCCTCCTTGTTCTTTAAGGATTAAAAAGTAACATTCTTGTTCTCACTCCCTCTTTCCCCCTTCCTCTACTCCCTTTCCTGCCCACTCTAACTCTGGGCTCCCTCTCTTTAAAATTAGAATAATCAGTTATCTAAGGAAGTTGAAACTTTGAAATGCCTTGGAGGACAGGCCTAGGGCATCCTGATTTCTGCTGGCTCTGCCCTGTCCCTGGAATGGAGGGCTTGGGTATAAAGTTTGCAGGGGTGCCCCAGACTCCAGATATCATGGCCATACTGCTGGCCTGGGAGTAAGAGAGGCTGTGCTCCATTTCCTACCTAATCTCATTCTAAGCACCACGGGGCACCTGAGGGTGGTGGGAGGGTCTGAGTCAGGGACTGCCAGAGCATCTCCCTGCAGGTGGGCGGGGCAGAGAGACTGAAGAGCACGTCTTCCTGTGGCTTCTCTTGTCTCCTAGGTGTCATGGCCCTGGAGGGTCCTGATTTCTAGTGTTGGGCCTGAGAGAGTTTGCCGAGGTAGCTGAGCACAGGGAACGCGTACTTCAGCCTTGGGGAGTACAGCCATCAGCCCTGCAGAGCGTTGGCTTGGCGTCTCTTCTCCTCTACATTAGCTTGGGAGAAGAGGGTGTTTAGGGTGGGCAGGGGAAGGGGAAGGGGAAATCTGCCAGCAGATAATTGAATTCTTTGAGCTAGAAGAATCATGGAAAGTGGAGAAGGGGCCAGGAGGGCATGAAAGAAGAAAAAAAAAATTACCATCTGGCATAGTCTGCAGAGATTTCTCTACAAAGCCTGAGGGAGAACTTATGTTAGTGAGTGCCTTCTCCTGGGGGTGGGGAGGGAGAGTCTGAGCATCTATTTTTTGCTGATGAGGAGGCGCTGTGTGCATCTGTCTCAGTAGGTGGGTGCAGCGAAATACTGGGTGCATCTGTCTTAGGGGAACATGCCACGGAATATTGCAGATAGAAAAATCCCCTGTGAGACCCAGAAAACTTTCCTGTGTGTATGTGTGTTGAGGGAGAGGAGGAGGTTAAATGAGTCTAGACTACCTTATTGTAGGATTTCTCCAAAGATCTCATCTCTTATTATTTTTGGCTCTAATACATTGTTGAAATTATCACAATATTCTTCTCATCTAAAAACTGCCTGTGTTTTAGATTGTACTGTCTCTATTAAGGGTGAATTATATGCAATTATATACCTTCTTAACCAAAGCTGACCCTGTCTAAAGGTTTGTCATGAAACCACCCATCTCTTAAAGATGCAGACTCTTCTTGTGCATGACTTGTCACTGAAGGGCTTTGTAGGTGAGCTGGAGGTTGACTAATAGGAAGCAGCACAGTGAATGAAGGACTGTTTGACCCTTGGGAAAATGAGATTAACAGGGGGTTATGGGAGACTAGGAGGAAATAGGAGAGAGACTCTAGGCAAAGGGACTGGGGGCGGGGTAGGAAGGTAGTTTTGAGGAACAGCAGCGGGGATAGAAGGCGGTACCTGGGCTCCCCTATGAGGCCTTCGAAATTTAGCAGAAGGTTGGCATGCCCCAGGGGAACCAAGGAGACTGTGTTGTGTAGGTCCTAACAACCAGGAGGCTGACATTGGGGTTGACACTCTGTTCCTTTGTTCCTGGGCTTGGAGGCATCTCTGGTGACCCTGTGCCCTCTCTCTGGCGCCCCAGAGATGGCGTCCTCTTGGTCTGTCCACCCATTTTGTCAGTGAATAAGGAAGATCTGGGCCAAGAGTTGGGAAGCGTCTAAATAGTATCAAGTGTGAATTTGATGTTGTCACTAGGTATTATATCATAGTTATTTCCTCCCCAAAGTGAGCCTGTCTCTGCGATGAAGAGAGAAGAAACATAGGCCTGCTGAAGTTAGGGTTTTACAGGTAGGGTTAATGACCATCTCATGCTTTAAGCTGGGAAGAAGGTGGAATGTCCCAACTCTTAGACTCGGATATAAAGCACTGTATGAATGATGGAAGAGAGCCAACTAAAAAGGACTGGAGATAGGAGGGAGAGGGTTCTAGGTCTCTGTCGAAGCTTCTCTGAGAGTGTCAACAAATCAGGTGTGGGAGGAAAGGAAAAAGGAAAGGGGAAAATTGGAAAGAAAACTATATAGTCAGCTAGTTTTCAGAACTCTTTAGCCTTGTTCAAGGAAGTGAGTTTTGGTGTGCTCATTTGTGTCTTGGAACACAGGCTCTCTTACGTAGTTCTGACAGTTGAGTTTTAAAGCTTGCTTTTAAGTGAGTCAGCCTGTGTCTGTTCAGCTATCGGTGACTCCTGATCCTCAGTGCGTGTATGGTAGAACGAACCATAGGCACTTCCTGTGAGCATCTCACTGCAGGGAGGTACAGTGGTGGAGAGCCGGTGCTCGGGGGTTGTACACGCCTAGGTTTAGAACCTGATGTTATGTTTCCTAGCTGTGTGACCTTGGGCAAGTTGTTGAATCTCCCTCAGCCTCTGTTTTCTGTGATGTATCTGTAAAATGGATATAATAACAGTAGTAACTTAGCTTGTGAGAGTCGTGTTGAGGATTGAATGACATATTACATGGAAAAGCTCTCAGCCCAGCGCCTGGCATCTAGTAAAGTTCAATGCTTTCCCTTCTTATTATCAATCTAGAGCAGCATTTTTTTTTTTTTAAGATTTTATTTATTTGTCAGAGAGAGAGAGAGAACAAGCAGGGGGAGCGGCAGGCAGAGGCAGAGGGAGAAGCAGGCTCCCTGCTGAGCAAGGAGCCCGATGCAGGACTCGATCCCAGGAGCCCGGGATCATGACCTGAGCCAAAGGCAGATGCCCAACGTCTGAGCCACCAAGGCGTCCCTAGAGCAGCATTTTGAAGAGTAAGGCTGGCATCTCTTAATCAGGTTGGGAGTACAACGCAGGAAAGTCAAATCAGATTCTATTTCTTTATTTAAATATTTTATTTCTTTGAGAGAGAGAGAGAGAGAGAGAGAGAGAGAGCACAAACAAGGGGCGGGGAGAGGGAGAAGCAGATTTCTTGCTGAGCGGGGAACCCCACTAGGGGCTCGATCCCAGGACCTGGAACCATGACCTGAGCCAAAGGCAGATGCTTAACTGACTGAGCCATTCAGGTGCCCCAAATCACCTTCTAAAAAAATCTTGTTTTAGAAGTTTGTGCTTTATATTTCATTCACCTTTCTGTCAAGACTTTAGGAGAGTCTCCATGGGCGTCCTTCTCAACCCAGATTAAGAGGCCCAGCTTCACCCTTCACTGTAGGATGTTTACCCTTCCTTGCCACGGCAGACTAGAACTGCTGCTTGCCTGCTACTTGCCTGCAGGCCTACCCACGCAGGGCCCTAGGTCCTCCTTCACCCAGCATCGACTGCCCTTCACAAGCTCCTGTTGGTGCTCTGGACGCAGGCTACCCCGGCACTCCTCACCTCTACTTCTGTGAATTCTATCTGTGTATCATTCTCTGAGACCCAGCATAGAGCATAGGCTTTGCAGCCACCTCTGGAGGGATGTAGTCTGGCTCTTCCTCTATCTGTGGACCTCTGGCAGGTTAACTTTTATAAACCTTAATGTCTGCAGCTGTATATTGGGAGTAAAATGGTACTCATCTCAAAGGTCTGTTGCAAGGGTGAAATGAATTTATAGAAAGTACTTTGCTTAGTTGCTGGTGCAAATATGCTCTTGGTAACTTTGTTGCAATTGTTGTTCCAGATCTCTCCCTCTGTGAGTTCCTCTGCCTCCATACAGCAGTACAAGGAGCCCTGTTCTGGTAGTCAGCAGATCTGAGCGTTAGTCCTGGCTCTATCAGTGACTTATCAGGTGACCTTGGGGAAGTCACATTGGCTTCTCCAGACTTCAGTTTCCTCTTCTAGAAAGTGGAAGGTTTAGATTGAGGGTTTTCATTGACACTCTGACTTGACTGTTAAATGCATGTGTCTTGTCTTTTCAACAGATTCCCTGAAGTGCTATAAAATTAAGTGTAATATTTTATACATTTTATTTCCCTAAAATGACCAACATATATAGTTTATGTTTAAAAGCCATTTGAGGGGTGCCTGGGTGGCTCAGTTTTTAAGCGTCTGCCTTCGGCTCAGGTCATGATCCCAGGGTCCTGGGATCGAGCCCCGCATCGGGCTCCCTGCTCGGCAGGAAGCCTGCTTCTCCCGCTACCATTCCCTCTGCTTGTGTTCCCTCTCTCGCTGTGTTTCTCTCTGTCAAATAAATAAAATCTTTAAAAAAAAATAAATAAATAAAAGCCATTTGAGTAGCTTTTTAAAAAAATCCCATCAGCTGGGTTCTAGGAAGCGTTTGATTTGGTTCACAACTTGGAGCCTGGGATCTTGTTCTCAGAGGCACAGGGCTTGGTTGTAACAACTTGCAGAGTGTCCAGCCTTTAGTGAGTTAGAAAGTCTACCAGGTTAGTAAGAAAGGAGGTGGGTTTCACTTGATGCCGCTGGGAAAATTTTGGTGGACAGGTGTTTGGGGTACTTATTGGTTGTGCTGTATAGACTCAGATCAGCCCTATGAATAAATACTGCTGTCACTGTTTCCTTCTCTCCGTGGAGAAGAATGGCAGTGTTTCCTGGCTGACCCTCTCTCTCCCTCAGAGTTTGAAGTGAGTCAGTGGTGCTCAAAGACAAATCTGTGTGTTAGGAGAAGAGCCATCTAACGAAAAGGTGACCCTTAGAGCCTGGGCTCTGGGGTCACACAGTTGGGGCTCATATTCTGGCTCTGCCACTTATTCCATCTAAGATCTTGGGTAAATCATGTCCATGCCCCAGTTCCTTTTCTGTGAAACTGTGAGTACTATTTCACAGTGTTGTGGTAAGGCCTAAGTGTCACCTGCTTAGGATAGTACCTCGTATCTGGTGCTGAATGAAATGTGAGCATTGACTGTTAGATTTCTTATTCCCTTGTAAGACACACAGAGTTTGTTTCCAAGTGGCTGATCTGTCTGGTTTGTTCTGCTGAGACATGTGGGGTGATACCCCCTTCTTTGTCGTGGGCAGACATCTAGTATCAGCAGAGTGGTAATAAGTGTCCTGCAAATGGTACAGAGATCATAGCTCTTGTCCTTTGTCTTTGCAAAGACATATATAAACCAGAAGGAGAATCCGAGCTAAAGAGCATGTAGGTTGAAAGGCGCCTCTCTGACGAGTAATCTACATTATATGGCACTGGAGTTAGGGACAGGCAGAACCCTGGGTAAAAGAACAAGGTGGGAAGTGGGCTGAGGGAGAGCGTAAACTCAGAGACGGAGCTAGGTAATGAAGAGTGGTGAGTATTTCTGGGCAAGTGGTTGTGGCTACGACAGTCAGCCCAGTGGAGAAGCTCCTGGCACTTTCTCTTCCCACAGGCACCTTGACTCTCCCGCCCCAGGTGAGACTTGCCCCCACAGTGATCACTGGTCTCACTCAGGGGAGTGGTGGATTGCGATGAGGTGGTTCTACTCTGTCCCTAACCAGAAGGAGAAGCATGAGTAGCTCGGTGTATCTTATCTACAAGTGTAATGATAAAGAGATTTCCTTTTCCAACTGCAAGAAACAGGAACTTTTGCTGCCAAACTTAGCAGCATGTTTTAAGTCCCTCAAATCTCCTCTGAGTGCTACCAAAGCTCCGAGCTTTGTTGTTATCTCTTGTTGAAATATAGCCTGGAAAGGTCATCTCAACAGTGCCAATTTATGGGCCTGCTGAACCCAGGCAGGTCTAGGGTAGAATGGGGAGTTCCTGGGAGTAGGTGCTTCACAGATTTCCCCTTTGAGTCAGGCTGTTTATAATCAAAGGTTCCTTTTGCTTTAGAAGACCGAACTCTGCGGATTAGGGTCAGACATTTTATTTCTTCTGCAGTTTTCCTTCTGTAGGCAAAAGCTCTGATTCTACAGTAGCTCCCTGTACGGTGGGAGAAGCTCAGTCTTGACGGTCCTTACGGCCGCCAGAACCATGCCTGGCACTCCTCACTGGAGGTTGGTTTTCTCCGCAAAAAGTGATACCAGGATCCTTCACCCCGTTTAGTTTATTAGCAGTTTTTGACTTACTGTGTTTTCTGAAGGAGCGATGAAAAGAGGTGAAGACCACATGGTATAGAAACCACACATAGGTATTTGCACTCGTTCATAAAGAAGATCAGACCTGTGTGTGCATGTACAGTACTCTGTCACTTGGCAAAGTGGATGCAAATAGGGAAAGGAAACTGAAGAACCTAACCGACCCCAGCAACTGTAAGTAAGTGTGGCGCTTGAGTGTGAGGGAAAATACCTGGGACAGCTGAGGTGAACTTGGCAACGGCAGTGACCTTGGCTGGCAGTCTGTGACTTGACTAACTCAGCTGCTGTGTTTAGAGAATTGAGGCTTTGGAATCTAGGAAGGAAAGAGAGCACTGAAATTTTTTATTTTCTTTGCCTCCCTCTAACCCCCTGATTCACTCACCCGTCTGGGTTCAGACGCCCATGGAAAGACTGCCAGCTAAATTGCTGTTTTTGAAGTGCTCTGGGCAGCACTGTCCTCTCCGAGTCTCTGTATCTCTGGGTTGGAGTCCTCACTACTGCCCAGGAGTGAGTTACTGCTCATTTGTTCCGGGAGAGCTGGCTGGGAGGAGACTGGTGGTAAGAAGAGCCGTGGGTTGAACTCTGAGGAAGTACCCTAAGGGAAGTGGCAGGAATCAGGTTAAAAAGAAAACAGTAAGGAACAATTGGGGATGTTTGTCTTATTTAAATCTCATCAAATAGAAATAGAAAAGTTTTATTTTTTTAAGAGATTTTTTTTTAAAGATTTTATTTTTATTTATTTGACAGAGAGAGAGAGATCACAAGTAGAGAGAGAAGCAGGCAGAGAGAGAGCCCGATGCGGGGCTTGATCCCGGGACCCTGAGATCATGACCTGAGCTGGAGGCAGAGGCTTTAACCCACTGAGCCACCCAGGTGCCCTAGTAAAGCTTTTTTTTAAAAAAAGATTTTATTTATTTATTTGAGGGAGAGAGCAAGCAAAAGAAAGAAAGTGAGCGTCTAAGCCAGGAGAGGGGCAGAGGGAGAAGGAGAAACAGACTCCCTGCTGAACAGAGTGCCTGATGTGGGACTCGTTCCCAGGACTCTGGGATCGTGACCTGAGCCAAAGGCAGATGCTTAACCTACTGAGCCACCCAGGCACCCCTCTGGTGGGTTTCAAAAGCAGTGCTATCCAGGCTTCTTTTTACCTGAAGAGTACCCAAGGTCAGATGTCTACAAAGCTTGCGTGAACAAGTTGAGCCCTGAGAAACTGTAGAAACTAAAGGAGAAAACCACAGAGTCATGTGTATTTACAACAACAAGAAAAAATCAGTGGGGCTGGGGGTGGGGAGCAAGCCATGGAGACTGTAACACCTGTGACATCGACCCCACCCCCGAGAGCTGTTCATATTTTGTCACCAGGGGAATTAGGATGACTGCTTGTGTTCCCTAAGAGTTTATTTCTCCTCAGCCTTAAAAATTTAAGTAATTAATCAAAAGTATAGTTAACATACAGTATGATAGTAGTTTTAGGTGTATAACATAGTGATTCGACAACTCTATACATTACTCAGTGCTCCCCATGCTGTATAGTCACCCTCTGTTACCATACAATGTTACTACAATATTAGTGACTATATTCCCTAGGCTATGCTTTTTTTATCTCTGTGATGTATTTGTTTTATAACTAGAAATTTGTGCCTCTTAATCCTCTTTATCTATTTCACCCATAACCCAACTTGACCCCCCTACTGGTAACCACCAGTTTGTTCTCTGTATTTAAGATTTTGGTTTTTGTTGTTGTTGTTGTTGTATGTTTGTTCATGCTTTGTTTGTATATTCCATATAAAAGTGAAATCGTATGTTATTTGTCTTTCTCTGACTTATTTCACATAATGTAATACCCTCTAGGTCTGTTCATGTTGTTCCAGATGCCAGGGTTTCATTCTTCTTGATGGCTGAGTAATATTCCTGTGTGTGTGTGTGTGTGTACCGTATCTTTATCCATTCATCTATTTTTAAATTTTTATTTAAAGATTTTATTTATTTGAGGGAGAGAGAGAGAGAGAGAGAGCACAAATAGGAGGAGGGTCAGAGGGAGAAAGAGAAGCAGACTCCCTGCTGAGCAAGGAGCCTGATGTAGGCCTTGATCCCAGGACCTGAGCCAAAGGTGGATGCTTAACTGATTGAGCCACCCAGGTACCCCTATCCATTTGTCTTTTGAAGGACCCTTGGGGGTTGCTTCCATATTTTGGCTGTTGTAAATCAGTACAATCACTGTAGAAAACAGTATGGAGTTTCCTCAAAAAATTAAAAATAGAAATACCACATGATCCAGTAATTCTCCTACAGAGTATTTACCCAAAGGATAAAAAAACACTAATTTGAAAAGATATATGCACCACTGTGTTTCTAGTAGCATTATTTACAATAGCCTTTTTCTTTTTTTTTTTTTTAAAGATTATTTTATTCATTTATTTGACAGAGAGAGAGATCATGAGTAGGCAGAGAGGCAGGCAGAGAGAGAGGGGGAAGCAGGCTCCCTGCTGAGCAGAGAGCCCGATGCGGGGCTCGATCCCAGAACCCTGAGATCATGACCTGAGCCGAAGGCAGAGGCTTTAACCCACTGAGCCACCCAGGTGCCCCAGCCTTTTTCTTTTTATTTTACATTCTTTCCCTCAGATTCTACCTTCTGCTATCCCATAGAGAAGCAGGATGTGTGTGTGTGGGGGGTGTTTCAAACTCTGCATTCTCTTTGTAGAAACTTTTTATTCATTCATTCATTCATTCATTCATTCATTTATTCATTCAATACATAATCACTGAGTACCCATTCTGGTCTAGGCACTGTTCTATATACTGGGGATGTGGAGATAACTAAGACAGCAAAGTCCATGTGTCACAGAACTTAAAGTATTTGAGGTATCAGTCAGTCAACAAGTAAACAAATGAATAAATGAGATAAAGGTAGTGACAGGAACTATGAAATAAATTGTGGTGCTATAAAAGAGGGAGAGTAATAGGAACTTGAAAGCTATTAAAAGAGAAGTTAGAGAAAGTGTCTCTGAGAATGTGACATTTGAGCTGCAAGTTGAAGCACTAGAAGCAGCCATGAATGTGCAGGTTTGGGGCCTGTACATTTCTGGAGGAGGAACAGCAGGGGCAAAGCCCCTGGGATGGAAAGAGCTTGGCATGTTGAAAGAACACGAAGAAGTCATCATGGTTAGAATATAAGGAGCCACTGGTTATAAGGGTGTAAGATGTTGGTGGAGGCTAGGCCAGGTACAGCCTTTGGGCATGGGAAGGAATCTGGAGGGCCAGCGTGGGCGGCATATATTCTAGGCCTGTGGCACGACTAGGGATAAGATGTCAAAATGTGAGAGGGATGATTGGCTAAGAGGAACATTGAATTTGACTGAGAAAAATAAAAAAGAAGAATATAGGGAAATAGAGGGGATCTGGAGAGGGGATAGGCACAGCTAATTAGCTAAAAGAAGTGGAATAAGTATAATTCAATTCTGCATAATTCTTGGGATTGAGGAATATATATTTTAAAAATTGCTGTAAATTTTAGGTTTGTGGTTTATCATTAGAAATTGCTTTCTGTATTGTTGGCATCGTATTAGATCAGACATTTCCACTTGTATCATTTGAGTAAATTCTCACAATAATCCCTGAGTGAATTTGATGTTCTGATGTCTGCAGATGAGGAACTCAGAGTGGCTAGCTTGCTTAAAATCCACATCCCAGTCTGTATGATTCCAAAGGATGTGCCCCTTTTATACCTCCACTCTGATTGCTACACCAAATATACCTCCTCTTAGTTATCTAAAATATTTCATGGGCACTTTCCCCAGAATTCTGTGTTGTTTATTGTCATGTTCTCCGTTCTGTCCATTGGAAGCTCGGATAGATTTTGGATGTTTGTGGATTTGAATGTGTTCTTTTCAGCATTCCTGAAAGGAGTACCTGGTTAAGTATGGAAAATGCCAGTCCAAAAACGGAGGACGTGGGGGTAGGTGGCAAGACCTGGGAACAGATAATCTGAATCACATCTCTTTGGGTAGGAAGAGCCATGGTCTTTCTCATAAACAATACTCTGCAAGTAGTCACATGTCTTAGATTACGATTCCTTTTGTTTTATAGTAAGAAGAGAGAATTTGTTTTGGAAAATTCAAGTAATTTTCAGGAAACTAGCATTTGTAAATGAACTCTGATTTCCTAGTTTACAGGTCTCCTTTAGAGTCTCAAAGTTTATTGGAAATGTTTGAGGAAAGAAATTTATCAGGCCACAACTTTCACTTGCTGGAAATTGGATATTGACTAGTTTCTGTTGGTGTCTACTTCTTTTGTGAGGGATTGATCCTGTTTGGAGTCTATAAATCGAGGGTCAGGATTCTGGAATGAAAATGTGTGGGCTGTTGATAAACTCTCATTCCTCGGTGTTCATGAGATCTGTATTCAGCCTCGTCAGCCAGCTTAGATGGAATAGTTTGTGAAGGGCAAAGCAGGGCGAGATTGAATTTCATTTTAGCACAGATTCTTGACACACAGAGGAATTTTCTTTTGTAATGGGATTCTGCTTTCCTGTCTCCCCTGTCCCTGTCTGTTTTAGTAACTACTTTGCTTCTGAAGGAAAAGATATGTGGTTAGGAAAGATTCCTTTAGACAGTGTTTTTATCTTTAGCACTGATTCACTGAGCAGACATGAGACAGTCACCTACCATGACCAGGTCCCTACCATGAGCAGGGACATACAGATGAATTAGAGGTCTGGCTGAGAAGATTGCTTCAGCCTGATCTCAAAGGGCTTGACCTCTCTAGGCACTGGGGTGTCCTTCTTTTGAAAATAGGAAAGGAACACAGTTGGATTTGGTTGGTAGAAAAGAAACCTGTGAGACACTTCTGTTACCTGGTGTAACTAGTAGGGTAGTAATCCAGTCTCTCAAAGTTCATTTAAAGCAGAGTATAACGGAATTCTGGAGGGTCTGAACTCCAGGTTGCAGGTTTTTAGACTTGAGCAGGCCCCAAATTCAGTTGGAGAGCTAGTTGCCAATTCAGTAGGTCTGAAGTGGGGCCTGAGAATGTGCATTTTTAACAAGTTTCTAAGTGCTGCTGGTGGTTGAGGACCACCGCATAAGAGGCTCAGCCTCTGAGATTCAAATAAGACTGTGAGGGCCAGATGTAATCCATATGCCTTCTTTCAGTGACCTAGAATTTCATGTCTGTACTTTAGACTCTCTTGGGTGGCTTACCACCGTAATGTCAACAAAGCCCAGTAAAGGCTTACGCCCTCGGTCACAGTGACTCTTCTCACGATATCCATATTACTTCCGGCTGAGGTTTCCGGTCGAGTGCTCGTCTCTAAACAGCTGTTTGACTTCTTGGAAAATGCCCATTCTGGGCCCTTGATTTGATTAGGATAGATGACATTTCTGCCGGGGTAAGCTCCCGCCTGCCCTTTAGCACACTCCCCTGGCTGGCAGGACTGCCTCAGGGGCTGCAGGCTGAGTGTTCTGAACACCGAGTGAGTTCTGTTGATTAACCAGGTTTACACAGGTTATGCCTGGGAGATTATCTCTTTAGCCCGGGAGTGGAATTTCCAGGGTGAAGTCCACAGTTGGCAGCTGATAGGCTGAGAACACCTGGAAGGGAGGATTTCACTTGGCTTTCACTTAGCCAGGCCTCAGTGCCGCTTCCCAGAGAGGTCAGGTGTTCTGCTTGTCTGCTGCCCAAGCAGATATCTTTGGGGTGCTTCTCCCAGAGCAGTGTGGCTCCAGGCACTGCCCCTTGTTACCTAGTTCGGGACCTGTGGCTTCAGGTGAGGCACTTGCATGAATAAACGTAAGCTGCCCCCTCTTCCTTGGCATTATCACTTCTTGCAACACTGTCTGTGCTTGATTCTCTCCTTGGGGAGGATCTCCCAGGGTTCCCCTTTTCTTTGCTTATTACTTCAGCATAGTTGTAGGATTCTGTTTCGGTGTGGGAAGAGATATTAAAGGTTACCTGATCTAGTGTTGCCCAACCTTCTTCATACCCCTGTGTACACAGGAAATGATCATTTTGGTAAGGCACGTTGAGATAATAGGAGGAGGCTCCTGGTAGTTCTGGGCCCCAGTGCTGCCCTGGGGCTTGAAGGAATCGCTGTGTCTGCACAGCTATAGCCCACTCTTGGTATTGTGGTTGGGAACTTTGGTCCCATCCCAAGTGCATCAGGGTTTAGAGGTGAGAAAACAGAGCCTAGAGAGGTGGCAGAGCTAGGACAGAGATGCAGGTCATTGTACTTTGGATTCAGGGCCCTTCTGTAAGCATTTCACAAGAACTGTAATGTGTTGCAATTTCAGATTAGTAAGCATGGCATGAAAGTGTTTCAGGCTAATTTTTGTTAAAGATTTTTTTCTTTTTTGATAACAAAAGTAATACGTTTGTTCTATAAACTTTTACACAATAAGAAAATATATGTTGGAATATGAGCCTCTTTTATAAACCAATGCCCTAGGAGTATAATAATTGTTAACAGTTGGGTAACAGTGGGTTCCCCCCTACAATACATTTATATAAACATTTATTTTATTTTTACGAAAAGAGATTATAGTCAAATCAAAGATGGAAAACAAAAAGTATTGGCAAGGATGTGGAAAAATTAGGAACCTCATACACTGCTGGTGGGAAAACGTAAATTGTACAGCTGTTGGAGAGCCAAATTCAAAAGCTAAAACTTACCATATGACCCAGCAATTCCACTCTTAGGTAAAACCCCCCGAAAACTGAAAACAGGGACTCAGATACTTATATGCCAATATTCATAGCAGCATTATTCACAGTAGGCAAAAGGTGAGGAATCGACCCAAGTGTTTACTCACTGATGAATGAATAAACAAAATGGGGTATATCCACACAATGGACTATTATTCAGCCATAAAAAGGGATGAATTTCCGATACCTGCTACCATCTAATGTGGATGAACCTTGAAAACATTGTGCCAAGTGAAATACACTAGGCACACAAGGACAGATACTGGATGATTCTGCTTGTATGCAGTATCTGTAATTGGTGATTCACCAAGACAGATAATAAACTGGGGGTTTCCCAGGAGTTTGGGGAGAGGGGAGAGTGGGAAGCCATTGCATAATGATGGTTATAGAGTTTCTGTTGGGGTGCTGAGAAAGTGTCAGAAACAGGCAGTGGTGATGGCTGCACAACACTGAATGTAATTAATGTCACTGAATTGTAAACTCAAAAATACTTACAACAGCACACTTCATATATATTTTGCCATAATAACAAAATGAAGGAAAAGATTATACTCTCCTGAAAGTGTTTTCACTTGGTCATTTACCTAGGCTATCTTTCCCTGTCAGCGCATTCCTTTTAACAGCAGCATTGGGTTTCTTCAGGTGGATGAAGCATACTTTATTTAACCCTGCCCCTGTTGATGGACATTCGAGTTGTTTCCAGTTTCTCCTGCCCTGAACAGGGCTGGCCCACAGTAGCCAGCCATATACAGCTGTCTTTGCCTGAGCATTGTAGTACTTGTATTACTTTTGGCAAAATTCCTAGAAGGGAAAATTTGCTGATCAAGGGTGTACTCATTTAAAATATTAGTAAACCTCGCCAAACCGCTTCCCAGAGACATTGCATCAATGTAATTCTCGTCAACAGTATGTAAAGATTTCTCCTGCACCCTTGCCACATGGCCATTATGAATCTTTGCCAATCTAATAGGTGAAGGGGATTTTTTATTGCTATTTTATTTAGGATTTCTTTCTTTTTAAAAAGATTTTATTAATTCATTTGACAGAGAGAGGGAGAGCATGAGCAGGAGGAAAAGCAGAGGCAGAGGGAGAGGGAGAAGCAGGCTCCTCACTGAGCAAGGAGCCCGATGCGGGGTCCCAGGCCCCTGGGACCATGACCTGAGCCGAAGGCAGACACTTAGTCAACTGAGCCACACAGGCGCCCCAGGATTTCTTACTAGTGAATTGAACACCTTTTACGCTCACTGGCAGTTGTGTTTATTCTTTTGTGAATTTTTGTTTCAAATACTTTGTTTGCTTTTCTCTTTGGTCATTGTTTTTTCTTATAGATTTGCTAAGAGTTTTTATATACGTGTTACATTAGAACTGTTTGCTATGTAAATTGCTGATCTTTTTTCTTCCAGTTTATTATTTTTTTTAAAGATTTTATTTATTTATTTGACAGAGAGAGATCACAAGTAGGCAGAGAGGCAGGCAGAGAGAGAGGGAGAAGCAGGCTCCCTGCTGAGCAGAGAGCCGGATGTGGGGCTGGATCCCAGGACCCTGAGATCATGAGCTGAGCCGAAGGCAGAGGCTTAACCCACTGAGCCACCCAGGCGCCCCTCTTCCAGTTTATTTTTAATTTTTGACTTTTTTTTGCTAATTATTTGTCTTTCACATGTTTTAAATTTTTCTCTAGGCAAATATGTGTTTGCCTTTAGGGCTTGTTTCTTCTTCCCTTAATGACTTTTGAGTTGAATTTTGTGTCATACTTGGAAAAATTTTCTTCACTCATATACAACTCATTGATTTTTTTTCTAGTGTTTTTGTGGTTCCAATTAAACTGTAATTAAGTTTGTACTAAGGATTGATGTAGGAATTAAATTTTATTGATAAAGAACTTAAAAATAACCTTTCTCCTATTAAATCAGCTCCTTATATAAAAATTTGTAAATGTCTGTTTAGTGTTTTTCATGAGGGAGGCTATCTATATTTAAATTTTTTGCAATATAAAGGTCTTCAGTGAGAGAGGTGGATCAAAATCAAGGAATTGTGCCCAAGTCTTCTCATAGCCAGTCAGGGCTTTTGTTTGTTTTCTATTATCCTTACACAATGTGGCCGGATTCCTTTCCTTGAAGTTTGGGGATAATTGCATCACTTCCCTTCTGAAGAACTTCATCGTGAATCCTGGGTACAATTATATTTGACACATTAGACCTAGGTAATGTGACTTGAAAACTTCGCTCTTACATTATACTGAGTGAGATGAGCTCAGCCTGGCTGAGGTGGGAGCAGAGAGGCAAATGCGTGTTTGGTGCTGAGGAGGCTCAAGTGCCAAAGTCTGAAGGGATATTAGGACAAGACCCAGGAAAGGTGTGACTCTGGGCGCGGAGAGTAGCAGGAAGAAGTGTAAAGAAACTTGGCTGCCTAGAAGATTAAGGAAGATTTTTGAACTGAGAGAAGGAAGGGGAATCATTTATGTCCCGATCACTAAACTAGTAGGTCCCACCTAGTTGTATTTTAAAAGTCATCTTTCAGTGGGTCAGCCAAAGGTTGCTGCCCCTAAGGGTTGTGAACCCAGAAGAGAAAGCCTTATTCAAGGTCCAGAATAAGTAAAATTCTGCAGCCAGAGAAGTTAGGATTTAAAAGACCCAAGAAAGGAGCATCGACCTGGCGTCATTTCTGTTCTTGTCAGCCAGGAGCTTGGACGGAAATGTTTTTAGTGGGAATAGGCTAAATAAGGAAGCAGGAGAAACTACTTCAGACCAGCAGACATTCATTAGGCCCCTGTAGGACTGGCTGCATATATACATACATTCCCTGCCCTTAAGGAACTTAGTAGTTCAGTGATAAGACACAGAAAAGGTCAATACACTGTAGTGTGATTTATGTCACTCTAAGTGGTACCCGGAGGAAAGGGTTCATTTAGTCACTGGTAGGAAGAGAGGGAGGAAGATGAAGGGCAAGGTTTCACAGAGGAAATACTGCTGATTCCTATTTTGAAGGATAAATAGATTCTTTTTTAAAGTTTGTTCTTTTTTTTTTTTATTTTTTATTTTTTTTTTTTTTTAAAGTTTGTTCTTTTGACCACCATGAAGTGTTATTTTTTAAGTGGCCAAGTCAAAGGAAGGGCATTCCAGTAGAGGGATCAGCATGTGCAAAGACAGAGAGGAGTGAAGCAATATGTGCAAAGTTATGTTTGCGCGTAATTACCAATTGGTCATTTGGGCTGTGCGTAGTTGGGCAGGGTGAGCAGTGTCAAGGTGAGACTGTAGAGGCAGGTCTCAGGAACTAGGCCTTGAAGGGCTGGGTCTGCCATGGCCTACCGGCTCACCCCAGACAGAGTGGGTGTTTAAACAATAATTTTATTATTACCTCTCATGGTTTGGGGGGTCTTGCATGGGGTCTTTTCCTGTAGTTTTAGTCAGATGGTGGTGGCTGGCTCCGGAATCATCAGAAGACTCATTCCCCCATGTGTGTTGCCTGAGCTGGGAAAATTCAAGCAGCTAAGGCTCCTCTGCTCCGTTGGCCTCCCTCCATCTTTCCCTCACCCACCATCACTATTCCCTGGGGCCACTCTAGCATGGTGGGCTCAGGGATCACCGGGTCTCTTGTAGGGTGGCTCAGGACTTGAAATTTCGCCAATGCCCCCGGTGAGGCTGAGGGAGGTTGCATGGCCTTTATCTAACCTGGCCTTGAAGTTAAGCACCCTCACCTAGGCCACATTCTGTTTCTTGAGGTAGTTATAGGTGTTCTTCTGGTTCAAGGAGAGGAGTATCAAACCGTTTGCAAACTTGTTTTGAAATCACCACAAGCATACAAAGAAACTTGAATTTTATGCTGTAGGGCAGTCTTGGTCAAACTTAATTCATTGCTTACCATCTTTACAGTATTACCATGGCCTCTTAATACCTGACTTGTTGTTTACATAGTGTTTAAATCAGCTCACGTTTGAACTTACATTTATTTTAAGAGGAAATGTTATCTCGCTCTCTTAAAGTGGAAAATCAATATTCCTTGCCATACTTTAAGATAACTTTTAAAGTAAATACAGTGAGAACAAAAAATTTTAGCCAGATACTGCTGCCTAAGAAAGTCTCTCTTAAGAAATCCAGGGTTAGAGCTAGGGACAACAGCAGCAAGTGGAGACTTGCTTCTGAATCAAGTGAGAAGGTTTGAGAGAACTTGCTGACGAAAGACTTGATCACCTTGTGATTTGATGCTGCCGAGTGCCTGCCCTCCTGTTCCTTACCACTTTCAAGGCATGGAGCTGCTGGAAGAACTTGAGGCCTGGAGTCATCTGGTAAAATTTGCACTGTAGCAGGATCACTCTGGCTGAAGGGCAGAAAGTAGACTTGACAGTAAAAAGTAGAGTAAGAAAGTAAAAGTACAAAGAAAGTAAAAGTAGGAGCAAAGAGATGGTTCTTAGGAGATTCTGGCAGTAAGTCAAGCAAATAAGAGCGAGGTGAATGAGTGGCTGGAGAACGGAGGAGAGGAGGTGAACCCGAGGTAGTAAGGAGACAGGGTTTGTAGGGCTTGAGGACAGGCTGAGCTGGAGGGAGGAGGAGGAGGAGAAGTCAGAGATAGCTTGTAGAGTTGGGAAGATGTGGAGAAAGCTTGTGGAAAAGTACAGGAGGGAAAAGTGTTTTACTAGAGGTGGAGTGGAGATGATGAGTTCTGGTTTAGGCATTCCTTTTTCTTAAATTTTTAAAAACGATTTTTTTTTCTTAAATTTTTTAACATGAATTCAGTTGGCACTCTGGATGTGTCTGATTGTTTCTTTGGGGTTCTTTTGGGATTGTGTAGGTTCTTCTCTCCCCTGTATTTTCTGTAAACTGCAGATTAGATTTCGAGGCTTGATTAGATTTAGGGTAAGCATTTTTTTTTGAGGGGGGCAAAAAAACCCCTAATTTGTTTGTTTGTTTGTTTATTTAACATTTACTGTATTATTTGCCCCAGGGGTATAGGTGTGTGAATCATCAGTCTTTACACAATTCACAGCACTCACCATAGCACATACCCTCCCCAATGTCCATCACCCAGCCACTCTATCTCTTCCCCCGGCCCCCCAGCACCCCTCAGGTTGTTTCCTGAGATTGAGAGTCTCTTATGGTTTGTCTCCCTCCTGATCCCATCTTGTTTCATTTGATACAGCAGATCAGAGGCACATAATATTTGATTTTCCAGACATTATTGATGCTGAATTTGGTCATTTCTTAAGGTAGGGCCAGCCAAATTTCTCCATTGTAAAATTATAGTTCTCATTTTATAACCAGCAGATAATCTGTGGGTAACCTTTGGCACTATTCCCCATCAATCTTTCACTTAAGTGGTTTTATTTTTTAAACTTTTTATTGTAGAAAATGTCAACATACACAAAAGTAGAGAAAATCAAAGATGAACAGCCATATTTCCATCATCCATCTTCAGCTGTTATCAGTGCTTGGCCTAGCTTGTTTTATCTCCATCCTTGTCCACTTACCCCTCCTTCTCCACTGGATTTTGGGGAGCAGATTCCAGGCATCATACTATTTCATCCATAAATCCTTTACAATGTCTCTCTAAAAGACCTTTCAGACACGTTTTAGACGTTTTAATTTCTGACCAGTGGATTTTAGCTGCCCTCATGAGGGAACAAAGAATGCTGGTGGTTGAACTGATCCTGAGTTAGGGCTTTACAAGTAGGTCCAGTGGAAGGAGAAGGGGCTAGAGGTGAATTGTGTGATGAATTGTGGATTCCTGCTTGAAAGTTCATACTGCCCCTCCATCTTTTCAGTCTAAAGACTTTATCTTCCATCCTCTTAGGGTCTTATCTTATCTCATAGCTTGATAGTACCTTTAGCCTCATCACCTAGAGCTCTTCTGCTTTCAGGATCCTAAGCTCTGAAATTCCCTTCACTCCCCAGTCTTCTGAATGTTTACACCTCCCACTTTTCATTATCCCCTCTGGACAACTGATTCTCTGACCTTTCCCTGCTTGTGGAGCCTCTGAGCGCCTTTGGGACTGCCCACTTATTTTCCTCTTCAGCCCAAACCCCAAAGACAAGAATTCCAGTCATGTGCAGGATTACCTGAGTTCCCTCCCTCTCCTCTCCTTCCTGTGCTCTTCAGTCCTGGTGGACTCCATAATCAGATTTTGCTGCTATGGTCCCTAGATTTCTGAGGGCTGCTTCATTTTTCAGAAACACCATTCCTGGCCCATCATTTCTTTCTCAGAAAATATATATGATTTCCCAGAGAAAAGACAAGACCCTTTAATTTGGTTCTCAAAGGCCTCTGAGAGCTGACGTTTCTCAGTCTTTCCATTTCTTCTCTTCCCTGGTCTACTTCCAGTTAAACTCCCATCAGACTGCACATCTTGCCATCCTTCATATATCTTCTACTTCCCTGCCTCCAAGACATTGCTCAGGTAGTTCCATCTACCCAGGATTGCCCCTTTGTTCTTTTGCCATTTGACCTTCCATGCCCAGTGCAAGGGCAGCCCTCTCTAGGAATCCCTCCTGCTTCTTCAGTTGGAAGTGATCCCTGTCTCCCTAAATCCATACCATTTCACCTCTCCAGTGGCCCTTAAAATAGTCGTCCCGGTATTTATTATGTTTCTGTTTCTGTTCTATCCACTTTACTGGAATGTTTGCTCTTTGAGGGTGGACCCATCCCTGAGGCATTTTGGTGTCCCAGCCAGCACTGAGCACATTAATTTACACATGTTGGTGTTCAGTATGTATTACTTGAATGCACATATGATTCTAAGTGTGAATAGAAGGAATGTAAGTGTGAATTCCCCTGGCTTGCCAGCGACTGTCTTTAAAATTTCCTACCACTTCTTCTGTTCTAGTGAGGAAAGAATCAGACTTAGCTTGACCTGGCCTGTAGAGGAATGGACTAAGCTCCTGACCCACATGGCAGCGGGTGAGGCACCAAGCTTTTCCCCCTGTGGGAGCAGGAGCCTTGAATACCAGGAGTTCCGGCACGATGTTTCAGGTTTAGGGAGTTAGGTTGACTTGGCTACATTCTGTGCACTGGAAGGGAGAGAATTTCAAAGTAGTACAGAAAAAGGAAACACTGAGAGTGCTCTTGGCAGAGGTTGGAGCAGAGGGATTGGAGAGCATGGTGACCCTGAGGGGAGGGTTTTATTTTCATCAAGGCAGGCCAGTCCTTTTCCTCCTTACCTCCCAGGGCTGAGCCTCAGTTGAATATGGGAAAACATGTGGGCATGATATTTGCCATTCTTCCTGCCTTGGGACCTTGAGTCATAGTCTAACTCTTCATCTCAAATCGCCTCCTGTCTCATTCTGCCCAACTATTGTTTGTCCTTTAAGTCTGGCTCACATTTCATCTCCCACAGAAAACTTATCCCGAGCTACTCTTGCCTCTCTGCTCCTGCCCATGGTACTTCAGAGTACTTTTACTCTGTATTCACATTTCAATTATTTCCTACCATTATCTTGTCTCCCTAAGTTAGTCTGTAAGCTCCTTGAGTGCAAGGAGCTTTTGTTTGTTTTTGTTCTTGTTTTTTCCTATGCCGAAAACAAAGCTGTGATCAGTAATTACCATTGCTTTTATTGAGGAGCCTGATACTAGGACTTGGAAGGTTTTCAGGAGCAGAAAAACTGAAGATGGGAAACTTAGTCATGGGCTGGTTCTCTAGAGTTTGGGTCTGGGGAGGCAATGCCTGTTCATCTTTACAATCATCTAGTGTACAAGAGAAGAGAGTGTTGGCTGAATTCTGGCTTTTGAAGCTCTGCATTCAAATATAGTCAGCATCCAGGCAGGTGAGGGAACGAGATATTCAGGGCCTGGCCTCCGGGGAAGAAGGAGGAGGGCTGGGGCCCCACATAGCAGTGGCCAGCTTGGGGTAAGCTGGCACCATGCCAGTTCCCCTCGTCCATAGAAGCTGTAGGCACACGTGGTAGATTGGAGCTTGAAGGATCCTTCACCAGCCTCTTCCCCGAGCTGGAAGCAGGACAGGGAGCAGCAAGCCAGTTGGCTGACTTGCCTTTTCTGCCTTAAAGTACTTTGTTTCTGTTGCTAACAACAGACATGGGTAGTGTAAATAAAACACAGACACACAGGCACATAGACACATATGTAGAGACTGAAAATTTGAGTTGTCAGGGGCAGGAGGAGGGGCTGAGGTGGAAGGGG